>OZ010789.1:68510687-69110887 GCA_963932465.1 Maratus speciosus
CATGAATTTGTGCCTAAAAAAATATGGTATACCGAATACAGAAACATGAGGGCAAAACCCAATAATAAAATTAAAATTGGATGTTTTTACTGATCGGCTGATTTTAATAATCGAAAGTTTTTACTGAACATACGTTAAAGTTCCACTCAGCTATAGACATCTGATTAGTAATTGCTATTAATATTCTCTTCATAAGGTCTGCTATTTGACAAGTCTGTGGTAGTGTTAGAAGATATTTCTTGACAAAAGTTAAAGTTTCGTCAATCAGTTAAAAATATTTGTATGGTATAACTCGCTTGGGCTCCAGTTTCGATCAGATCACAATAATGCCGAATGCAATATTAGTCAGAGCATCTCGATGGTAATTTCAGCAAGTGGACTTATTCTGGAGGTGGCCTTGTGACCAGGGTGCTTGACAGCGACACCTTAATGGGAAGAGTTAATGTATTTGAAATTTCTCTTTTATCTCGGTGGCGGGGAAGAATATGTATATAAAAGTGATCAACCCTATTAATGTCCAAGTACTTAAAGGGATAGAAACTTTTGTGCATATTCTATAGGTCTCAAGCATAGTATATCTTTACGTTTGGAATTAGCTGATGGGGGATTCAGAATGAATCCCTCAGAATGAATTTTTTAGTGTTTTTATCTTTTAATGTAGTGTAATGTAATGTCTGTTACTTTGAAAAGTTTTATAATTATGAATGAATTCAGACGTGGTCCTTTTGTTTATATCATAGTAAACACAAGTGTCATTTCAAGCATACTTAGCATATGGTTTCTCGAACAGCGTATTATATATGCATACGCATATGACAGAAGGATCGGAATGTCAAAAGTTAGGGTATTCAATATTTTAGAATTAGTTTTGTAATCATTTAATAATATAAATAATATCTTTGTATTTCAAAAAGCTATATAACAAACTATAAAAAAAAATAATCTACTACTTTGATGTAAAGATAAAGTTACAAATAAAAAGAGAAAATTTTAGTTGGATTAAAATTAATAACAATATCAAAAGACAACTTCACCTACCCCCCCCCCCTAAAATGATAACATTATGCATACGCAGCCCCATATTATTTTAATTTTTCAAGAATGTGTTGATATTTCGCTATTTTTCGTTATTTTTTAATAAGAAAAATTGTATCCAGTGCTTTTTATAATAAAGCATTAAAACGGTATCATATTCAGAAATATTCACGCTGAAAGATTTACAATTTTGAATTTAATTTCAATAAGTCATTTTTTAGGTTTTCGTTTATCGGACAAAACCCTATTCGTCTCTCTGTCTGTCATAGAGTTCGATCTCTGACAAGCTATAAGTTAGAGACTTAAAATTTTCCAAGCTTATAACTGAGTACCTCTGCTCACATTAAATATCATAAAATTTTGAAAAAGTTTTACAATATTTTAATTAATTGAATAAACTTACTGACTTCCAAACATTTGTATTATTATTGTATTAAAACACAACCTTAATTTCAGCCTTTTTCGCGTAGGCTAGATGGCTGTGGTTGTAGCGCACCTGCCTCCAATTCAAAAGTTTTTTTAATTCTGAACTCAGCATGGGAGGCCAAAATAGAGATTATTATTCAATAGTTTCAATTTTACATATTTTTTGTTTTGCCAGATGAAGGCCGAAATAATTTTACATTCTATTATTTTATTAGAATGCCATTAAATTCATTCCCGTATTAAATATTGTTAATTATCTTATATCGTTAGATACACTTTATTAAAACAAATGAAACATACTTGGACTTAAAACGTAATATTTTTTACAAATTTCTACTGTATATAACTAATAAATTATTGCGAAAGAAACGATGGGAATATAAATATATTACGGCGAAGTGCAAAGGAATTTTCTAGAAATTTTCTTTCTACAAAATAATACATTTTCTGAAACTTGCCCCTGTGTCAAATAATTAATAAATTCACAAAGCATCTAATAATAAGTTATGGAATTTCATGAAAAATCTACTTTAAGAAAAGTGGCACCGGAAGAACGTTTATTTTGCTAAGGGAATGTATTCTCTCTATGCACTTACATAACATAATTTAATTTAAAATGTTTGCATTCTTCGAGCGCTATTATTATGATTATTTCAAAATAAAATATTTTTGATGCTTTAATATTAGCAACGATTTCGCATAGAATGATTCTTTAACCAGTATTTGTTTGCAAGACATTATTAAAAAATCACTTTATATATTATTTAGATTTACATAAAAAAATATTGATTGATTTTTTAAAAATAAAAAATAATAAGCTTTATCATAAGAAAGAATGTATGCTTCATATGGTTTTAAACGTTTCTTTTAAAACAAACAATTTAAAAGTTTATACTTTCACAAACACCTTTTTGTATTACCGGGAAAAATTAAATTTATATTTACTCATAATTTTATATAAATCGAGGTATATATATTTATATATACACATATAATAACCTTTTCTAAAATATGAAAGAAATCCCTTCAAATGATGAACATTAGATATAACAAAAAATTAAAGAAACCTAAAAAAATTAGTAAAAAAAAAAAAAATGCAATCTGCACACCGCGAATTTCTATTGTGTTATCCTTATAAAAAATGATTAAATTCCTATGCATAAACTTTGCTTCTATAAAACCTTTTTAATGGGCCAATTTTGACCAACTTTAATACTAAATATCACTTAAAAGTATTCTTAAATTTAAAAACTGTCTACTTCAGCGTATTTATCAGACATTTCTCTATAATTCTATCAATTTTCAAAGGGAAAGAAAATTGTAAAATAATAAATTCATTAATTTGCTTTAAAAGTTATAAATGGAGGAAATTGCGTCATATTTAAAATGACCAAATAACAATATTGCAAAACAGTTTAAATTAAAAAATATATTTGCGCGGAAATTTTATTTCCTATATTTTTAGGTAATCTATTAAATTATTGTTGCGAAATCTAAGACAGCGCAAATAATATTTCCTTTCAAACCACAAAAGTATTTTCACATAAATATTAATAAGAAAACGAAAGCTTTGGTGAAAATTACGTCAGATTTAAAACGATTCATTTAACATGTCTTTTATAAAAGTACTTTCTTATAGCGTTGTTAAAAATACCTGGTGACAAAGACTCTGTTTACTTAATTTTATACTAGGACTTCCCTCAGAGGGATTAGTCTGAGCGAAATTACTGAGAACATAGATTTAAAAATATCATGTGGAAGCAAAGAAAATGCGATGTTACCTTTAATTGTCCATATACTGCGATAAATTGAAATGATGAAAATAAACAAATCGTAGAATTACAAAATCTTATATATAAATTCGTATACACTGTTTAAACAAATGGGAAATCAAACCATTCAAGACAGCCATGCATGGATATAAATTTGAAAGTACGCAATATATTAAAAGTAAACTAGAAAATGAAACATTAAATTACTTATATCGGAATTTTAACTGTATTAAATGATGTCAAGAGCATAATCGGACGCTCCGCACCAATTTGAGCAACTTTAAATGACAAATATATAATGTTTAAAAAGAATGGACTATACTTTATATGGTGTGTGCTCCCCCGGAATAGTTAATATTGTACAATATCTGTTTTCCACGGATGTAATGAGGTTGTCGATAACATTTAAGGAATTCTCTCCTCAAAATCTAATATAGTATCAAAGTACCGAATACATCAACAGTGGCATGCAATGCTTCGTTAGAGTGTGTTTTAGATATGCTCGATCGGATTTAAATGATGAGTGTATGCTGGCCACTACATACGCTGTATTGTTTTGTTTTCAAACACATTCTGCACAAGTTGAGCTGTATTTAGCATGTATTAAATAAAAGAAATCGGCAATGATTACAACATAAAGTATGACACAAGATTTGAATATATCGCCTGCATAACTTTTGTCAAAGTGTCATTTGAAGTAATTTACAAATCCATACATATTTATTCAGGAAATCATGTAAGCTAACATACGTCAATATGAACCCGATTATAAAATTTCACCAGAATAAGTTAATATATAAAAAACTACTAATGATAATTGAGAACATGATCTTATGATAAAATGTCTAGAAAAACGAATCGGATAAAAAATTCATATCACATTTAAAACGGCACTTCCCTCTGTTAGTGGCCTTGGCGAGAGAGAGAAAAGCCTAGAGAAGGAACACTTTAACAAGTACTTTCGGGCAACCTACTCACTGTTTCATACAGGTCTTTATTCAATATTTACACAATTTATTTAATCCTAGGTGGGTATCTATCAGTTTTGTTGCATTTAAATCGCATGTTTTGCGGAGGAAATGCAGCATTATGAAATATTTAAAGTTGCTGTACCTAATAATTCCAAATTAAGGGTAATTGAGATCGCTTTCCGTTAATTTCCTCTTTTTAAATTTAAAATTTTTTAGTAACCATTCATAGAGAAAATTGTACATTTTAAAACTAACACGAAGCAAAATTTCAAGATTTTGGGCTCAGCAGTAACACAGAAATAGAAAATTTTCGAAAGTTTTTTTGTTTCTGCACTGTTTTATATAGCGACATTTTTAAAAATTGTTCTATTGCGAGAATTTACGTCATGATAAATACAGCCATGTCAATTTTCATGTTTATATTACTAACAATTCCATGTACTTCGTTACTTAGATCATCTTTAGATCTTTTTCCGCTTTGTTTAGTCTTTCTATTTTTTAGAATTCGTTCTACAACGAGCATTTACATCTTATTAATTACTACCATGCCAACGTTCTAGTTTCTAACCCCAACAGTATCCCAAAAATTTCAATATTCCAAATAAATCATAGTTTAGAACCTTTTTAGAAAATTTTACGTTTATTCGTCAAATTGAACCTTTTAGAGAGCGTTCATTACGAGTATTTACATCTTAAAAGTAACTACCGCACCAAATTTAAAGTTTCTAACCCAATCAATATCACAGAAATCGCAATTTTTCAACTTTTTTGCTCCTGCAGCGATGTAGGTTCTTGCACTGACATAAAATAGTCTTTTTTTCGGAGCAGAGATGGCCACCAACATTTTTTTAAGTTGGCTATGTAGTTTCAGAGATAACGCCTCACAAACGTACAAGCATTAATAATATTTTATACTTTATAATATTATAACGCTTTATAATATTAGCATTAGATGTACAGATACAAAAGCCATTTATCTGTTACAAACTACAGTGCCGGCGTTGCCCAGAATTTGAAGGATGTTTGTTCTGAGAAATCAATTTCAAAATTTAACATACAACACAAAACAAACATTAAAAAAACAGTCGAAATGTTGTATGAATGAATCATATGAAAACGCTATATAAAAATGTATAAATGTATATAACTGACGCAAAAGAATACAGCTATAAATGAACTTATTTCAATTTATAATTGGAGCAATAATGTTAAAATAGGTCAATATTTCCCTAATCGGGTTTTTATCATGCTTCAATACATTTTTCACACTCATATGACGTTATACTATATCCACCACGTCCTTTATATTTCCAATATGACGTAATATATTCCTCTTTCACGTGGAAACCTTGAAATAGAAAAGTTATGAAGTTATATTCACTTTCATTTAAATTCGTCAAACCATTTATTTAATTTTCATATTTCACGTGAATATCTTGCAATAGAAAAGTTATGGCGTAATATTCACCTTTTTTAAAAATTCGCCAAACTATTTATTTCATTTTCATTTTTCACGTGGAAATCTTGCAGTAGAAAATTAATTGTTGTAGTAATAATTTTATTGTGTTTTTTAATTGTTGGCAACTGCTGTAACAAAAAATGTTTAACTTTGATAAGAAATTGCTGTTAAATTGGTGGTTTTTTATTAATTAAAAATTAACTATAAATTATTTCGATTCCGGATTACTTTAGTTGCCTCGGCCATGTTTTAATACACATGTACGTATCTTTTCACAATTTTGGCTTCCAAATTGTGGATTTTTATAGAATTACAAACAGACAGATCGACAAGTTTTCATTTTTATATATCTCTCTATTCTAAAAAAAGTAACTAACGCTGTCACCGCCGTCGCCGCCGCCGCCGCCGCCGCCGCCGCCGCCGCCGCCGGTTTTGAATTTTTTGTGACCGGAGGTCTTTCTTCGTTAATATTAAGAAAACTTTTGCATACAAAAATATGAAAATCGGTGGTATTATAGCGAAATGTTTGATCAACACGCTAATGCATACAGTTTTCAAATCGAAGAATTATTTTAAGAGATATTTAATGCTAAAGTTGGACAAAATCGTTCCATTAAAAACAATTTATAGGAGCAAAAGCTATACATGGAAATTTAATCATTTTTAGATCATTTTATTCAATAGAAGATCCCAGTGTGCAGATTTCATTTTTTTTTAATTTGACTCATTTTTTGAGGTTTTATTTCTATTTTAAATTCAAATATTCAGCATCTTGACTGATATTTTTTACATATTTTAGAAAATGGTATTAATTTAAACTGTTGCCAATTGTATAAACAGCGCAAACAATAATGTTTGCTTCAAATAAAAAAAAATATTTACACGTTACTGTTATAAACAGAAAACACCTTCAAATTAGAATTAAATAATTAGGTATAAAAAGCAAGCACTTTTTGGAAATTACGCCATTAAAACTATATTTACATGTGAATTTTGAAAGAGAAAGGATATTGTAAAATAAATTCATTAACATGCGTTAGAAGTCTGAAATAGAAGAAATTACGTCACATTACATTTATTTTGCAAAATGAACAAAAAATAGTATTGCAAAACAGTTTAAATTTAAAAATTGCGCGAGACAAAATATTAGAGGTTAAATATTAATTTTTTTCAAAAATTTATTATTTGTCGTTTGCTGTGAGGTGTTCAGCTATAAGTATGCAAAATTTCATATCTCCAACTTAATTAGGGGCTGAGTTAGAAAAATTGCTTAAAATACACAAGTTAGAGCCCAGAGGGTTAAATATTATACTTTTTCAAAATTTTATTATTTGCCATTTGATGTGAGGTGTTCAGCTATAAGTATTCAAAATTTCATGTCTTCAACTTAATTAGGGGCTGAGTTAGAAAAATTGCTTAAAATACACAAGTTAGAGCCCAGAGGGTTAAATATGACTTTTTCAAAATTTTATGATTTATCGCGTTATCGCAAGTGTTCAGCTATAAGTATGCAAACTTTCATGTCTCCAACTTAATTAGTGGCTGAGTTAGAAAAATTGTTTAAAATACATAAGTTAGAGTCCAGAGGGTTAAATATTAGACTTTTTCAAAATTTTATTATTTGTCGTTTGATGTGAGGTGTTCAGCTATAAGTATGCAAAATGTCATATCTCCAACTTAATTAGGGGCTGAGTTAGAAAAATTGCTTAAAATACACAAGTTAGAGCCCAGAGGGTTAAATATTAGACCTTTTTCAAAATTTTATTATTTGTCGTTTGATGTGAGGATTTCAGCTATAAGTATGCAAAATTTCATATCTCCAACTTAATTAGGGGCTGAGTTAGAAAAATTGTTTAAAATACATAAGTTTGAGCCCAGAGGGTTAAATATTAGACTTTTTCAAAATTTTATTATTTGCCGTTTGATGTGTGGTGTTCAGCTATAAGTATGCAAAATGTCATGTCTCCAACTTAATTACGGGCTAAGTTAGAAAAATTGCTTAAAATACAGAAGTTACAGACCGAAGTGTTAAATATGACTTTTTCAAAATTTTATGATTTATCGTGTTATCGCAAGTGTTCAGCTATAAGTATACAAACTTTCATGTCTCCAACTTAATTAGGGGCTGAGTTAGAAAAATTGCTTAAAATACACAAGTTAGAGCCCAGAGGGTTAAATATTAGACTTTTTCAAAATTTGCCGTTTGATGTGTTGTGTTCAGCTATAAGTATTCAAAATTTCATGTCTCCAAATTAATTAGGGGCTGAGTTAGAAAAATTGCTTAAAATACACAAGTTAGAGCCCAGAGGGTTAAATATGACTTTTTCAAAATTTTATGATTTATCGCGTTATCGCAAGTGTTCAGCTATAAGTATGCAAACTTTCATGTCTCCAACTTAATTAGTGGCTGAGTTAGAAAAATTGCTTAAAATACACAATTTAGAGCCCAGAGGGTTAAATATTAGACCTTTTTCAAAATTTTATTATTTGTCGTTTGATGTGAGGATTTCAGCTATAAGTATGCAAAATTTCATATCTCCAACTTAATTAGGGGCTGAGTTAGAAAAATTGTTTAAAATACATATGTTTGAGCCCAGAGGGTTAAATATTAGACTTTTTCAAAATTTTATTATTTGCCGTTTGATGTGTGGTGTTCAGCTATAAGTATGCAAAATGTCATGTCTCCAACTTAATTACGGGCTAAGTTAGAAAAATTGCTTAAAATACAGAAGTTACAGACCGAAGTGTTAAATATGACTTTTTCAAAATTTTATGATTTATCGTGTTATCGCAAGTGTTCAGCTATAAGTATACAAACTTTCATGTCTCCAACTTAATTAGGGGCTGAGTTAGAAAAATTGCTTAAAATACACAAGTTAGAGCCCAGAGGGTTAAATATTAGACTTTTTCAAAATTTGCCGTTTGATGTGTTGTGTTCAGCTATAAGTATTCAAAATTTCATGTCTCCAAATTAATTAGGGGCTGAGTTAGAAAAATTGCTTAAAATACACAAGTTAGAGCCCAGAGGGTTAAATATGACTTTTTCAAAATTTTATGATTTATCGCGTTATCGCAAGTGTTCAGCTATAAGTATGCAAACTTTCATGTCTCCAACTTAATTAGTGGCTGAGTTAGAAAAATTGCTTAAAATACACAATTTAGAGCCCAGAGGGTTAAATATTAGACCTTTTTCAAAATTTTATTATTTGTCGTTTGATGTGAGGATTTCAGCTATAAGTATGCAAAATTTCATATCTCCAACTTAATTAGGGGCTGAGTTAGAAAAATTGTTTAAAATACATAAGTTAGAGTCCAGAGGGTTAAATATTAGACTTTTTCAAAATTTTATTATTTGTCGTTTGATGTGAGGTGTTCAGCTATAAGTATGCAAAATGTCATATCTCCAACTTAATTAGGGGCTGAGTTAGAAAAATTGCTTAAAATACACAAGTTAGAGCCCATAGGTTTAAATATTACTTTTTCGAAATTTTATGATTTATCGTGTTATCGCAAGTGTTCAGCTATAAGTATGCAAACTTTCATGTCTCCAACTTAATTAGTGGCTGAGTTAGAAAAATTGCTTATAATGCACAAGTTAGAGCCCAGAGGGTTAAATATTAGACCTTTTTCAAAATTTTATTATTTGTCGTTTGATGTGAGGATTTCAGCTATAAGTATGCAAAATTTCATATCTCCAACTTAATTAGGGGCTGAGTTAGAAAAATTGTTTAAAATACATAAGTTTGAGCCCAGAGGGTTAAATATTAGACTTTTTCAAAATTTTATTATTTGCCGTTTGATGTGTGGTGTTCAGCTATAAGTATGCAAAATGTCATGTCTCCAACTTAATTAGGGGCTGAGTTAGAAAAATTGCTTAAAATACAGAAGTTACAGACCGAAGTGTTAAATATGACTTTTTCAAAATTTTATGATTTATCGTGTTATCGCAAGTGTTCAGCTATAAGTATACAAAGTTTCATGTCTCCAACTTAATTAGGGGCTGAGTTAGAAAAATTGCTTAAAATACACAAGTTAGAGCCCAGAGGGTTAAATATTAGACTTTTTCAAAATTTGCCGTTTGATGTGTTGTGTTCAGCGATAAGTATGCAAATTTTCAAGTCTCCGACATATATAGTTTCTGAGAACGGGCTTTGTGACAGACGGACAGATAGACAGACAAAGGAGTGAGATAGGTAGGGTTTCGTTAGATGAACGAAACTCTAAAAACATGCTGCGGATGACTGTAACAACATCCTAAAATTACATTACCATCAGCGATCTAACAATCCCGAATTTAGTTTATATTCGTTTCATATATTGTTATTCTTTTGTGTGGCCCTGTAAAATAACTATCCATATTATATACAGTAAAACCTCTGAATAGCGGACACCCCGAGAATGCAGAATTTGTCCTCTATTTAGAGGTGACCGCTACTGAGAGTAAAACATGCACAGTTATTTAAGAGTTGGTAATCGAAAAAATGTCCGCTAAATAGAGGTATCCGCTAATCGAGTGTGTCCGCTATGGAGGTTTTTTCAGGAAAACCTCTGAATAGCGAACACCTCGGGAGGGCAGAATTTGTCCTCTATTTGGAGGTGTTCGCTACTGAGAGTAAAAAATGTACAGTTATTTAAGGTTTGGTAATCGAAAAAATGCCCACTAAATAGAGGTGTCCACTAATCGGGTGTGTCCGTTATGGAGGTTTTACTGCATAATAATATCATCCTTTACAAGAAAATTGCATGCAGTATGATAGAGAGACAGACATCCAGAGAAAGATAACCTCCCGGAGCAATAAACACTCGTGTCTTTTGTTTTAATCATCACAATTGTATGTCATACAACAGGCCAGATTTTATACAACAGGCTAAAAACGGTCACCGTGGTACGGAGTACTGTATTATTATTTGTTTGCCCACCAAAACTGGTTGCCACGGGTTGTTGCAAGGTTTTTGATCACATGGTTGAAACTGATCTATTCAATATTAATGCATGCGTATTTTTTTTTTATTATTTGCTCCATGTGTTCAAACCAGTTGTCTACGAAAACATCAACCGGTGAAAGTGACGCACACCAAATTTCTGTGACGTATGCAGATAAATTGTGCTTTTTTATCAGTTTTTTCTATATAATTTTTAAACGGTTTGGAACTTATTTTTCATAGTAGGTGCATTCAGTAGGCGACCCTCATAGATACCTTCTGGTGCAATGAGAAACGAAATGCGACAAATATTTTTTGAGTTATGCTTGACGAAAGGTTTTTATTAGGCTTTTTTTTTAGTAGGACATGGCGTTAATATCCATCGTAGTTGTAATGTGTCCGGACAGTAATATTTCGCTGAGTATTAGCCTTCGCTTCGCTCAGACAATTAACTTATTTTCAAAATTTTCACTAATCTGATTTTATCATAGACGAAAACATCCCGTTAACTGGGAAATCGCCACTGTTTTTAAAATTAAAATTCAGCCTTCCGAATTTTTTTGAATGCCGATCAAATTAGCGTGCTTTTAGAGATTGAGGTATCTTAACGCGGGTTCGCGAGCGTAGCTCGTAAGGGGCTGAGCCTCCTAGTATATTGAATACCGTCCAATACTTTGGCCCTTGCGAGGTTACTTTGGTCCAGCCCATAAAAAAAAGATTTTATTCTTTGTATTAAACAAACAATACAAGATAATTTGGACTTTTTGCCCATAAATTAAAAAATAATTTATACCCTACTATAGGGTATTTGAATAGTTTGGGGGTAATTTTTTTTTAATGGCAACACTGAATGTGTTTGTAAACAACTGTTTTCGTGTGTAGATTTTAACTATGAAAACTTTCTACTGTAAAACAATCTTGATAAGAGCTACAAATAAAATAATTGTCAAAATATTACACATAGTAACCTGTAACCCATGTGTGACCATAAGTTTTCCTTTAACTGTTTATTTTGGCAGAAAATGCTTACGTTTTCGTAAAACTAGCATGAAAACTAGTATTTCGGGGCTAATGCCAGGCCTGTTTTGTTCCGAAAATAGCCCCAATTACTTAGAAATGGCTTTTATACAACCTAATCTCTTATAATATGTTTTAAGTAACATTTTTTTTCAAATGTTACTGTTGCAAAATGTTACATTAATTGAAAGAAATTAAGTTGAAACTTGTGTGAATGAATAAGAACAAAGGACTTCTTAAAACAGCATCAAAAACTTTTAATTGCGTGAGGACTTTCGAAAGATCTGAGTCTTTCTTCGTCAGGTGCAAAAAAGACGTTCTTCTACTATGAAAGCATTTGAGTCTTGCCGCTGCTTTCATTCTAGAAGCACGTTTTCTTTGTGCCTGACGAAGAAAGACTCAGATCTTTCGAAAGGCCTAGTACAAGTAAAAGTTTTTTATGGTGTTTTAAGAAGTACTTTTGTTCTTGTTACATTAATTGTTTGTGTTCTAGTAGCTGAGGATAACATGACGAAAGCTGTTTCTCGTTTCTTTAATATTAACAATTGCTTAATTGTTCTTAAATGTTAAAAAAGCCCATTTGTTCATCGGATTTGCAGTGTTAATTTATTAGCAAATGCTATTGCAAAAGTTTTCCATAAAAATATATTCATTTACATATGAAATGTATTCATTTTATATGAAACTAAGTGAATGAACCAAAGAAGCCCCTAGAAGGGGCCACTTTGTTCCAAAACTTTAAAAATAGTTAAAAAAAATTAAAATAAATTCCTCTTTAAAACCATACAGTTTGCTTCATTGTTTCATGTTAATTGTTTACAACTCCATTTCGACGTTGAGAAATCACATATAATATTTTTTAATAATGGAAATGTGAGAGGAACCAGGAAAAAGGTGGTCAAAAGTATCTGAAAAGTAGCTGAAGTGGCCAAAAGTTCAACGATAATTCTAAAACAGAACAAAAATCTTAGTATTTTTAAAATAAAAATTCAATTCATATTCATATTTCTCCCACTATACCAAATTACCCCGACATGGGAGACTAAAATAATACTTGGAAATCAATAAAGTTATTACAACGTTGAAAAAAAAACAGAGTGACATAAATTCTGCACTGCTCATCACATTAATATCATATTACACAGAAAAGTAGTTTGCTGTACCATCTATTGCTGTCTGCGAATAGCGCTGACACGCCTGGAAAAATTAGGTGTCCCATGTTCTATTATGTCCAAGATACTTCACACTCCGATATTTCAAATATATTCTCATTTAGAGATTTTCCATTCAAAAACATTTTTACAAAATATACTTTTATACCAAAACCTTTACTTAAACATTATCTAACTAACAGTTCAAGTCCCATGAAAATCCATTCTATAGAATGCAAGTTGAAAGCTGCCGGGGCGGAAATCTCATTTGCATTATATATATATATATAGTAGAAGAAATATTTGAAGCCAAAACCTCGTACCGAATACAAAATTTGGACATAAATATAACAATATAAAAAAAGTTATAGGAAATATATATTAAGAATAACTTCAAAGGAATCGCACAGAAACTTTCTTTGTACAAAAGAATACATTTTGCAAAGCATGTTCCCACATCAAAGTATTAATAAATTCACAAGCCTTCAAGTAATGAGGCACTGAATTACATGAAAAATCAACATCAGAAGAGTGTCATTGAAAGTCAGTTCTTCGTTTATTTTACGAAAGGAATTTATTTACTCTGTGCAATTACATAAGAGAATTTAATTAAATGTTGTTTTCGTTTTGAAACGCTGTTTTTATTATTCCCATAAAAAATATTTTAGACGCTCTGATATTAATATCAGTTGAAGGTAACTGAATGCAAATTCGTGTTATATGACATTTTAGCTCACAGGCTCTCAAAGCTTGAGAGCTAATGTGCTCACAGGTTCTGTATGAACGTACGTATGTATGTACGTAACGCGATAACTCTTTATAGAAATATCCGATTTGCTTTAAATTTCGGATATAGGCTCATTCTTATAAGGCGTTTCCCTGATAAGTTTTGGGGGTTCATTGGATACGTATAAAGGAGAGAACGGGGTTAATCCGCCTACTTTAATTTAGATGAATGCGTTTGTCATGTAGGATTACACGATTGGCTTAAAATTTATGGTATACCAGTTTTTTCTGATAAGATGCTTCCCTAATTCGATTTGGAGGTTCAGTGGTTAAGTATAAATAAGGAAATGGGGAAGCTAATCCCTCTCCCCCTTAATTTAGCTAAATGGGCTTTTTGCGATTTTATCATTTTTTTTTAGGGCATTATTCTTTGAAATAAGACTATAATATACAATTGATTTAATATAAACATAATCTTGTAACATTACAATTCAAAAGGTATTTTAAATAAAAATAGTATCTTATGATATTTTTAATCACTCTTGAGGTGTGTGGAATTATTATTTCAGCATCAAGTTTACTAATTAACACACAATTCCGAAAAGTTCTTCTTAATGTTAGAAATCTAAGCAAACAATGTATTTTCAAACTTTAAGCAAGCTTTTATAAAAACAATATTTATTTTTATAACACGAATGTCTGAAAAGCTTTGCAGTAGTTTTTATAATAAACTAAACAATTTAATCAAACTAGAATATCGGATTAGGCTGCTTCAATAAACATGTTTTTGAAACAAACATGAAAAATGAACTGTATTAACAGTCAAATTATGCATATTTCGTTAAATTTCCATGCATAAATTTGATTATGTAGCTACAAATGTTTAATTGAGAAATGATACCATAAACCGATATTCTGTCTTGATTGAGCTTGTTAGTACAAAAAAACTTCAAAAAACATGTTCTCAAAACAAACATGATAAATTAACTGTATTAACAGTAAAATTATTATTATTTTGTTACACTTTCGATTATAGCTGCAAATGTTTAATTGAGAATAGATAGCATCCCAAAAACCAATATGTCCTCTTGATTGAGCTTGTTAGTACACAATAAAAACTTAAGGAACATGTTTTCGAAAGAAACATG
Source organism: Maratus speciosus (assembly GCA_963932465.1). Lineage (NCBI taxonomy): Eukaryota > Metazoa > Arthropoda > Arachnida > Araneae > Salticidae > Maratus > Maratus speciosus. Next base: position 68,525,316 of record OZ010789.1, read on the forward strand.
ATAAATTAACTGTATTAACAGTGACATTAATATTATTTTGTTAAACTTTCATTCGTAAATTCGATTATGTAGCTACATATGATTGAGAATTGATAGTATCCCAAAAACTGATATTTCGTCTTGATTGAGCTTGTTAGTACGCAATAAAAACTATTCGGAAACGTTTCAGGAAATCAGTGATAGCAAAAGAAAGTTTTATTTATAAATGCTTAATTTAAATCTACAAAAGATGTCAGTTTCTGTGGGTTCCAACGGTAACGGACACTTTTTAGAATAATGAGTAACTCAGTAGAGTTTATTGTGCATTTTCTTATCTGCTGATATTGTATTATATTGTGAAATATTTGTCTTTTTTTTACAGTTGTATATCTACATAATTTCAACAAAATAAAAATTTAATTGGTGATTTAACTAAATTTTATAGATATTTTATTACTTTTCACACATTGTACTTTTAAAAATATTGAATTATAATTTCAACATCGTGTTTACTAAATAAGAATTAAAATAATATTCCACTTAGAATTGCCTGGGAACATAATTTTAACTTATCTTTCATTGCATTTGATAATAGTGATATATAAGTTTTTATAATGACGCTCTTGTGCGCAATAACCTCCACTTTTAAGGACATACATTGAGCGAATAATAATAAAGAAATATGCATACATTAACTCATATAATATTTAAATTAAATGCACGCATTATTGCCTGTTACATAAAAACTATGCGTCCATGATGTAAGAATTTGCAATGTATGAAGAATATGTAGATTGCGACAGAAATGTAAGAAAACTGCTTACTCAGAGATTTTCATACCATTTTTCATAAATATTTACATAAAAGATTTTTATATAAATACATGATAAAAATTTTTGTGCTATGTTCAGATTAATCATAAAGTATTTTTTCAGATACACTTCCGAAAAACTCACACTGTTAAAAAGAAGGATATTTTATAATTTACAAAAATGTACAGTAATCACTAGCGGAAATATACCATAATCTTTTCCGAGTCACCAAAGATTCCTTGATATTTAAAAACCACAGAAAACTATTTGTTTTCAAAATTAAAAAAAAAATAATTTATAAAAAGAAATTTTTATTAGCTGCTCGTCATTTTCGGAAACGTTTCCAAGAAGCTAACAGTGCAACAATCAGTTTTCTGATGCTATTTCGAAAACACGATTAACAGAAAAATATTCTAAATTACCAGCATTATCATTAATATGAAAATTAATATTATTTTGTTGCAATTGTACGCACAAATTCAGTTATGCAGCTGCAAATGTTTACTTGAGAATTGATAGAATCCGAAAAACTGATTTTCCGGCTACAGAGAATTGATTAATGCGTTGAAAAAGCTTGTAGAGAACAATTCTGATATTTACGGGAATTAAAAAATTAATTTTTATAAATTCTGCTTTAAATTTCAAAAGTTAACTGTTTTCTGAGGTTTCTAAAGATAAAAGATAAAGGAACACTTTTTGAAATCTTGGGTGACTCGGAAGACATTTTGTAACCATTTGGAAATGGTTGTTGTTTTCGGTCGAGGATGGGGCGAAATGACGCTCGAATTTTATTTTTCTTAACAAAATTAAACGATGTTCTTTACTTTAAGAAGAATTTTTATTTGCATAGGTAATCGAAAGACATAAAATCGTTAACAATTAAAAAGTTATAAATATACTAAATTAACAGCATTACCATTTATATGAAAATTAATATTACTTTGCTACAATTGTACGCAGAAATTCAGTTATGCAGCTTCAAATGTTTAGTTGAGAATTGATAGAATCCGAAAAACCGATTTTCCGGCTACAGAGAATTGATTAATGCATTGAGAAATCTTCTAGGAAACAATTCCGAAATTCACGGGCAATTAAAAAAATAATTTTTATAAATTCTGCTTTCAGTTTCAAAAGTTAATTGTTTTCTGAGGTTTCTAAAGATAAAAGATAAAGGAACACTTTTTGAAATCTTGGGTGACTCCGAAGATATTTTTTAACCATTTGGAAATTGTTGTTGTTTTCGGTCGAGGATGGGGTTAAATGATGCTCGCATTTTATTTTTTTGTAACGAAATTCAACGATGTTCTTTACTTTTAGAAGAATTTTTATTTGCATAGGTAATCGAAAGGCATAAAATCGTTAAAAATTGTTTGAATAGATAATCGAAAGGCATAAAATCGTTAAAAATTGAAAAAGATACAAAATGGGTAGACGCAAATTATCAGATATGAACAAATCCAAAGCCAAAGAGCTGAAATGAAAACCGTCTTGCAAAGCAAAAATCGATGTCTTCAACTGATTATGTAGGCCATGAAAATAGAGGTCTTCAACTGATTATGTAACCCATGAAAATCGAGGTCTTCAACGGATTTTTAAGCCATGTCTAAAGGGGCTCCAATCCAAAAGCCACGGCGTTTTACAATCGGTGGATTCTAACCGGGAAAAGCTGAGCCCAACGTACGTAATTTGTCGCAATCTGTGGATGATTCGGTGGAACTACTTTTGATTTGTAAACTGTTTTTCTTCTCGAAACGGGACTTGGAGCGTTTATCGATGAAGGTTTTGGTCGTCTGAAGTTTGCGATCTGTTGTTGAAGAGGATGCGACGGAATTTGGTGGACGAAATTTAGATTTTTGGGTTAAATTTTGTTACGAAGGTGATTTGTCGCGATCTGTGGACGATTCGGTGGGGCTGCTTTCTATTTTCATTTATTCGATTATTAAAAAAATTCCAAATGGTCGTTGAAATCTATTAAATTACAATTTTTATATATATTTGCGTTCGTGATTATTATACGATTTCATAGAATAAGAAACATCCGTCTTTTCTTTACAGTGCAGAGGCTTTTTCGTGTACACCAAGAGGAACAAAAATTGCAATGGAACATAGTGTGTCGAAAGCCATGTTTAGCAGGTTAAAGATTGAAAAATAGGTATTCAGGTTTTGACGCCAAACAGGCACAAAAAAGAACAATAAGAATTGTTCACATCACTCTACGACCCAGAAGAAAATAATTACAGATGTTCTTCGAAGTGCCGACTGCGGGCATGGATTTACAGTCTACAAGGATGTAGAAAAAAATCTCAAATGTGCTCAAAAATATCGACTGTGGCATTAAACATTTATCTGCTGAGTTTACTTATAAGAACCATTAAAATAACTTGTTATAAAACTCATTTAATACATTGATTAGTTGTAATGCAGTTTACAATGAGTACATTGCATTATCTGGTTCCAAAAGCATTATTGGTTACACAACACAAAAATATTTTAAAAGGATGATTTATTTTGAGTTTCATCTTTTCAGCATTCTTGGCGTTGGGAGGAGGGAGATTTTTCAATTCGGAAATATTTCTATATTTCTATTGTAAGAATATTATATTTGTACATTTTCTAATTCTAAAAAATACCACGAAAAAGATTTGAAATGAAAGATTTGAGTGGGGTTATAAATATTGCACAAAATCCCCATAAATACAAATTTAATTAATCCTTCTAAAACCTTCAATCATTTTAAAATCCTTCTAAAATTTATCAAATGATTACGTAAATCTTCTAATGTGGTTTAAACAATCCCCAAAAAATGCTTTCGAAGATAAAATTTTCATGAATTCATAATTCAGTACGTAAATGGTTAATGTCTGACGACTATCAACAGTAAATCATAAAATAGATATACATTTGCTCCAAGAACTGAAGTAATCCGCAAAATATGACGTTTTATAATTTTAACTGATGTGATTTTTTATCCCTTACTTAAACTTTTTCGTTCACTTGTGACGTCAAAACATGAATATGTATTTTGGCGATTTTCAATTATTAAACTTTGTTTGCAACCAATGTTTGTTGATGTCCACTAACAGCCAACCGAATTTGTCGGATGAATATGCTAACACGCTGTATATTCTGAAATTTTTTCAACTGTTTATAAAATTCAAACTGCTTAAATTATTATGATCTTTACAAAGAATACTTTTACGTTTTTTTTTTAAATTTTTGTATTATTTGGTTTTATTTAACACTTTATGTACTGAATTATGAGTTCAAGGAAATTTTATCTGGTAAAGCATTTTTTGTGAATTGTTTAAACTACATTAGACGATTTATATAATCACTTAATAAATTTTAGAATGATTTTAGAAGGATTGAAAGATTTAGAAGGATTAATTCAATTTGAATTTATAGGGATTTTGTGCAATATTTATAACCCCACTCAAATCTTTTATTTTACATATTTTTCTTAGTGTTTCGTAGAATTAGGAGATGTAAAAATATAATGTTCCTAGAACAGAAATATAGAAATATTCCGGAATTGAACCCTCCCCCTCCCCCTCCCCCACAACGCCAAGAAAGATGGAGCTCAAAAGATGCAAAAGCAAAAAAACCCTTCCTTTTACAAATATTTTTGTTTTATGTAACCAATAATGCTTTTGGAACAAGATAAAGTAGTATATCTATAACTCATTCTAAACTGTATTACAACTCATCAATGTAGTAAATTAAATTTATAACAAGCTATTTTAATGGTACTTATAAGTACCGTCAGTAGATAAAGAGTTAAACAGGTCTCTGTACCTAACCAATATTCAGATAATACTGGCTATAACTTTGGCTAAATATAGATGCAATTTTGCATTGAAATATTGCCCAATATTAGTGTGGTTATCCATACTTAGCAAATACTGTGCCAATATTGGAATCAAATATTGCCTAAATATTGGGGAGTTGACATTTTTCAGATATTTAACCAATATTTGAAACCAATATTACGACAGTATTGGTATGAAACATTTACACTATATTATGTGGTCATACATTGCAATTTTCGCAGCCAATATTTCAGCAATACTGTCATAAAATATATCCCCAAAATTGGTGTGTTTACATTTAACCCATATTTAGCAATTATTAGCCACTTTTCCTTAATATTTTCGCGATTTTATGCAGCATTATTAAAAACCTATATATTTTGTTTTTTAAGTTATAAAATAATAGTAACAGAGTAATTCATTTGTTTCTAGAAAACATCAAATTTATTGCTCAAAGTTACACAACCTCAAACTTTGAATAGTTTATACTTGAAATGCTCTCGAAGTTTTTTTTTAATTATAGCTTATCGTTTCCTTCTTCTTATATTACTTAATATTATAAAGTGATTACTTTCTTTGAGGGAGGGGAATTACGTTTTAAAAAAAGGGGCTAAAGAGCACATTCATGTAAATAAATATATGTATTATGAAATTTCAGAAAATGAATATCGAGAAATTCATAATCATATTTCTCATAGGAGTTTCTTCAATGCATTATTAATATCGTATTAATATTGTATGAAGTTCAGTATTAATATCGTAAACTGTCGACTACTGTACACTTATGAACAACTCTTGCATATCTGAAGTTCAACGTATCTGCAGTTAATGGTTAATAGGTAAACAACAAATTTAATTTAATTATATTTGTTTTCTATTCCAGAGCAGAACTAAAACAGTAAATGTTATCTCTTGTATTTTACTTCAAATATATGTATTTGAATGTATGTAAATGAATGTACTTGTATTTTACTTATTGAGGTATTTTTGAAGAAAATATAACTATCTTACCATCTGTTATCTTTAACTGCACACCATAAATTTGCACATTACATTTAAAAATTCGCTTTTAAATTGTTTCATAGTTCTGAAGTATGAATATTTAATGCAAGAAATCTCTTCATAAGACACGTCTTAAAACAATTGTATCTTTATTCCATCCTTATGATTGTTTTAATAAAGTGGTTACAGATATATGCTGATTTTTTTTTAAGTTTAGTCATTTATATCGCAAATATTCTTCTGTAAAATGCATTAAATTCTATTGGTTTTTTTTTATGCTTTAGCTTTTGGTGAAAGTAACGATGTATATTTAATTTTTTTCATATTAAACATCGTACTTGTTAGCAGGTTTAATGAGAAGCAATAAATATTTAATTAGGAAAATTACGACCTAATACATCTTTAGAGAAAGTTTGAAGTATTCGAAGCGCATGCAGATTATATATTTTTTCACAATATTTATATTTCATTCCGTGAATTTATTATTATTTTTTTAAACGAATTCAACGATTTGCTAACATTGAAAATTGTTGCATTTACAAATAACTCGCCACTAAATTAAAATTCTTATTCTGAAATGTTCTAAATCTGTATTAATTCATATTATTTTTACTTCTGAAACAATCATTATTGAAATTAATATTTCTATATTAATATTTAAATCTTATTAATTTATTTTAATCTTAGCCACTCTGTCGCGTAATTAAGATCTTGGAATAACCTCATTTTATCAGTTTCTATATCTTATTTAGCCAAGTCAGATTTCTTCCGTCATGCAAGTTACAAAACTGACAGCAGGATAGCGAAAATCTTTTTTTAAAGTTTTAACATGTATGTTTTTCTGTCGCACTCACTGTAAAACATATGACAGGGGGGTGTGATCATACATGTCTGTGGTTGTGGTTAAACTTTCCCACCATACTCTCATCGCAACAAGTTTATACAGAATTTTCACACGCGAGAAGTCATTAATGTAACGACCGCAGTTTAGAATGAAATTGCTGATGCATATTTTCGCATCTCTCGGCTTGGGAACAAATTAATAATAAAATCCTCAGAATTCATTTCTATGTGGAAAAGATCAGATGGACCTTGCGCAAGAGAGATAGTCGAGATAGTCACAACAAGATCGGAGAGATTGTCCGATTGGAATTCTCAATTGCCCCGCGGTGCATTTGTCACAAAGACCATTTGCCCCTTTTTCAGGAAAATAACTGTATTATTTTGACGTATACCAATAATCCAGAAATATTAAACTACTGTTATCCAATATTTATCGCCTTTTTCCTGTTTCATATATATATATGCATAATCCCAGATTAATATATGAGCATTGCTTGTAATCGAAGCTGTAATGTGAAAGCTGGTGATTTGTCGCTAAATAATTATCAGCAGCGGGCTTATGATCAAAAGTTGTAAAAATTTCGCGTCATTATATAGGTGAAAAGAACTAAAAATGTACATCTGAATTTTTTATATTGGGCCATCACCACAATATAAAAAAATTATGTAACGTAACTCCATAAAATTGGTGGCAACATGTTGCCTCCCATTTTGCGGACTAATTTTATTTATAAAATGGTGCAATTTAAATTGATATAACTGGTGTAATATTACAGATGCGTGTAATGTAACACCAGTTATATCTGTTAAACTCCTCAATAAAATAGAGACAGCAAGGCTGCCACCAGTTTTTTGGAGTAACGTTACATAATTGCTTTGCAGTACAGTGTAATGTGAAGAAAAATTCCAAAATGTGTATCCCTTGTTGAAATAATATTTAGAGATTTAACACAGCAGTTTTTTTTTTTTTTTAATCAAGTCTATGTCATAATTTATAGCGCACACTTCACTTATGCAGTAACACACATATGTTATAATTTTCAATATCAAACACTATGTGACAATGTATTAGGTAGAAACATTAAACTTAGTTAATTTCAAAATAATTCGAATAAATCCTCGAAAAAATTTCCTCGAATAAATTCAGAAAAGCACAGAAAAATATATTGCCTGACGTCATTCAATTTTGTTATAAAATAAAAGAAACGAAAAAAGTGACTCCATTGTTTAATTTGAAGTGTACAAAAGTACAAGATTTCCGAAAAAACGTATTGAATCCAAAACTCTGAATCAATGAAAACACATGTCTGGTAACTCATTGGTGGACGCATCAAATCTCTGTACTTGGGTCCTGCTTTGTGCGAGAAGAAATCTTCGAAAAATCTCTAGAAATAAAAAAAAAAATAGTCTTACTGATCAAATGGAATGTTTGAAAAGTTACTATGTGTTATTACAAAAAGTTACTATGTGTCAACGCCATTGAAAAATGGAAAGGAAAGATATTTTAAAGTGAATAATATTTAATTATACGGCGATAAATTTCATTTCGAATAATTAAAATATGTTATATATAGATATAGATGTACATTTATAGCTTCGAAATAAATGAATTTAAATGACCATCAAAATCATAGATTTTCAATATATTGAACTTTAGACTATCCTACATGTAATACAAATGGTATTAAATAAAGTCAAAGTAAACTAAAAAAAAAAAAAAAAAAAAAAAAAAAAACTAATGGAAAGGAAAAAAAAGGAAATTTTAAAACATTTGAAGAATGAGTCTCAACTTCTCAGAAATTGAACAGTGATAGAATTTGAAGAAAATAATTTTTAAACCGATACTATCTATTACAACTTATGGGTAAAACAATAAACATAAGAATCTATCACAAAATAAAAGAACTGGAAAACAGAATGTATTGTTTCAGTACGAATTAATGTAATAAAAAAGTAACCTCTAATTTACTTTTAATTATTCATATATTCGAAAGATTGTTCATTATAAAAATATGTATTATTGTTATTTGATTTTTAAATCAAGGTATTATACACAACCGAAATTAGTGCTTTAAAATAAAATCTTCTATAACCGTTCGTTTTATAAATAACATTCTCAAAACATTTAACGTTATGATATGTTTAACGTTATAAGTATGTATATGTTAAAAAATATGTTTACGGTTAAACGCTCACGGTTAATATGCGGATTTTGTCCAGTTAATTAACCATCACCTAAGGTTAATACGCGATATTATTTCGGTCCCTTGTGGCAAAAAAAATCGCTTAATGCGCGGAATCATAGACCTAGATGTGAATTTCTCCTCTTTTCTCTTCAATTAAGCTTAATTGTTGTTTTTTAGATATCTACTACTATTTCTGAATATTAATATTCATCTCATTATATTTTTGAATTATTAAGGCAGATTATACTAATTGTAAACAGTGGTAGATATTTCAATACTAAATCCCGCTACATTAGCAACACTGGAACTCTTATTAGGTGTCTCTTTGGTCTCTTTGGTGTCTCTCTTATTAGGTATATTTTTTGTCTCTTGCTTTGTGTTTACTAAAAGAGAGAGGGAAAAGAAATGAATTTTTGCTTCTTTCTGTAACTTATTCTTCCTTCTTTTCTCAGTCTATGTTGTTGATTCTTGTTTATCCTCTCATACGCTATGCTGAATAATATGACCTTTAGTACTGTATGCTTTGAAACGCATTTGCAGAGAAAGGGTAACGTTCTTTAATTTTAAATTATATTTCTTTGTTACTTTCAACTGATGCCTGTTTTATTTTTTGTTGCAACTAGTGTTGCGGGTCCTGTTGACTTTAAATTTTTTTGGTGCGAGTCGGGTTCGGGTCGGGTTGGCTTTTATTGTTTCAGGTTCAGGTTGGTTTTTTTACACTTGCGGGTCGGGTTCGGGTTGATCTGCTTTTTTAAAAGAATTTGGAAAGTAATTTTTTCCCGTTAAAAGCCTATTTAAACCGCAGATCAAAGTTTCACCAAAGCAAAATGTGCGCCCGTCTGTTTTATCTTTTGTCATCCTTCCTCGAGTCTTCGAAATAATAAACTGCATTATATTTTTACCCTATTTTAAACGTACAATACGTAGCAAAACGCTAAATGGTCCTTCCTGTCTAATGTATCAAGTGAATAATTTAATTGTGGTGATACGCGATACACTATGTATACGGGAAAATTTTCACAATAATAACTGCTGATAAGGGTAGATGACCACTTGTGTAAAACAAGGTGTATGGTTATAAGTGGAATTTTGAAACCGCAACTCATTTTAAAGCATATTTAAAGAATAAATTTTTAGTTTTACACCATTTAGAGTCCTGCATCTCGTCGGGTCAGAGGTTTTACAATAGTTGAATATTAAAGAATATAGATTTGTTCATTCTTCTATGTAAAACATAAAAATGGTATTAGAAAATTGGAGGTCTGCACGAGCCGAAATTTCTAAGCCAGGGAACAGCCTGCCCTGCCCCGCTCCGTGTAAAACTTAAAAGTTCGGCCCTAGCCCGGCACGGCCCGTTTATAATTTGATCGGCTTCGTCTAAATACTTATATCGGGCCGTAGACACGCTTAATTGTAGTTATAGGCCCGGCCTGGCAGGGCCGTTCAATTTTTTTTTAGCCTCCCGGCCCGTTTATTTTGTTTATAAGCCCGGTCCGTTGAAAAAACTGTCCTAATAAAGCGGCCTGCCAGTATGAAATTTTGCCGCCCCACCGCGGACCGCGGGCCGGACCGGTGCAAACCTCTATTAGAGATACAATTGTAGATTATTTTTCACAAATTCGTATTTTTGCTGTTTTTACACCAAAATGTCCTATTTATGCCAGGCAGCGTATTCTCAATTTAACTAAATGTATTCCAATGCACTGAACTAAGAGTTTCAAAATACGTCAAATAATACAAAATTTTATTACAAATTACCATTTTTTGTATATTCGAGCGAATATAAAATAGACAAAATTTGTTAAATATTTATCGAAAATGGAGATAACAAAAAAATTATTTTCCAGAAATCACATTTAAAGATTGATGACATGATGCATCGATATGTACCTTTTCTTTAATTATTATGTCAAATAACGCTAATTAGTGTTTTATGTAATTAAGTAAAAAAAATTATGCGTAGAAACATTTGTTTTGAACAGAAGAAACATTCGTAGAAACATTCGTTTTTCCTGGTCATCCTACGCCCACTTCAAGTTTTTAACTCATTACTACCTGTTAATTAAATTGGCCGTAACTCCTCTTCTAGTAATTTTAGGAACAGAATTAATAAAATCGTTGATAATAGTATTGACAAAGTCGAAAATTATAAATTCACAAGACTTCTAAGAATACGTTACTGAACTACAAGAAATTCATATTTTTCTAGAGGCATCATTAAAAGGTTCAGCTGAGCTGAACCAGGTTTCAGACCAGATGCTATAATCATTAAGGTTAGTTGTGTGAAAAAGTTCCACCAGATTCGTCCGGGATAGCTCAGATTTCAGAGCACTGGCGGTTTCAGCCAGGAGATCCCTGGTTCTAATCCTGGTCCGGACATTTTTTGCCCACTTGGAAATTTTCCATCTAATATGATTTATTTACGAATTAGAATAATTGTGTTAAAATTAATCTAATGATCTACCGATATATACCTTGACTTTAATTATTGTGTCAACGTTTGTTAGTGTTTGTATGTAAAGAGTAAGAAAAACATCCATAGAAACAATTCTTTACATTAATCCTGGTCTTCCTACGCGCATCTACGTATTTGACGCATCACTTCCGGTTAATTGTCCTCTTATTATATTAAATTGTCCTAAAAGTTCTCTTATAGTAATAATAGCATTATCATCAATAAAATCGGGGAGAACAGCACTAATAAAAGTCGAAAACTTTTCCAAAATAGATCATAACTTTTTTATATAATACAGGTAATGAACTTAGGAGACTGATTTCAAAATTTATACAATTTATTTTTTGTAAGATGTATTCAGTAATTTAAAAAATAATATTACGATAGGAGGCATAAAAAATAGATAAATTATTTGTAGAACAATATATTTTATTTTAGCTTACAGCTGGTATTTATTAACGCGTTATTGCATGTTTTTTTTTTTTTTTTTTTTTTTTTTTTTTTTTTTTTTTTTGCTGTTTGAAAAAAAATATATTTGGGTCTATTTTTGTTAATTATCCACTAGAAAATATGGAAAAAAAATTATTTATGTTTCTGTTTTACATAATGCTATAATGTCCCCTGTATCACATAACAAAAATTGCTCATATGATAATTTTAAATTACATACTTACCTTAAAGTATTTACACTTGCCAATAAGGGGTTGTACTTATATAACTTTATCAACTTTTTGTAATTTTAGGCCACCCCCAACTCTTTTGATGTCATACGTTATCATCCCTGACCCCTCCACATTTTGTAATTATATCGTTATCAATGTCTAAAAATTCTTTTGATTTTTGGATTTTTTTCTTTTGTTTGGAGTGATATACATTTATTTTTCGCATACTCTAGTGATCCAAATAAATATAAGTCAATAAAATATCACTTTATATATGAAATAACTTTACATCAAATAACACTTTAAAAAAATAGTTACTATTTAAAAGTATTTAATAACAGATTTTTGTTACATAATGTATTCAACAATAATAATGTTCAACAATAATAATTTGCACTTGCTCCCTGCACGGGGGGCCGGCAGAATTTCTTATCAACAAAACAGTTGGACAACATTCTTTCTATGCTATTTACTGGTAAACACATTTTAAACATACTTGGTATGGTTTTTCAAACAGCGGATTATAGATGCATACAGGTATGGCAGAAGAATGGGAATGCCAAACGTTGGGGTATTCCACATTTTGGAATTAAATATAATTTTAAATCATTTTATGGTTTTAATAAAATGTATAGGAAATTCTGTCATTAAAACCTTTTTCATAAATGTCTATAAAAGATGAATTTTCCATAAATACTTTTCATTAGAGATATATTCTCAAAATGTTATATATACTCGTATTTATATGAAGTATCACGAAATCAGTTTTCAAGTAGAAGTTTTAATCCTTTATGTGAGTGAATATAATATCATTTTATTTAGAAAACTAGGTCAACCCCCCGTTCAGAAACCGCAGACTCTAACAGCACGCTAATTTGATCGGCTTTAGAAAGATTTCGGAAGACTGAATTATAATTTGAATCTGACAATTATAATCTGACGTAATCCAAAAGTTTCTTTCTCGTTTTAATATTCACGTAAAAATACTTTTGTTAGAAATGAAATATTATGATCATCTTAAAATATCAAATAAATGTCTCGCGCAATTTTTAAATTTAAACTGTTTTGCAATATTATTTTTTGTTCATTTTACGTAATAAGTGTAATGTGACGTAAATTATCCTATTTAAGACTTCTAACGCATGTTAGTGAATTTATTATTTCACAATATTCTTTCTCTTTTAAAATTCACGTGTAATTATAGTTTTTATGACGTAATTTTCAAAGAGTTCCTGCTTTTTATATTTTCTGTTTATAATAGTCACGTGTAAAATAAATTTTTAATTTGAAGCAAACATTATTGTTTGTGCGACTTATACAGTTGACAACAGTTTAAATTAATACAATGTTCTAAAATATCTAAAAAATATCTCTCGAAATGCTGAAAATTTGAATTTAAAATAGAAATAAAACCTCTAAAAATGAGTCAAATTAAAAAACTAAATGCAATCTGCACACCGGGAAATTCTGAAGCATAAAATGAGCTAAAAATGATTAAATTCCTATATACAGTTTTTGCTCCTATAAAACAATTTTTAATGGAACGATTTTGTCGAACTTTGGCATTAAATATCTCTTAAAATAATTCTTCGATTTGAAAACTGTCTGCATCAGCGTGTTTATCAAACATTTCTCTATAATACTACCGATTTTCATATTTTTGTATGTAACAGTTTTTTTAATATCAACGAAGAAAGGCCATGCTTAAGCATTCAAATTGGATGCCGATCTTCCGGGAATATCTACGCAGATTTTCATTGGTCCATTTCCAAATCAAAACTTTTTTTTATATATAGAAGGATGTGGAAACTGTGTATAATTTCTTTTAATTCCGTTTGCATGATACAATTATGCATCCTATCAATTCACATTCATAGACTGTAAAAAAAAAGTTGTAATTCCACAAATGAGAAGTTATAGAAATCCGTATACTTACTAAACTTTTATCTTCACACTGCACAAACAAAGATGTAAATCTACAAATCTAATTTTTGTAAAGCTACAGAAATTTGTAGCTTTACAATAGAATATACTAAAATTACAGTAATCTTACTAAAATTTTATTTTTATCCCGGGTTAGAGGAACATAAAAAGTTGTAGGCATCCCAGTTTCCTAAAAAATTCTTAGTAACCTTACAGATTTTTGATTTACAGTGCAAACGTGTATCTGTTAAATGAATTTTTATTGTTGTCGTTATATAAAATGTTCTAGGCATCCCAGTTTCCTAGAAAATTTATAGTAACTTTACAGATTTTATTTGACAGTGTATGTGGTTATTAGAGTGAAACGATTTAAAAAGTTCTTTTTAGAAAGACATATTCATGAATAACATCATTTTCGGCAATTCCGTATTTTTTAATCATTTTCATTTATTTGCATTAAGACCTTTGCCAATTACACTGGGGCACAATTTTTAACTCAATTTCTGTTGACTTCGATTTTTCCGCTGTTTGTAAGTAAAAAAAGCCTGCTGATTTCAAAACTGCAATTAGTTTTCTTCTATCACGTCAAGTTTTTTTCTCTACAGTTACATTAATGTGACCACTCTACGCTGAATCGGCGTGAGTCATAGGAGAAAAAAGGTTCAGAACTCTTAGCATCAAGACTGCACAAGACGTTTTTGCATGAAAAGGGAGCTAATGTATCCTACTTTCGATCAAGAGAAAGTTAATTTCTTCAATACTTTCGAAATAACAGTGGATTTGTTTTTTGCTATAGCGTACATGGTTTAATGGAGGAGTTGGGAATTTCATCCTATACCGAAATTGAATGGCGACTGTTCATTGATAGCTCAAAGAGGAGCTTGAAATGCGTACTCCTTCACAACTGAAATTTATTTGGGGCAGTCGCAATACGCCATTCAGTTTATTTGTGCGAAGAACATGAGGACATAAAGAGAGCCATTTATTTATTGCACTATCACATTTGCGAGTGGATCATCTGTGTTGACCTCAAAATGGTGTGCTTCCTTCTTAGCCACCAACGTGGATATATCAAGTATCCATGTTTTTTGCATATGTGGGACAGCAGAGCTTGTGAGAAGTATTGGTTTCAGTCGAATTGGCCTCCACGATCTCACCTCACACCTGTAGATCCAAATATTTTGCATGAGCCACTTACCGAGAAAAAGAACATCATATTTCTACCTCTGCATGTAAAACTGGATCTAATGAAGCAGTTCATGAAAGCTCTGTCAATTGAAGGAGACTGTTTCACGTATCTCATTTCGAAATTTCCAAATCTGTCTTTTGAAAAAAATAAAGACAAATGTATTTGACGGCCCACAGATTTGTCAGCTCAGTAGAGATGAACATTTCATCGGAGCAATGACATAACTCCAAAAGAATGCTTAGTTGGCATTCAAAAACATTGTCAAAGACTTTCTTAGAAATACGCGAGTAGAAAATTACACCGAAATTGTCCAGCAGCTTTTAGAGAGCTTCAAAAGGCATGGTTGCAACATGAGCATCAGACTTCATTCTCTGCATAGCCACCTTGATGACTTCCCGGAAAATCTTGGTGCAGTCAGTGATGAGCAGGGTCAGCGATTCCACCAAGATTTGAAGCTCATGGAAGAACGGTATCAAGGCAGATGGGATGAACATATGATGGCGGAGTATTGTTGGAGCATCAAACGAGATTGTCCACAAATTGAACACTCCAGGAAAAGCTACAAGCAAAAATGTTTACCTTAATATGTAATTTTTTCGTCCTGTAAAAGGATTTTGTCTATTTGTATGAACACAATGTAGTGTACAGTAAGTATGTACAGCCACTGTATGAATAATATATTCGGTAATGTTTTCTTTATTTTCCTTTGTATCCACATTAAGTATGATTTTGAGGGTATCCTGTAGCTTAAAAAGTTGGTGATAGAAAAAAAACTGGGGTTATTTTTGGATTGGATTTAGATGCCAATGATTAGTCAAAAACAAGTGCCATATCTAAGTCAACAAAATGTGTGTTCCTCAGTGTTATAGATGTATCATATATGAGTTCAACGCTTTTTTAGTAAGTGGTAACCGTTAAACAATTTAAGATAATGTGTTATATTTATTTTTTATACTTAGTCTATTTCTAGAGACCTAAGAGGGAAAAATATCTCTAGTTTATTGCTTGAATTTCCTAAATGGTTACTTTTTACAGTTTTTTTCACGAAATAATTATTGTTTTGCCATCTGTTCAACATTAACTCACTACATCATATTTCAAAATTCAAAATTACTTTTTGAGCTGTTTGATTATTCTAAACTGTGAATATTTCATTTAGAAACTTTCGAAGAAGTTTCCAGCATGAACTCGTGAAACGTGAAACATGGTTTTCCCATTAAACAGAGGAAAAAAAAAAAACTTTTTCTCCTTTTGTTCTTAAAAGTTTTGTAGAAAAGTGGTTACAAGTAATAAACTACTGGTTATTTATGCGTATGTATTTTAAATGGTCTTAGGTAAAACAAAGTGAAAAATATTATTTTTTTTATGCGTTAAATCATCACTCTTTAGTGGAAGAAAAAATGTACATTTTTAAATTTTTATATTAAAAAACACTGTTAATAACGCAATTCTTGGAAAGCAAACCATGTTTTTTTGCAGTAAAGTTTTACTTAAAATCATATTCGAAAGACCATTTAACATATTTCATGGTTTTTTACAATAAAAAAGTTATGGTTAAAAATTAAAATAAGATTTCACAATATAAATATACTAGGGGGCTCTTCCCCCTGCAAGCTACGCTCCCCAAACCCCGTTCAGACTCTGTAGAATCTAAAAGCACGCTAATCTGATCGGTTTTAAAAAGATTAGAGAAGATTGAATTATACTGAAAAAACCTGTAGCGATCTCCCTGTAAACCGGTTTCCATTCAATTCCCTTTGATTGCAAAAATTTAAGGTAGAATCATTTGCTGTTAAGATATCCAATGGTTGTTTTCGTGTTTGGTTAAAGAAGATCAGTTAAACATTTGAAAAGAAGCTAAAATAAAATGAATTAAGTAAACAGAGTCTTTGTCTCTCGGTATTTTTTAACAGCGTTATAAAACGATTAACATAATACAATTACTAAAATTTGCTGCTTTAACCCCTTCAAAGGCGGTGATTCATTTTTGGACCACTTAATTTTAATTCTTAAATGCCACATTAGCATCAGAATATTGGGATGAAAATTTCCCTTTTATTAAGTAAGTGAACAAAAGCATTTTTGTATTTCGAAATTTGTTTGTAAATTCTGGCGCCATTCACGGATTTCAAGATTTTACGAATAGAAGTGCCTTGTCCGTGAAAGGGTTAAACGCATATTAATGTATTTATTATTTTAAAGTTTCCTTTCCCTTTTAATATTCACGTGTAAATACAATTTTCAGGACATAATTTTCAATATTTTCTTGCCTTTAACACGTACTCATTTAATAGTAATTTTAAAGTTCTTTTTCTGTTTTTAATAGTGACGTGAAAATAAATTTTTAATCGTTAGGAAATATTATTCTTTGAGCTGTTTTTAGGTAGCTTTCATTACAAAAAGCTACCTATTGCAGCCGTTCGGAGAAAAGCGATTTCAAAAAATTTTGGTATATTTTCATCGATCATGACCCCCAGACCCCGAAACCACCCTCCGTTCAAAATTGATATATATATATATATATATATATATATATATATATATATATATATATATATATATATATATATATATATATATATGACCTATGTCACACTGTAACTCTCGTATTTATGAACCGATTTGGATGTAATTCGGTATGTACATAGTACATACCAATGTCTCGACCGAGTTCGTTGGCCAGTTTCATCCGCCATTTTGTTTCAAAATGGCGGCCATTAAAAAAAAATTTAAAAATTTAAAATTTGAAATGTGGTACCAAAAAATTGAAAATGGAAAAATATTTTTTTCTTATGTATTTGTCCTTTATACAAAGACTCCGGAGCAGTTTTTGTTTCGTCGATATCTTAAAAAATGGCTGAGTTATAGCATTTTGAATTTCTAGCGTGGCTGACATTTTGAAACGTCCTGAAATTTGTCACGCGATAAAAGGCGTATTTATGAACCGATTTGGATATAACTTCGTTTATACATAGTACATATCAATGTCTCGACCGAGTTCGTTGGCCAGCTTCATACGCCATCTTGTTTAAAAATGGCGACCATTTAAATTTTTAAGAAAAATTTTAATTTGAAATGTGGTACCAAAAAATTGAAAATTGAAAAAAATATTTTTTCCTTATGTGTTTGATCTTGATAAAAAGATTCGGGAGCCGTTTTTGTTTCGTGTATATCTTAAAATATGGCTGAGTTATAGCATTTTGAATTTCTAGCGTGGCTGACATTTTGAAACGTCCTGATTTTTGTCACGTGATAACAGACGTATTTATGAAGCGATTTGGATGTACCTTGGTGTGTACATAGTACATACAAATATCTCGACCGAGTTCGTTGGCCAACTTCATCCGCCATCTTTTTTCAAAATGGCGGCCATTTAAAAAAAAATTTTAAATTTTAAACTTAAAATGAGATACCAAAAAATTTGAAAATGAAAAGATTTTTTTCGTATGTATATGATCTTAATACAAAGATTCCGGAACAGGTTTTGTTTCGTCTATATCTAAAAAAATGGCTAAGTTATAGCATTTTGAATTTCTAGTGTGGCTGACATTTTAAAACGACCTGATTTTTGTTATTCGATAACAGGCGTATTTATGAACCGATTTGGATGTAACTTGGTCTGTGCGTAGTACATACCAATGTCTCGACCGAGTTCGTTGGCCAGCTTCATTCGCCATCTTGTTTCAAAAGGGTTGCCATTTAATAAAAATTAATTTGAAATTTAAAATGGGGTATTAAAGAATTGGAAAATGAAAAAGATTTTTTTATGTGTTTGGCCTTGATATAAAGATTCTGGAGCAGTTTTGGTTTCTGAAAATTTGTTTTTTTGTTTATATCTTAAAAAATGGTTGAATTTTAACACTTTGAATTTTTAGCATGGCTAACACTTTGAAACGATCTTGTATTTGTCACGCGATATCACACGTATTCGCCTATTTCCATGGAAGAAGGCATGTAGATAGTATACATCAATATCTCGACCAAGTTCGCTCGCCAGCTTCATCAGCCATCTTGTTTCAAAATGGCGGCCATTAAATTAAAAATATATATATTTAAAGTGAGGTGCAAAAAAATTAAAAAAGGTTTCTTTCTTAAGTATTTGACCTTGATATAAGGATTCAGGAGCATTTTTTGTTTATCTTTATCTTAAAAAATGGCTCAGATATAGCAGTTTCAATTTCTAATGTGGGTGACATTTTGAAAACTCTGATATTTGCCTGCGACAGCACTCGTATATATCAACCGATTCCGATGTGAGTGAGCATGTGCACAGCAATTACTAAGGTCTCGACCAACTTCACTGGTTAGCCTCATCCACCATGTTGTCTTAAAATGGCAGGCACTTTAAGAAATCGCCGAATTTGGCAGCCAAATATAAGTTACTTTAAATAAAAGCAGCTTGGATAAAGCTGACTAATTTCGTGAAATTCTCATTCATAATGATTTAGTATTGATAAAAATTTGTATTGAATCTCCTATATTCGGTTTCCACTAAACTGAGCTTCGTGTGATTGAATAATATAAGTTGGCTTTTTTAAAATAAGGAATATGAAAGCTACCTCTTCCTCCCGGCACTGGCCGGAAGGACTTTTAAAATTGAAAACAATCTCTATAATAATAGCCTAAGTCATGTGACTATCATCAACAGCTCCAGGCGGATCCCTTCGCTTTTTATATTCCAGGCGGCCATTTTGGTACTTTAATTTTAGCCAGCCACCGGTGTGATAAGTCGCTGAATATTATTCTGTCCCCATTATTTCGTTTATATTATAATAGTCCAAGTCATGTAACTGCCATAAACAACGGGCTGATTCCTTCGCTTTTCATAAGAAATGTTTCCATTTTGATTAAAGAATCAAAATTATTTTTTCGAATAAAACTACATAAAAGTTGCCATGATCACAAATAATTCCTGGTACTTTTATGTTAGCCGGGGGAAAATCTCGCCAATACCTTTTCTTTTTTAACTCGCCAGTTAGCATTTTTTTTCGAGTGGTAAATTAAAACGGTGCTACTTGGTTATACCACCAAAAATCGACAAATATCTGTCGCCAAAGTATAAGATTAAATGCCGATAATGGTTTATCGTAAATGTCACATTCACTTGACTTTAAGGAATTTACACATGTTCACGCCATGAAGTATTTTTATTTCAACGTTTTATTTGTATTTTTATTAATGTTATACTAATTTATTTGTTCCTTTGTTATTAAAAAAAAAAATATGTCAATTTGTATAATTTGGCTATTTATATAATTTGGCGAAATTGGTCGACAGGAGAAATAATAACGTTAAAACGTTGCTTTGAAGTGGAAATTAAATCTCATGGTTTGTTTCATTGTCACATACACACCGGGTTTGGCGTGATTTTTTTTTTACGACAATTTTGCGAAAACCTCGTTTTCAAATACCTGTTACATATGTATTTTTAAATTAATTTCTGTTATTTTTAAAATGAAATAACAATAAATAAATAAATAAAATTAATAACTATAGAACAAAACAATTTATAATATTTTTTGTAAATAAAAAGAAAATAAATTCAAATAAACATTTATTAATAAATAAGCAACAATAGCCAGGTTACCATGTCAGTCAAAATAACGCCATTTTGTCGCCAATTAGATACCCCGTTGCGTATATGACATCTGTGTCTAATATTTTTCTTTTCATTTCGTTTACAAAAAAGAATGAAGTAAAAGTCATTTATTTTAAAGGTTTCAATTTTAAATGAAAGTTATGTATCATTAGAAAAAAAGTATTTAAAATTAGAAAAAAATTAATATTTCGAAAACTAATTCTAACTTTAAAATTCTAATACCAGTTTTGAGATCTGTGGATCAATACGGATTTTTGGTGTTAATTTCATCGCAAAGTATTCCATATTTTAGGAGAAATCGCCGTGAAACGTAATCAGTTATAGGATTTACAGTCGTTTCATAGAATCGTTACATAAATTCGTTTCAATTCGATTCGTTAGGATTTTATATATATAGGGTAGATATATATAAACTGAATTAAATATTTTCATTCTAAATATAATTTATTTATTTATTACTTAATTACACTTTTAAATAAATGGTTTCACATCATGCTTTTGTTCTAAAATCCATAACATTGTAATAGCACTAGCAGGCTACTCCCGATGCGCTGGTCAATATTTCCATGTGAACCTTGAATTAAACAAAATGGGGAATTTGAACTTGTATTTTAAACAATTAGGATTTTCAGCTGGAATGTCCTTCTGCTGAAAACGCCATTGTGATATTATATCATCGTATGCGTTGCGCAAAATTTAGACTTTAATGCGCAATTATTTTCGTCATTATTCACAGTGCATTTTTAGTAGGGAAATGAGACCCTTAGGACATCATGAATTAAAATGCTCTCTGATCTAATACTACACTGTAAAAAAAGTCTGTAAAGTTACTAAAGTTTTTCTAGGAAACTGGGATTTCTAGAACTTTTTATATAACGGCAACAACAAAAATTCCTGCAACAGCGTCTGTTACAGGAAAAACAAGGAAATACTTTTTTTTCAAACAAGTTTTTCAAGGAAAAACTTGCATATTTATACATTTCACACTTCGCTTTTCAAAGACACGTTTACATCAAGGTCAGAAAATCACAATTTAATTCAAACAACATTTACCCTGACGGGATTCAAACGAGGGAGCTGTTCTCTTCCCGATTAGTGCCCTTAACAATTACGCCACGGATTCAAAAACCACGTTTTAAAATATCGTTACTTATTTCAGATGTCTTTTATAAAGCAAAGGCTAACATGTTAAAGAAGGAAGGTATTTTCGTAGAGGTACTATTTTTCAATTCAGTATACAATTCTGAATACTTTACACATTTCCCCCTATAATTGTGAATATTTAGGTTTTTAGTTTCATGCTTTATTAAGTACAGATTTTACTCTTTAAAATATCACAGGTATGAAAGAATGTATTAAGGGTAATGACTGCTTTTTTTTGGAAGATTTTTAAAATTTTATTTTATTATTATTTTGATTTATTTATTTTATTCATTTAATTTTGCAAGAATACCAATATATATATATTTTTCAGTCAGATGTACCTTTTAAGTTCAGAAGAGGCTGTTAACAAAAGACTCGAATATCCTCTAAACCATGGAATCAGACGTGGAACTTCTAGAGCATATTATTCTTTCTCAAAATATGTTTGCACAATCATTTATGATGATGCGAGAAGTTGAAGAATAAGTGAATCAACATTCTAAAGCAGAAGGACGAAATACTCCATATGTCAAATTTCTGAATATAATGCGAGAAAATGCTGATTACAGAAGATTCAATGTCCCTATGGCCAACGATGTATGCGTCGTGCTTACACTTAACGCAGATCAAAGTTTTCTAGATAAGGAAATGATGGAACATCAACGTGGGAAAAAAAAATTGTCAATTTGCGTAATATTGGTAAACGAGTATCCATTCACGTATCCACTATTTTACTCCAAAGGAACATTTGGCTATTCTGTGGATCTGCAATTGCAAACACCTTATACAAGTCGTCAGCGTCTTACTAGACTAGAATTAGCACAATATAGAATTGCTTTTTGACTTGAACTTACTAAATACCTTCCTCCAGAATCAGCTATTATAGGTGCAGATTTGCTCCAAATACACTTCAACGCTTTGCATTTTGGTGGTTGGCTTTTCCAACAAAACCTCGTTAATGCATGCATCAGAGTAGAGCGTGATCGCAACCAATAGATCCAGGCTAATAAAAAAAAAGTCTTGTTGACCGAAATATTCTGGGGTTATCCACATTATTAAGGCACTCGCTGAAAATAAAAATCCCGTTGTTGGTGAAAAGATAATACTACCATCTTCATTCATTGGATTAACGCGATACTATGTTTAACAGTTCGAAGATGCGATGGACATTGTCTACAGATATGTATCGCCAGATTTCTGTATCACTGTGACATTGACATCAAATCCTGAATGGGCAGAAATGAAAGTGGCATCAAGAGTTGTCTTAGAAAATGGAATAGTACATGAGCAACTTGCTCAAGATAGACCTGATCTCGTCGCTACAGTTTGTAAAATTAAATTCGATGACATTATTGAAGATTTAGACAAAAAACAAGCATTTGGAAACGTTTGCCGCTTACGTTTATACAATAGAATTCCAGAAACGTGGCCTTCCTCATATGCATCTGCTACTGATTATGACTCCTGAAGATAGAATCCGTAACCCAGAGGAACTTGATGACCTGATTTCAGCGGAAATTCCCTTTAATAATGATCCTGAATTACGAAATCTGGTGTTAAAATGTATGATTCACAATCCGTGTGGGAAACTAAACAAAAATGCACCGTGTATGATTAATAAAAATGGGTGCATGAAATGTCCTTCAATAACCCTAAAATGTTTAACAAAATCACTTCTTTAGCGTACGATGAAACACGAAGTTATTGACATGGATATAATCCACAGTTTGATCAACATATTTTAGAATTTTCGCACGAGCATGCTGCTTATCAAAAGGATATAAATGGTTGCAAAATATCAAGAGATAACCGTCACGTAACTCTATACAAGGCGTACCTGTTGAAGAGATACAAGTATCATGTAAACGTTGAATATGTAGGAAATATTCGTGCTGTAAAATATCTCTACAAATATATCTACAAAGGGCATGATTGTGCAACAATAAAAATCGTTGAAAAGCAAATAAAACGTATGTACAATGATGTAGACATCTATATTGAAGGTCGATGTATTACTCCACCAGAAGTATGTTGGCGATTATGTGGCTACGAGATTCAAAATAAAAGCCATTCTGTTCAACGCTTAGATATCCATTTACCAGGTCAATATCGAATTGCAAACATTGATCTAGCACAAGAAGATTTAGCAGATACGGGTCAGAAAAGTTCAACATTAGAGGCATATTTCCGACATAATCGAGGACTAAAGCAAACAGAAGAAAATAATCTTCTGAACGGAAATTCTCAATAAGTTATGTATCACTACTATTGGAAAATTCCTGAATACTCCAAATGAAATGGAAAATCCAGCAAATGAATTCAGAGAAGTCACCGTTTGCGCATTATTGGTCGAATACATAATGTAAGTTTAATCTCCCAGCCAGGACTCTACTCACCGTTGCTGTACCATGTTAAGAATACAAGAAGCTCCGAAGATATGCTAACAGTTGATGGCATTAGATATGCATCATGTAAGCAACTTTGTTTAGTTCGTGGACTAACTTACGAAGACCAACAATGGATTATATGTCTGCGAGAATCTGCTATATCGAAGATGCCTCATGAAGAAGTCAAGAGAACGCTATTTACACAGATTCCAAGATGCCTGTAGGAAATGTCTATGACAGATTTGGCTGAAGACCTAATCCGAGAAACTGGACGGACGGTTATTTCTGTCGAAGAAGTGCTTAAGCGTGCTTATCGAATTATCACATTCAAGTTAAATATAGAAGCTACTAAAGGTAGGAATTTCCGATACTTGGTTATCAACGACGATATTGATGGATACGAGAATGTGTTAAATGAAGAAACAATGAACACCAATGTGTCTATTTCTATTGGAGAACATATGTATCAACTTCTTAAAGGGAGACAAGTTGAAATTGTTGAATCTATCTTACATTCAGTAAACAATTCAAACCCCCGATCAAAATGTTTTTCTATTGATGGACCTGGAGGTACTGGAAAGAATTTTGTATTCAAAACTCTTTATCAGATCCTTTCCGTACAAAAGCATAAAGTAAATTCCATGGTATTCACTAGGGTTGCTTTTATTCTGCTACCTGATGGAAGTACTTCACACAAGACTTTAGGACTTAAGTTCCATTGGCATTGGATTCGATTTCCAACATCAGATCCAGATCCGCTAAAGCTGACGAACTCATCGAAGTTGATGTACTTTTGATGGATGAAGCTCTTATGCTTCAAAACACGGAATGCACAACATAAATCAATTGCTGCGTCTATTAGCAATCCAATTTTGCCATTTGGTGGAAAGATTATGGTCCTAGGAGGGGACTTCCGTCACTGTCTATCCGTCCAACTATGAGCAAACAGGTGTGAAATATTGTATTTATCAATAAAAAAAAATTGAGCCGTGGCACCACTTTAATTTCATTAACAGATAACATGCACGTTGATCCGGAACAACGAGAATGCGCCAAATATCTTTTGAAACTTGGAAATGGTGAGCTATCTGAGAACACGATGGGTGAAATCGAACTACCCGTAGATATACTTTCAAATGGTCATCTCATTGATGAAGCCTTTGGGAACTGCTTAAAGAAAGAAAGTTATGAATAAATGAAAGATCGAGCTATCCTAGCGCCATTAAATACACATGTGAGCAAGATTAACGCCGAAATTATTGAGAAGCTTCCTGGAGAGTATAAAATGTACCAGAGCTACGATTCCGTCAATGATGAACCTGATGGAGCACTCCAGTTTACAGCAGAACTTCTCAATTCTACAGAAATAAATGATTTGCAGCTTCATAAGTTAAAGCTTAAAAATAACGCAATAATCATATTATTGCGCAATTGAGACGTTTCAGAAGGCCTTTGCAATGGAACAAGGCTAATTGTTCAAGATCTTTGCAATAACATAGCCAAAGCGAAAATAATCACAGGAGAATATACAGGTATCGAAGTACATATTCCGTGAATTTCCGCTCAATTCAAGCGGAGGTCAACTTGGATGCACGATGCAAAGGCATTAATTTTCTGTGAGGCCAGCATTTGCAATAAATATACATAAAGCTCAAGGTCAGACCTTTGAATTTGTTGGCGTCGACTGACGGATACCTGTTTCTATGCATGGAATACTCTAAGTTTCTTTTTCCAGGGTTAACAGGCAAAACAACTTAAAGGTTTCTACCTGCCGAAAATCAATCCTCATCACACTCATAAGTATTGAATACAGCAACAACCAATCAATTTAGTATTTTTAAAAAGCTGAAAGACGCAACAAAATTGTTTACTAGAAAGTACTAAGAAAGGGATATAGATTTGTCAATAAAAAAAAAGCTAAAAAAAAACCGAATTTTTAGTATACGTTATTATTATTTTTAGAAAGTAGAAATGACATTTTCATGTAGAAATATATACGCTTAAATAATAAATAAATAACATTTTTCCAATGCAATGCATGATCCCAGAATAAAAAAATCACAGAGCGATGTTCGGTGTACCAGGTACTATATACATATACGCTCAACATTTTCTATTTATCAACGAATATATTTATTGTACGAATTATGATTTCATGAGTTCAATCATTTTATCAATTGATATTTTTAATTAGATGAAATTTAAAATATAGAATTGCATAGGTCTTTACAAAAGAGTATGCATACATTTTATCGCATAGAAACAAATATCTATATCTATATCTATATCTATTTATCTATCTATCTATCTATCTATATATCTATCTATCTATCTATATATATATATATATATATATACAAACTTTTATCAATTTCAGATGCAAGTTTTAAAATTATGTTTTACTTGATGATATGGCTGGATATGATAATAATGTTAAAATTAATTCAAATAACTATTGAAGAATTTCGGTCCGATGTTCTTTCTAAATGTAGCAGATATTCTACATCATTTGTATGCATAAATATTAATAAATTCACAAGACTTCTAATAATAAGTTATTGAACTGCATTAAATCCGTATTTTTTGAGGAAGCATCATTAAAAGTCAGTTCTTCGTTTATATTGATAAAATAATTTATTCTATGAGTGCCTTTATCTCACCAAAATTAAATTAACAGGGAATTTCTTTCACAAAACAAAGTTACGCTCGCCTTTCAAAGGGAGAAATACCGGAAAGCAAATCTAATTTTAAGTGTAACCTCGAGAAAGAATGTCTTAATTATTGAAAAAGAACGAGAGAAAATATGTAATATTGGATAAAATTTAGAATAATAAATTTGAAGTTTCAAGTGAAAAAAATATTACAGTCACAGATAGATTATAGAGATTGATCGTTTTTTCTCTTACTTCGACCTCTATTGTTCTTCTCATTTGTATCTATCTTCATTTTTATATTATGATTTATATATATATATATATATATATATATATATATATATATATATATATTATTTTTTTAAGACACGATAACTTCCATAATTCTGTAGAAATCTTTTTTCAAATTAATACATAAAAACAAAGGGCTGAGAATCTCTGACAAGTTCATTAATGAACCAAGGGGGTGGCAATGGGAAGGGTTTTTGTGAAAACAGAATAAAACCTCATAACTTCTTAATGATGAAGCATATCGATTCAGTTTAAAGTTATTATTACTTCCAGGAAAAGGTTCAAAAGATTATATATGACAGATTTTCGATATCATAAAAAATGACCTCAAGGAGCAAACACAATAGGGTTTTAAGAAGAAAAAAATCATAACTTTGTCAATTCACATGATATCATATCCGTTTAACTTTATTATAAATCTTCTTAATTATATCTACAACTTTTTCACTGACAAGTTTTGGTTAAAAACAACTCTTACAAGAAAACAAAATTAAAAAAAGGGGGTTGTAGACGAAAAAAAAAACGCATTTTCGTTAATCTTACACTAAGGCGATAGAAAAATATTATTATCGTGCTGAAACTTTTTGACAACCCTCAAAGATGCTTTATATATTCTTGTATTATTAAATACGCGCGTGTTTCAATAAAAATAACGTCAGAATTTAAAATGTAGTGTGTGTTTCGTGAAACAATCACCACACGGTTTACATTTATTATATAAATGTTCTTAATATAGAGATGAGAGCACTCCGACCCAAATGACCAATTGCTACCACTAAATTTTAATAGTATTTCTCGTGGTATTTAATAACGACATTTCTGATATTTAATAAAGAAAAGAATACTGTTAAAATTAAGTGGTGAAAATCATCCGTTTGGGTCGGAGCGCTCTCATCCTTCTTAATATTATCTATAACTTTTATAGCAACAAGTTTCTGATAAAAGGAACTCTGCTAATGGATGATGTTACTAAAAATATTCTCATGGTGAAAAACAAATAGAGGTTGAAGAAAAAAATATCGTATTAACCTGATTGTGACAAAACCAACTCTTACAGAAAATGAAATTAAAAACTCGTCAAAAGCGTCCGAATAAAATTGTTAAACTGAGTTTATCTCTAATCTTGATTTAGTTTTTGTTGGTGAAATTAGTACTTAATTTCAAAATTTACCTGTGCCAGTCAGGGATTTTTCTACATAGATTTATCTTCATTTTTTCGAAATTACAAGTTTCCTAACGATAATATATCTCTTAAGCTAACGGTAGTTGCTATCTTCTCTGTTTTCATTAAAAACGGCTAATCATTTTTTTTTTTTATGTTTTAATATAGAGGTCTCCTACATAAAAAATGTATTATCACACGTGTTGTTTAATAAGAGACGCGATAATATTGAATTTTAAAAATATTAAAATACTTAAAAGTTCAATAAGTCCTATAAATATAAAAAGTGACACGATTACAAGGGAAAATAAACTTACATAAAGTAAGTTTAATATTAGTTTTATGTTTTATCAATAGATGTCGCTGAGCTGTTTCAAACTGTAATGGCATAACATGTAAATATGGATGAAATTTTTTACTCTTTATTGTGTTAGTTGTAGAAACTAGAATAAAAGTTTGCAATTGAAATATTGTTCTTTTTAGAATAGTTACCGGTTGAAACAGTGCAGCGTCAACCACTGACTAAAAATTTAATTACTGCTGAAATTAATCTAGATTACATTTATGAGATTCATTGTAAACATGTGATTCATTTCATTTTTATATACAGGATGTCCACATTTAAACGTACGTACTTTAAAGTTGTCTTCAGACAAAACTATTGTTCATAAATTTGTGAAATTTTGTGAAAGGCGTAATAAAGTGATGGCAATTTGTTTAAGCAAAAAAAAAAAAAAAAAAAAAAAAAAAAAAAGTTCAAAATTTCACCACCAGACTACGATTGTTGATAAATTACACATTTAGCATTACGATAGTTTACAAAAAAAATTATTTATTAAATTAACATGATTCTAAAGATATCATTTCACTACATGTTCCTAGCATTTCCCAGAACACGTTGCAGTCAACTGTAGAACATGCTATCTAACGATTCCAGATGGTATCTGAAAATGATGACAGTCATCTGGAACATGTATATACGAAGATTTGCTTAACTATCGTAAATGTATGCTAAATGTATAATTCGTTAAAAAAGCAGCCTCCTTTTCTTTCGCTCAAACAAATTCCCATACACTTATTATGTCCTCCACAAAATTTCACAACATTCTGAACAATACTTTGGTCTGTAGACAACTTTAAAATAGGGTCGTTTAATTATGGGCACACTGTAAATAAAATTTTTTGAACTATCGTAATGCTAAATGTGTAATTTATTGAAAATCGTACTCTAGTGGCTAAATTTTATTTATTTATCTTTTTCTTAAACAAATTTCCATCTCTTCATTATGTCTTTCACAAAATTCCACAACTTTATGAACAATAGTTTAATCTGTAAACAAATTTAAAGCAGGGTCATTTAATTATAGATACCCTGTATATTATAGTTAATGAATTAATGGATTTTAAGAATGTCTTCCTGATCTTAAGTCTTTATACGTATTTTAGACATTAAATAAATATCAATACTGCATACATTTTTCATAATAACGGAACATTGATGATAAGTTTTGATAAAACTTATATTATGTCTATCCATCTTTGCTATGATGGATTAAAATATTTAAAAAATGAAAAATAAAAAGATTATATTATTTTTTTGTTACATCGAAATTCCAGTGGGTTTGAATTAGAAAAAAAAACCCACTAATTTTGCTAATTTATAATAAATTTCGACACGGATACGGCAAAAGGAATCTTTTTTCTCCCATGTTTCTATAATTATGTACTCTAATAAAGAAAGTACGATTCGTTTAATTGTAATTTGTTTTCTTTAAATCGAAATCTAGCATTTCTTTTTTATATCATGTAATTAATCAACTTCCTCTGAAAGGTTTAAAAAAATTCTGTGATTTACTTTCAGTATACGCATTGTATTTACATAAAGAATGAAACATTTCAATAGCAAAATAAATAAGAAATTAAAATAATTAAGTAATAAGGAGAACAATCAGTTCATATCTGGTATTTTTTAGCAAAAAGAAATTAAGTTTTTGTTATAAATTATCCATTATAATTAAAACATCAAGTATAATTTTCAGAACTAAACTAACATAAATGAAGAGAATTTAGACTTTTATTTCTTTTAAATGATTATGGATATTGAAAACTACTTTAATTATTAAAACAATGGTATTTATTTATTGTATATATTAATAAATTATTGTTAGAATAATGAATTATGTTTCAAATCATATGCCTAATAATTTATGCAATACATTGTTTAGAATTATTTTTCACTGTTTAATAAAATTCTGCCCAGACATAGTACTTATGATTCCGAGAAAAAATATTTACTTTCTTCCTTTCAGCAATTTGCGTTCAAGATGTTACATGCAGTAAATCTTTATGTTTCTTCTGGAGTATAAAAGAAATAAAACAATCTTTGTATATAATACGTATGAGATATTAATAAAATAATACGAATAAAAATGAATAATGTATTACAATATAAAAATTGACAATAAGAGAGATAAAATACGGCTAACTTCAAAATCAATCTCGAACAGCAATGATATTAAAAAGGATTTTGAAATTATATGAAAGTTAAATATTTCATGAATGTTACTGAATGCCTTATATTGCAAAATATAATTTGATTCAAAAATATATTTTATTATTCATTGCTAAAAGGATTTTATTAAAAAAAAACAATTTAGACAATAAAAAAAGTTTTGTTGTGGAATGTAAAAGCAACATTTTCTATTTAATTTATTTAAAGATATATTTCTAGTAAAATTAAGTAAGTTTATACTGAATGACATCAAGTTATGACTAAACGATCATGAAGATTACGAATAAAAAGTTAATTTACTTTTTTTTTTTTTTTTTTTTTTTTTTTTTTTTTGTAAGGCAAGTGATATTAACAAATTCCTTTAAAACTGAAGGTATATATTACGAATAAAAACTAATATGCTTAAAAAATATAAGGAAAAAAACTTTATTGAAAATATCAGTTTTATAGAGAATAAATGTTCAATTTTAAATTAATTTACATTACTGCTTTTATTTAACTAATTTTCATTTAAATTGCCGAGAAGGACAGTCTCAAAAATAATATATTTTCAAAAACCCAAGGTACACACACAAATGTGGAACCTCTATTTATTTTTTTCTGAAAAAGAAAAACTTTTTTTTTCAGATTTTTTTTCTTTTTATATAGCTATATATGTTATTTGCTTTCAATCAAAACAAAACAAAAAAAAAATTATTTGCATCTGACATTGCAAAATTATTTCAAGAGAGTAAGTAATTTTCATAATTATTTAACTTAAAACCTTGACAATAAAAATTTTTTTGAGGATTTGTATATCATTGACTTGTTTAAAGAACTTAAGTTATTGCCTGCTTTTAGGTTATTGGCAATTAAATTAATATTTAAAGAGGTTTAGTTATTTTAGATCCATATCTGGGAAGCTAAATTACTAGTCCCCTAAAGTACCAATATCAGAAAAAGAACTTTTTTGTCATCTGTGGTGTTATTTTGTTTCTGGAAAAGCAATGAATGGGTATATTTATAGTATGATTTTAATTTCAGGTCTAAAGAGCTTAAACATTTTGTTTGCTTTTTAAAATAGAAGTTATAATATAAATCCGGGAACTCGAGACATGAATATCCTATTTTAGTAATAAAATTTTTCTTTAATTCATATTATTAAAATTAAAATAAAATTAATCATTTTATTTAAAATTCCTTATACTTTGTACGCATAAATTGTATCTTTTATTTATTTTTCTTTGTAAAAAGATGTATTTTTTAGACCAGGGGTCGACAAGTAATTTTAAGTGGGGTCCGAATAATTTTGGTCCAGAGAAAAAAACACATAAGTAATATAAGTACTTATTAAATTTTAAATTATTATTTTTACATACACATACATACATAAAATAGAAAATAGAGAAGTCAGGTATAAGTTCTGAAAATTTTTACATACGCATCATATATTTGTGATTTTATCTTTATTATTTCGGATAAGATTCATAATTGTGTGATAAATTATTATTTGATCTTGTAAATTGGAAGGCAAAGCGATACATAGAAAAAATATTTAGTAGGTTCTCAAAGAAAAGCTAACCAATACTACTGCATATATAAAAAAATATATATGTAAATTTCGGAAATGAGCATAATATATACTAAGACAATGTTTGTTAAATATTGCTAAATATAATGAATACATGTACTTTTAAACATTTAATGTACTTTATCAAAAATATTCTTAATAATAAGTTTAAAATTTAAAGGAGAAACATTCATTTATTTTTATCGGTACCTTTAATTCCGCATAACATCACTTTTCATTTGATAATTATACCTTGAACAAGAGAAAAGGATATGACGGTTAAATTTATCTGTTGCATTTCATGTAGTAATAAAATATATTTTCTATAATTGTAAATCTCCAGTTATTTTTTTTTACTAATTAATGTTTTTTTTTTTTTTTTTTTTTTTTTTTTGTAAATAATCATAATTGCCAGTCACTGGGTTCTTTGCAAGACAGTCTACTCCCATTGCGATTTATTCGGTAAATTTCCTCATATGTGAGACAAAGCAAACTGTTTAATATCTTTATTTTAAAAACATCAAACCGAACTTTATTGAAACAGAGAAATATTATTTTACTCAGTATGCGGTGTATCACATTGGTTTTTAATATATTTAGTAGTATGCAAATATAAACTGATAAAGCATTCCACTTCCAGTCAGGCAAAAAATCGCAATGTATGTTTTTTTCTTCTTTCTATATATTCTGTATGTGATTGTAAAACTGGATTTATATAGATTTCCAAATAAAACACCATTTTTCATGAAATAACACCTAATTTATTCACTATTGTGCCCGACATATTATGATCACCGTGATCATATGTGCAGAATTTTGTGTATCTTAATAGAAATTCCAAAATATTTGCAAACCAGAGAGAAAAACATTTTTTTAATGCCTTACGTAATTGCTTCAGATTCATGTCGTTCAAACGCACTCTTTCTATATCTGTAAGTTAAAGACATTTTCACATGAAAAATGTATTGATAATTTAAATTACACCTGGAAAGAATAAAGTAGCGATGGGGTTTGACCATCAATTGCCTGCTAAAATATATGTCAAAATATGACCAAAAGTCAAATGCCGGATTAATAAAAATCCTAGAGGGTACTTGACATACTTAAAGGTAATCTGATTAGAAAGTGTCTTGAAAAAATGTTCATTAATGCACGGAAACTTTAAAATGTCTTTAAAAAGTCCGCATTCCCTTCCACTTTTAATATGAACGCATTTTCTTCTATTATTTTTAAACAAAGCATTTCCATCCAGTGAATATTCTTTAAACAATAAATCAATTTCTGAAATCGCCAATAATATTCATATATTCAAGAGCGAGCAAGCATAATCTGAAATAAATATGTTTATTCTTCTAAGAAAATGTTCTTGTCTGATTAGAATTATTGGATTTTCTGAAAAGATGGAAGCTTGTAATGTAGAACAACTTTATACTCAGGAGATATTCACTCAAGATAAAATTGATGAAAAGTCCGATGTTGATGCTTTCTAAACATTATACGAATTTGCATTTTTGCAACCATTTTAACGCTTCTATATATTTACTTAGAAGTTTTTCGAATAATCTTATCTTTATGCACCACTTAAAGTAAGCTGTTCCTTTATACTTAATATTTAAGAAATGTATTTTTAAAAGGGCTCCTGTAAAAGGATTATTTTTTCACCGGGAATACAATAATCGCAATAAAGGTCTTGAATATAAAGCAAAATATATCACTTACTGGAAAATATTATTCGTAAGGTATTACGAAAATTAAGATTCAAAAAATATGAAATTATAAATAAAATATGTAGTTATTAAATATTGTAACAATTTTTATTTTATTAATAATTTTTTTAATATCAATGAATTTGAAAGCTTATAACTAAAGGAAGCTATCTTTGCAGAGATATATTATCAAGAACTGCGTTCTTTTTTCACAAGCGGAAGAACATTTTTTAAAGGAAATTCTCTATAACATTTACAGAATGCATTAATTCTTTGTATTAAAGGGTATTTTTTCAACTAGTTGCCGTGTAACGCTCATGTGCTATGTTTTCATCAAGTTAACTAACACTATCATTTTTTATTGTTTTTTTTTTTCCTTAATCTGTGGCAGTCAAACATTATAACGATCGTAATTAAAGGTATAAAATTCTTAACTTCAAACAAGAAATTGACACTGGAATTTGAAACATTGTTATTAAACAAAGAGAGCATGTGTGAAGACGCTCTAAAAAATTCAGGGGCCTGTGCATCCGAGAAAAATTCCAAACACCTTATATGTCGATCTGGATTTCCGCTTTAGGGGCCCATTATCCCATTCCGACTTATCATACCGTATATCCTCTGTTTGTTTCTTTTAAGGACTAAAATTGCAATTGTAGAATGCTGATAAAAAAATATACTGATTTTGTGAACCTTGTATTTCTGACTTGATAATTGTATTTGGATGAGGAAAAAATAAATCTGCACGTTATTGCATTTTTCTGCTATATTAGTACACTATTAAAAAAAAAAAAAGGACTGAAATACGGAAACACTACTGGCAATCGAGACTCCAGTACTATTTCTGTATTTTAACGGAACTTTTTCCAGGTAATTTACAGAAAAATTTCCATTTTTTTTTAGTTTACGGGGGGAAACTTTGCCGATAAGGTAATGGTAAGGCTCTCGCTTATCCTTCAGAAAAGCAACTTATCGCGGCGATGTTAGACATAAGTATTCAAGAGGCTGTAAGTTTGACAATTGTTCAGCTTATGGAAATATACACATACTCTGCTTTGTATCATATTAATTCTTATTTATTTTCTGTATAACTTTGAAAAACTATCCAATTGTAATGTTTTAAATTAAAAATTAAAAATAACGGATAACCAGCTATTATAAGCAACGGATACCGACGTATAAACAAACGAAGACTGTTGTCATTTAGAACTATAAATTTCTAATCTAGAAACAAATGAACGACTCTTACAGCGTTTCATAAAAAAATATAGGTTAACATGTGATTCTACTATTAAAATAATTGTAAAAGCATATTAAAGACATAATAAAATATTTTGAAATGCGTTTTCCATTTTGTGAAAAATTGAGTGAATTGTCCGAAATTACAAGCTGTATTCGCTACAGTAGCGCCCTCGTCCACAGCTTTGCAGAAAATTCCATCTATTTAAAAAAAATTGGCGCCATGTATTGGTAATCAATATAAATAAAAAAAACTTTTGACAGAAATTTGAGTTCCCTATAAAAATTACAGGACTTAGTAATTCGAGATTAATTTTTAAAAGATACACTTATATAATTGTAAAATTTCTTTCAATATAAATTAAGTGAATATTATTATTATTATTTCTTTGATATAATTTTAATTTAGTTTTATTAATTTTTAGCAGCTTAACATTTATTCCATTTGTTAAAATTTTGTTTCCATTAAAAATGAGTTTTTTCCTCTAGATGTAATTGAAATATAAGATGTTATCATGATTAGTAGGGCCAAAAATTATTTTTTCCCTTATTAGATTACACTTTTGTTTTCACTTCAAAGTTATTTTCAAATGTTATGTTAAAAATCCAAATTTTATCTGCATTGATATACTTAATATATTTAGTACATAACATGGTATTGTATTATTAGTTACATTTTAATTAGATTTCACATGTAATATGAATTTTATTTACAATGCAAGCGAATTTTAAGTGGATGTAAGCTAAGTTCTTGAAAATTCATAAAATTAAATTAAAATTTTATGAAACGAATAATGGTAATTGGTAACTTTTGGTTTTATTTTTGCCGAATGAAATTTTAAAGTTATGTAGCTGAAGCTTTTAAATTTTTTTCTTGAATTAAACCAATGCGTCCTGCATATTTTCCATTAGAAAAAACTACAATTTTAACAAAATGTCCTTTGTTTATAATAACTGACGATAAATGGCGCCAAATTCATATTTAGAAACAAACGTAAAACTCAATAGATAAGTATTCCCACAGAGTTCTAATACCATATCTCTATCTCCTAACTCTGTGCCTTGATCCACCCCTAATGGAAAGTGGATTATTGAGCTATTTTATTGAGATTCATTCATTTAAAATAAAATAAACAGTCAAGTGCTAGTATTACTCGTGTACAGAGTGTTCCGCAGAATAAATATATTAATTTGTAATTGTATTATTAAAAAAAACCCCGTTGCTAAAATAATACTAAGACTTTGTAAAAAACTTATGCAACGAAGGGTTGGGTGTAACAGTATATATTAGAAAAGTGTAAATCGATATAGCATGAAAGTTCAAAGAGATATGGGACCTAAATAATATCAAATATATGTATTCTGAATAACTCATTTTTTAATATTAACCTAATCTGTTTTTGAAGAGCATAACCCTTAAATGGCGGGTGTTGCTTTTCGGCAACATACCCAATTTAGGCTCTAAAATACTATTAGAATAATATTGAAGGTATAATGCCTAATGTTGCCAATACAATACATTATGAAAATATTATTAAATCGATTTTCAACATGTAGATTGCAACACTTGTGCTGTTTAAGAATAAAGATGGATTTATTTTTTCAATTGTTGCTGCTTTTTCTTTTTGTTTTGTTTGGAAGCTTGCGAAATACCCTATTTTGTACTGCAGTGAGCAGATAAAATTTATTTTTTATTATAGTTCCTAAAATTCTTGTGTATTTAATATTATAGAATTTTATCAAGGAAACATATTTTTTCAATTAAAGACCAGTATTGCCGTTTAGAAACAAACTGTTTTTTAGCCATAAACCGTACTTAAAACAAAATATGATTTTTTAAATTATTTTTTCCATGATTTATTTAAAAAATGAAAGCCAAAAAACATTATTACAATGATTTTTGAAAAATCAAGTATTTAAGGGTTGATTCGGTACTAACAATAAAAGCAGTGAATATTCAAATTTTATTTGGCATTTTATAAAACTAAATTCAGCTTAGTATACCTAGTATCTTTATTTCAACAGTGTAGCTAAAACAAAACTTTTATTCAAAGTTTAAATTTGTCATTTATAAGCAGAAATAGTTTATAAGCAGAATTACTGCGCGCCGGAAAGGGGTAAGTGGAAGGCAGGACTCTTAAAACTTCAAAATTTTAGAAATTTTAATTTTTTTAGATGTTAAACTCTTATATTTTCAATTTCCTTTTTATAGTTAAAAAAAATATTTTTTTTAGGTGATTATACTGTTGAAATTTTCAAAATTTTGTATTAGCTAAACGCATCATTGCATTAAAAATATAAAAATTCGTTAAATACAAATTTATTTAAGTTCAGGATAATTATTACAATCTGATGTATAACTAAGCACTAAAATTTTCATTCTAGTTGCAATATTTATTTTGTAATCCTGCAATCTGTTATGCCAAATTTTAGTTCTACAAATGTCTTACAGTTTCGAGCCCCCTATAAATACTAATTCTGCATCTTGCACTTTTTCAAATGCTTGAAATGGAAGAACATAACTATATCTTTCATCCCAATTAAAATTGTGTTTTAAAATCATATACATTTTAAGACATTACATGTTGAAAATGGTCTTTTTTTCCGATTTTTAGAGTCCTGAGACACCTGAAATTAGTATGTTTTTAACAATTTGCAATTTATTGCTTTTATACTGTTACTGGGCATTACATTACACATATATATCATTAAATGTTGTTAACTAGGCATAGAGTACGCCTACCTGTCATTGCGTAAGTCTAAACTGGCAGTATCTTTATGGGTTAATATCGCGGCTAATTACCAGTGATTTGTTTTGAAATCCATTATCAACAACGCTTTTATAGTTCTGCTAAGATATGTACATCCAGCGACGCTCAACAAATTTTCTGAATGCCCGTGAATCGAAATTTGTGTTTAACAGAAAAATGCAAATTTTTCTAAAACTATGTGTCCTAGGGTAAATGCTATAATTTTCCGGCAAGGTTTAATTTAACGTCTACTACCTCTAATTTTTTCATAATTTTAGTTTCAGTAGATTCGGAAGTAGATGGGGGGAACATACTTTTTCGCTACATTTTTGATAATATCTTTGAAAATATAATACCTAAAATTAAAAGGAATGCATTTTTGAGTTCAGCGTTACGAAAGCTTTCACACGATACCACACACGATATACAAATAAAAGAGTTTTTTTTCTCAAATACCATAATTAGCCCCTCTACATT
The DNA here is from genome assembly GCA_963932465.1 of Maratus speciosus. Taxonomy (NCBI): domain Eukaryota; kingdom Metazoa; phylum Arthropoda; class Arachnida; order Araneae; family Salticidae; genus Maratus; species Maratus speciosus. Next base: position 68,563,645 of record OZ010789.1, read on the forward strand.
TTTACTAAATATATTTATGAATGTTTATTAATCTGAAAATATATGGGTCAATGTTCTTTATTACTTCCTCGAATTTCAACTTTCCACGTTCCATAGTTTACAAGTAAAATGGCTGTGACAGACATACAGACAGACACAGGAGTGATCTTATAATGGTTCCGTTTTTACTTTTTAAGTACGGAAGCCTAAAAATCCCTTAACGGATTGAATATTTAATTTTAATGCTTTGCAAAATCTTCAGAAATTGTATTTCACTGTGCTAATTATTATTAATTTTGCGATAAATACTGATGTTTGTTTTGTCCAATTCTTGAACTATTTCAGAAATTTAATGTTGAGTTAAGGAAAAATATCCTCATCATTTGTATTTGTAGAAATCATTTGTCATTTTTAAAATGTTCTTTTCTACAAAACAAACCCTTCAGTAATAAAATATTTAATCTGTTTGTTTGTGTGATGTCTCATGAAAAAGAAACGCAGATCAATATTCCGTCAGTTTTGAAATTTTCAGTCAGTTTCCGTCCTGTATTAGTTCTCGCAATAAAAGGCTATTTAAAAACACATTCCGGTTAAGTAAAATGCTTATTTTAACCCTAGATCTACCGGGAATTTTATTCAAGTTTTAATAAAACGTTCTACACCAGAATTTTTATTTAAAACTATTTAACTTATTTATTTATCTTATTTTTATCTGGTTTATATACTTAGTTTATTTTAAAGAAATTTCTGGTTTGAATGAATATTTTGTATGTACCTGTCGGGTCCAATGGACCCGTCTGGTAGACGGAGGGTTAAGAGTTTAAAATGAAAATCGGCAACATTCAGAGGACATTTTCAGAGGCTATGGCCGGCATTTGATACTGCAAAGCACAGCCTGCGAGCAGAACACCACCTGTGAACGGTGCAATGTTGTTGGCACCGTGTCGATGCCACAGACTTGCACGAAATATCAGTATAGTAGATGGGACTTCAGTAGGTGGGAAAGAGATAACGAGGAGAGAGATTCCCATTTTTACTAGGTTATAAAATTTGTAGCGATATTTAATCCAACTGCAACATTCGACCGTGTGATGATTCGTTGAATAGAACTTGCTTTACAACAACCTGCATATGATCGTAACTTGGCTACCACATTTGTAAGCCCGGGAAATTAGGAACAACAACAAAGGAGATCAATTAAAACAAAATAAATGTATTTGAATTACTTTTTAACGCTATAAAAAATTAAAAATATCAATAATTAAACTATTTACACTTCAAAGCAGAGTTGGGCAAATTCAGAATTGCAATTATCTTCAACGTAATTAAATTTCATTGCGCGTAATTAATTGCAGTTAAAATTACATATCGTAAATAATTCTTGCAGCACTGCAGACGGATCTGCCCCCATTCCATTATGTGACAAAATTTCTGCGTTTGCATGTGTCTAACTACCGAGTATCCCAAAAATGACCGATTATTTTAAAATTCAATAACTTGAAAACGATGACATATATTTAAACAAATATTGCAGCAGGCTTATGTATGATGTCAGAAGTTTTTTATACTGTAATTTATTATTTTAGTTCGAATTTCAAACAATAGATGGATCTGAAAACAATAGGTGCTCAGTCCAAACCATGGAACTATTAATTAAGAGGAACTGACATAGCGTTAAAATAGCGAAGTTTCAACTGTAACCGCTTTCGCAAGGGTTGATTACCTCCGGTGGAATGTACCACCAGTAAATTTATATAGAAATTTTCTCCGTATTTAAAGGCCTTATTAATACAAAATTTCATTCATAAATAATGATAGAGAAATAGTTGCATTTTTTTCTGTTGGATGTTTACTTTTGCGGTAGTCAGGCCCTGTGTTTCTGCCATATTGTGACAACGGGTGAAACAAACTGACTGATTTATCAGGTAATCCGACACCAGTAAAAACGCAAAGAAGTTTTTGCCCTATTTGTGAGAAATATTATCATGAATAAGACGCTTAAATAAGACAAAATATACTATTCAATTTTACTGGTGGGAAGTTTCCCACCGACGGTATTCAGAAACTGTAGATCTGATTTTTAAAAAAAGCAGCCGCCATCTTGTGACAACCTCCTCAGTTACTTCACTCGCAACTCGTAGACAGTACACTATATGTCTCCTCCTTTATATTCTTAACTCCATTGTCCAAACCGGATTTTTGGTACTTCGGGATCCATTCAATACATTTTGATCTCCTTTTAACACAGGAAAGAAGAGAGAAGCCGAAAAATCGAGCTTGGATTTAGCGGTTATTCCTTGCAGCGTCATCTATAGATGCTATTTGTAACTAAATCAGAGCATCGCAGCATACAAACTCCTGACATTTTCCATAACACTCCTGGAAGATTTTTTATCATGTCTGTCACTGTTTCCAAGTTATTAAATTTTAAAATCATCGGTCATTTTTGGGATACCGGTATAATCAATTACATGCAATTAACTTCTAATTTCAATGCGGATAATTGGGTTTTCAAATTTGCCCAACTCTGCTGCAAAGCTTTGTTTAAATTATACAGTTTACAGTGACACTACTTACTGTTGGAGCTTACTGTTACTATTAATTTAGCTTAATTAATTTATGTAATTTTACCAATTAACCCTCTCGCTGCGTAATTGTTTTATCAAAATAGCTTCAAAAATTGCGTATTTAATTCCTTCGCGACGAGCGTCTTTTCAGAATTTTTATTCTTTTGTCCCTGGATTTCAAAACAAAAATTTTCGCCTGATTTAATCGGGAATATGCTGCGGTTACATAAGGCAAAATTTACAATAAAAAGTTACTGGTGGGAATGATCAAGGAGGGTTAATTAGACAGAAAAAATGCAGCACGATGAAACCTCGGGTTGCGCAAATTTTGCTACTTTTACGTTGCCCGAAAAACTCTCGGGTTACGCAGCGAGAGGGTTAAACAAAACTTTCCTAGTTAAATAAAACCAACAATCATGCTATTTATTCTACCATAGACTTTTATTTTCCTGTATTTTATATAATATTTCTGTTAGTTTAATTGATTATCTCGCTCCCTGAAACATAAAACATATTATGAAGATTTTCACATTTAAAATATATTTGCAGAACTGCTTTAATATTCTAAAGTATGAATATTTCATGTCGGAAAATTCTTCCGGAGACACGTTTTAAAACAACTGCATCTGTTTTAATTTTTGTTTTTTCTTGCTGTAAAGTGGATGCAGTAAAATGATGAGCGATTTTTTGCCGCTTTGTATGCTAAACAACTATACCTAAGCGTTTCAAAAATAAACTGTTGTTTTAAGTTACAAAGAAAAGCACTATTTCTCATGAAATAAAGATGCATGTATCTGAATTTCCATATTTAAAAAGATATAGAGTAACACATTTCTTACTAAACCATGCATATTTAATACCATAAAGTAACGCATATCATGCCCTTAAAAATGAGATATTCAAGGGTTATTCTACTTGCAAAATTAAAAGATTTAGACAGTAAAATATCCATTGTAAAATATTATCAATTTCAAGTGCATTAAGATTTTATATAAATTTCCATTAGGTCTATTTTATTTGAAAGATTACATTTGTTATATAAATATTTAATTCACATACAAGTATGTTTTTCTTCTGAAACTCCCTCCCCATAAAAAGAACCACATAAAATGAAGGATGAATAACTAAGAAATTAATATTCTAAAATATTTCATTTGATAATAACTTAAAGTAAAGAATTGACGTTTAATGCTCGAATTACCTTTGGGATATTCCAGCAATCTGTTTTTATTGAATGAATCTTCAAAGAAAAATATATAACTGTGTATTTTATTGTATTGATATATATTGATAAACGAGATAGAAAGATAGGGAATTTTCAAATCGTGCAATGTTTCACTCCATATTTATTTTTAATATTTTTTTCAAAGTGAACATATTTAAAAATATCATTCCTTATCCCTGTGTAACAGAGTGGATCCCAACCTTCTATCGGCCACGTTCCACCGAAGCGTCTGTAAAATCGCGAATACCACCCCTCTCCTTTCCCCACAAAGTTTCTGGAACATATATATCTTATTCTCTTATTATTTAAAAAGTGAACTCTATTCACATGAAAGAAGCCTGGCAGTAGTTTAAAAATGACTATTCATTTTACATTTTTTAACCGACTGCTAAGAAGGGTTATGGGTTTCACGCGTATCTGGGTATGTGGATTTCTTTATGCCCTCGAAAAATCCCAACGACTGGATGGATTTTAATGAATGAGGTCTCTATCGATTCGTCTTCACCGTCCGATGGTTATACGCTAGATTTTGTTTTTATAAATTCAAAATGACGGCTGTAAAATAGAAAAGGGCGGTAGAGACGAAAAAAAAAATTATGCACCATATTGAGTGGCATATCATGGGATAGGTCTTTCAAAATGAAGACATGTTTCATTGACTATTTTACAGTCAGACGTTCCGTTTAAATATTGCACAACCTGAAAGTTAAGTAGGTAGGATCTCTAGCTTTACAGCAGCACTAACCAACATAAACATCTATAGGCCTCATCAAAACAGTGTTTATAGATAGGAACTAACAATTAAACACAACTTAAAAGTCATCAATACAAGTAAATAAAAAGATAGGTAAGTAATATAAAAAATAGTTTCACATTGATGAGAAATAATTAAGTTCGCTTTTTACGCAGTCGGTTTTTTTTAAATTTAATTAAATTTTTTTAATTTACTTGTTTTTAAACTTATGAAATAAATTTACTTTCTGTCACACGTGTGACTTTAACATAGTTCTATAAATGGGGTGATACATCTCCAAATTTATGGCAAAATGTTTTTTGTTGTGTCTTTCTATCTTATCTGAATATTTAACAAAAGTGTTGTATAGTCTTTATTCTTTATCTTCTCAAAATGCTTGAAGAGACTCTTAAATTTAGCATTAAAATTGATAACATTGGCACATTCTGTAATGCTTGGTAGCTTATTAAAAGTTGCTATTTTTTTCTACGGATAACTGACAATAAGCATTTCAAGATGTTGAACTTTATCACATTTAAGTTGTCATTATTCCCCATCAAAAGAGATTTATCTTTTTTTTTCATTTCCGGTTATCATTAATTGACTACCATGTATTATCTGATTTTAAAATTTAAATTTTATATGTTTTATATTTATTTACTGTCTGAGAGGGCCTGCGCTACAGCCATAAATAGTTACACAATTACCTTAAAAAAATAAATCAAATTTATAAATTTTATAAAGTTGTTAGTACCACGTTTAGATATTAATAATTTTTAGGTTAAATATGTTTAAGACAGTAAAATTTAGATATGCCCTTAAGTTATTTCACGTACGAAAGTTTCTTCATGTAGCAGAGCAAAAAAATCAAAAAAGTTGAGAAAAAATGTAAAATAGAAACTAACCAGAAAAATTATACAATTTTTAAATATGAAAAAAAGGAGGAGGGGGGGGGGAAGAGTGAAAACATTTTTAAAGATGGGTGATATATTTATTCTGGTGTTGAACTTATTTTAAGCTTTTGATTTTGATTTTTATTTTTTTTCACTCAACAAAAAAATCATTTCTTTTATTTCTTTATTGCATGTATTAATTTTATTTTTCCCTAGAGATTATTTTTCCAAAAAACCTGACAACTTTGAGTTATAAATTTAAAATTGCTTCCCTACAATGTCAAATTGCCATCCCCCCCTGTGGGGGCGTTATCCCCACGTTGGGAACCACTAGTGTAATATACATGAGGACCTGAGTTTCAATACTCGCCTTATCTAGAAAATAAAATTTGGGATATTTAAAAAAAACTCTATCTGCTTCCATTTGTTTTCATAGTTAACCAAGATTTTACAACGCCAGAAATACGGGAGAGAACTAGTTTTTTTTTTTTTTTTTTTTTTTTTTTTTTGAATCAGCTTTACAAATAAAATAATGTGATAGAGAAAACACATTTTTTTTTTTTTTTTTTTTTTAATTTTGATAAAGCGGATTTTGCAACTGACGTCGTCATTTATACACAGGTTCACACTCTACCGCTTGCAAATACGTTAAACGGTGGTACAGCATACTAAAACAAACATATTTCATATAGGGAAGCTGAGACGTAACCTGCTTGTTTAGTTAAAAATACAGAGTGTCAATCTTGAGGGAATCAAGCTTGAGGAATATTTTACCGATAGTTTCAACAGACTTACATTACATTACATGAAATGTGGTAACTGGCTAAGAAATGCCGGATATGGGTACCATCTGCGTTTAAACAACACTGTACTAGACACGTTGTAATTTGGAACGCAGTTCACGATACATATGGATCACTGAAGGAATTACAGGGGAGTCCTTGTAATATTTTATCACGTTTCACAGAAAATAAAGTGTGTGTTGATTATATCAGTGAAATATCTTCATTACCGTTAAAGTTTGGAACGAAAACTTGGATCCGACTTCCATGCAGAAAGCCTGTAGTTATGACTTAATAAGTGAATTGAGACCAGCATTTCTCTACAAAAATTGTTTGTGTTAGTGAGTTGCACCACCATTCAAAATCAACGAACGCAGTAGCCAAATACCCTGTACATCTAAATCGGCAATTGTTGAAAGTAACTTTGTTACTATTTTGACGTTTTGTGTTTTAAGATTGTTTCAATTTTCAAATTTATTGACCGTTTCGTGAAGGTAGTAACTCATTCCATGAAATAGTATGCATGTTCGGAAGGGAGGAAATGCACAAAGTCCATGACTTGGAGAATGTCAAAATATAGTCTTAGATCCTTTCATTAAACACCGATTCATATATAGGGTGATCCTAAATTCGTGGTACAAACTTTAATGCTTATTGCAGGACATTGTAACTATAATTTATTTTATAAGAATGTATACGTGCAGGTGATGTGGTGGTGTGCAAACACAGGAAAAGTATAAAAGGAAAGAGAAATAGAGTTATTGGTTGGTTCTGTTGCCAGTAGATGGCAGTAGGTCGCTATCCGCCGTTCCACATTATGCAGCAAAGTAGGGGAATATGCCAGTTTGTGCTGTAGTCCAAGTTGGAAGACTTTACGTATTCAGAAAACGCATATAAGCATTTCTTGTACGGACAGAGACACCTTGTATTTATGAGTGAATAAGCGGATTCCGACACAGCATTTCTATACATAAATTTTTGTGTCAATGAACTGTAACATCCCTTAATGTTTGTACACGTGGTAGCAAATTACCCTGCGTATGTGTGATAGTTGAAAGAAACTAAGTTAATATTTTGACATCCATCGTTTTAATGTCTTTTCATGTTTACTGACGGATTCTTGAAGGTAGGAACTCATTCCGGGTACTATGTATGCATATTTGGGAGGGAAATATTTAAAAGTTGATTGTTAAAATGCACTATATCCGTGACTGTCAAAATAAGGACTTAGCTCATATATAATATGATATATATACATATCATAATATATATATATATATATATATATATATATATATATACATATCATATAATATATATGTTAATCATATAATATATAAAGATATATTTATATAAATCACAAGACATGTCTTCAGCCGAACAAACCTTACAAATAACAACTAAAACCAAGAAACTACAAAACATAACATTTAACACTAGAACCGCCTGAAATTTTACTGAAGTTTTAAAAAATATTTTACGCCGGAAATTTTAATTGAAACTACTTAACTTATTTATTTAATTTATTTCTACGTCGTACATTTTAAACTTATTTTAGAAAGAAATTTCTGGTGAAAATCGAAATATTTTTATTTGGTAGCGGTCAAAATGACCGCTACGACAGTTCTAGTGTTAAAAGCAACTACAAACGGCAGCAACAATGAAAAAAATCAACGGCAATTGAAAATTCAATCGTAGACAGGGGGCATGACTTATTACAAGATCCACTGAGTTTTACTAGTATTGCGCATTAAAATTCGCCATACCTATCGAGACAAGTTGATAGCGAAAAAAATTCACATCACAGCAAAACAAATGGAAGTTCCCCAATATCGACAATAGATATAACTTAACTTTAGCATTCAACTCTGATATCGATAACAGAAATTAACTCTTCTTGATATTGCTTATTTTGTGTGAAGCCGTTTGTCAGTTCATTCAACAGTCGAAATAAATAACTCTGCGTTATCGCCATACTACAGAGATTGGCTATATCTTTCGTAATTTCTGCAAAATTAGAGTTAAATTTCTTCATTCTATTTAAACGAATTGTACAAATATTTATAAAAATATGTAAATGGTCATTTGAACTAAAATGCAACAGTTTAACTATATCTTAATTAAAATCATTTTTCTAATCGAAAAAATTCGTGACTAAGTCACCATTCTCTATGTAAATAGTGACATATAAAAAGTTAACTCTTTTTGGGCTACTTGATGATCTTTTCCAGTTTACACTGCTTGTATAATGATTAAAATTGTAAATTTCCAAGGAATTCCTAACCTTTACCAATGTAACGTCATCAATGTATATTTATTTATAAATTTCTTATTAAAATTATAGGGTGTTTCATAAAAGATGGGCAAAACTTTAAGAGTGATAGTACACATCCAAACAAACAACTTTCATCAAATAATGGATGGTCGGAAATAAAACACAAAGGTGCTAGAGGGCGCTGAAGATTATGTTCTTATACGAGGCAAAAACAAACCGCCTATCGGGAAATCTCCCTCCGTATAATCGTAGAGCCTCTGAGACATTTCCATTTGAAGTTCCGTACATAAAATGCATATTAGACATTTCTCTATTAGTGAACGACATTATCTTCCGATACGTTCCTACCGCGATTGACAGTTGCACACTCAGATGAGTGATTTTTATGAATTAATCGAGGCGAAATTTTGGGCACGTGTTGTTGTTCTTCCGCATATTACATTTCTATGTCATGTGATTGCCTTTCTTCTCGCGATAACTCCCAACAGGAAGGAGCTTTAAAGTTTGCATGGACCAAGATTCCAGATGCGCTAGCAGCTGTGCGTTTTATTTCCGATCATGCATACGCTGATGAAAGTTTTCTGTTTGGATGTGAACTATCACCTCTTAAAGTTTTGCCCATCTTTTGTGAAACACCCTGTGTTTGTATCCCTTTAACATATATTTAATTGAGTCATAAATATTTAATTTATTTTAATTAATAAATTGTTTATTTGTTTGTTTATTTATATATTGCAGATTATTACTTTACGAAATAAATGTTTTTTTTAAACCATTTCTGCTTAAAAGAGACTCTTATAATTAAGGAAGCATTAATAAGAAATTAATATGTTTTATTTATATTAAGAAATCTTTCATTCGAGAATGCCTGGTCATAAAAGAATGACCTATAATGTTCGCATGTCTTCTGGGTGTTTTCCAGCAGACTGTCATTATACAATGGAACATAAAACGAAAATACATATAACTCTTTCACTAATTTATTCTTTTTTTTAAATCAAACAATATAGTTTTTTGTTACTCTATCAATATATTTATCATTGCATGTTAGACTTCTTTTTCATAAATTTATGGTAACAGTGAATTTGTAAAACACATATTCGTAATATATATTTGTTTAAACATATATATTTGTTTAATACATATTTGTTTAAGCTATTTCCGTATTATTAATGAAAATTAGTAGCTTCTTTTCGCTTTATAGAAAACTTAAAGTTTAAATTTACCTATAAGCAATATTTATGTTTTTGAAAAATGTTTTAGCTATTCCTTATGCATGTAATATTCTTTGTATTATAACCGAGCTTATGATTCAAAATTAATAAAGGCTTTTTATGACAAAGCATTTTGACTTGATTTAGATTCCGGATGTATACAGGAATATTGGCAGAAATGTTTGAATTACTAAATGCTTTAGGGAATATATTACATGTGATACATATAAGATTTAATGGAATATACCTAAAATAATATATACCATATGCATATAATTCAAATTATTAAGTATATATATATATAACTGTTTCATTATTTTCTTTTAAGAAAACAACATAGTTTTTCGTTACGCTATCAATAAAAATATCAAAGTATGTGAGATTTCTGTTGCACAAATTTATGGTAACAGTACATTTTTAAAACACATATTTGTAATATTTAAAATTTGGTTAAACTACTTCCGTATTATTAACGAAATTTCTTTTCGCTTTATAGAAAAAATAAAATTTAAATTCACCAATATTTTAGGTTGAATTTTTCGTCTAAATACATGCATTGATTACCGTGAATTACTAGCATTATTTTTTACCCTTTTCTAAAATAATTATATCTATGCATCTTTTTCAATTAATGAAAAAGTTATTTTATATGCTAAATACTTTTTCAATAATCGCAGGAGATTTCATGTGATTCATATATTATGTCTTTAGCAATATTTATGTTTTTAGAAAAGGTTTTAGCCATTCCTTGCGCATGTAATATTCTTTGTATTATAACTGCGCTTATGTAAGATTTCTAATTACTCAAAATACTCGAAACCTCTAGAGTATTAGAGTCAGATAAATGAGAAAAAACTGATAAATATCAGTTGATTAATCGTTTGCCTTACAGAAAATGGGTTTTTAATAACATTTTAATCTTTTTTTTTATTCCTTGGCACTTAAACAAACAGTTTATTTCATGATCACTTCAGCAGGGATAATCTTGCATAGTAAATTTTTCAAGTGTGATAAGTCATCTAAAGTTGTGGCTAAAAAAATCTTTCCATATTTATTTCACGGGTTTATTTATAACCGTAGCATGAGACTCTCAAATCCTTATTGTCAATAAAAATCCCAAGCAATTCACAATAGTTCAAATAATTTAAGCAAATTACATTTCGCTTAATTAAACGCTTAAAATAAGTTTGCATCGCGAGAAAATATAAGATACTGGCAATGTTGCCAGATTGGATACTGGCACCACTTCTTTAAAATAGTATAATTCGCCTTACTTTTCAGAATTTTTAATCTATTTTTAAATAGGTTGAATATTTCTATCTTAAAAAAAAAAAAAAAATGGTGAAATCAAATAATCTGAATTAACAAAGTCCCCAATCTGGCAACATGGGATACTGGATACTTGTCACACCAGAAGGTACCTCGGGTTCGAGATGTAAGAAAACCTTGCAGACAGCACAATTTAAGCCAGTTTTAAGGCTGCAATTAATTAAGTTTATTTACCACACATGATATACAGATTGAATTCACGAATACAAGCACAATCGTCCCCTATAATAACGTCGCCACAATTACAGAATCAATAAAGATAACCAAATGGAAAAATTATGTATGTAATGACATGCTCTCATTTAATATACCGAAAGTCTGGTTAAATGTGTTAGGGATGATATGCTTTTTACGCTGTGTATTTGGTATTTTTTATTTTGGTTTAGTTTTAATTAGACACAACAATAAATCGAATTCTGATGATGGACACAAGTGCGACTGTTGTTTTGATTTAAAATAAATCATTAAAATTTATTTCGCTAAATTATAATTCGCTATATTAAAATTTATTTTTTTATTTTTAATCATTAAAATTTATTCAAGTTAAACATTTTTGTTTATTGTTATATCTGATAATATTGAAGTGTAGTGTCCATTCCAACTTTCTATAAAGTAAGTAGTTGAAAATGATTAGAATAATAATAATAATAATAATAGAAATAAATCTACGATTGCCTATTTTGATTTGTTACAGCAGTGATTCTGATTAAAAATAGCTTTTAATAATATAGCGCTATAGATTTATAAAGGTACAAGACATTACTGGATTTAAAAGGATATAAAATATGACTTCATTTAATAGAACAAAGAAACTTTCTTAAAGTAAATTTAACATAACACAGGAAAATAAAAGAAATATAAAACATTTAAGTTATATTTCCATAACACATTTAAATATATGAAAATGTTAATTGTTTAGCAGATTTATTAATTTTTATACATATAGTCATATATCTATGTATAATGCAATATATAATATATAATACATACATATATCTATCTATCTATCTATCTATATATATATATATATATAATATATATATATATATACCGGGTGTCCCAAAAAGGATTGACTGATTTTAAAATTCAATAACTTCCAAACGGTGACAGATATTAAAAAAAAATTCTTGCAGGAGGGTTATAGATAAAGTCAAAAGTTTTATTACAGTGATTTTCAATTTTAGTTCGAATTACAAACAATAGATGGCGCTGTAAGCAATAGTCGCTAAATACAGCCTCGATTTTTGGCCCTTTCTGTTGTTCCATGCAGAAAAAGGAGGTGGAAATGTATTATCCGGGCCACGAAGTACCAAAAATCGAGCCTCAATTTAGCCTCTATTGATCGCAGCGCCATCTATTGTTTGTAATTCGAACTAAAATCGAAAATCACTGTAAAAAAAAACTTTTGACTTTATGCATAACCCTTTTGCAAGAATTTTTTTAATATCTGTCACCGTTTGGAAGTTATTGAATTTTAAAATCAGTCAGTCCTATTTGGGACACCCGGTATATATATATATATATATATATATATATATATATATATATATATATATATATATATATATATATATATATATATACATAAAACGGGGGGGATTTCGTTGGAAGAATATAAAGTATTAAAAGATTCTATTAAGGATTTACAGAGTAATTTCGTTATAACATATATTGATAAGGCAAATACAAATTTTGCTATTATTTGTAAAGAGCTATACTGTAATCAATTAAGACAATGTTATAAAAATACATATAATTATAGGTTGTTAAATACCAGTGTAAAAGAGACAGAAAGTAGAATTGTTGCTTTTTATAAAAGGTTAAAATACACACAACGTAGTAAGGAATTGCCTTATATGGTTTTGATTCCTAAATTTCATAAGGACCCCATTGCCTTTCGTACAATTACATGTGGTTTTGGCACTTATTTGGAAGTAGCTAATAAAAAGTTTTTGGATATTTTGCAGAGTTTATTTGAAGTGGCATTAAAACAAAATTACACATGTATTATAAAAAATAGTTTTGAGTTACTTAATAGATTGAAAGGTTTGAGTAATATTAAAGGTCTATATGTTTATGATTTTGAAGATTTATATAACAGTATTGATTTAAATGATCTTAAAAATAAAATATTTGAGTTTTTTAAGAGGTACAATATTTTGGGTAAAAATTTGGATCATTTGACAAATTTATTTAATTTCGTAGTTAATGAAAATTATTTATTCGATGGTAAGCATGTGCTTCAGCAGATAAGGGGTATACCTATGGGGGGTAGTTGCAGTTCGGTACTTGCAGATATTTATTTATTTTTATACGAGGTTAAAGAGACAACGGATAAGGATTTTTTAAGTTTCAGATATATTGATGATGTATTGTTGGTAAGGATTAACGATTCCAATAGCGATTGAAATTTAGACTACTATCCCCAAGGGTTGACATTTAAAAAAAAAAAAACTTCATATGGCGAAAAGCATGTAAATTATTTGGATCTCATTATCGACATTGAGAGGGGTGGATTACGGACTTGCATTTATGATAAGAGAAAGCATTACAACTTTGAAACTATTAAGATATTAAATTTTAATTCCAATGTACATATTTCCATTTTCAGAAATATCATTATCAATAGTTTAATAAGGATAGCAAAGTTAAATTCTAACCATAATAGTATAATAAACGACATTATAAATGTCTATCAAGATGCAATGGTTCAGAATTTTCCTATTAGTTTGTTAAATAGTTTGACAAATAATTTCGTCAAGGATAAAGATTACCGCGATGCTTTACTTTTGGCGATTAAAAACATCGCCAAATAATCGTAGGCTTTATAAGGAGCTCTGTCTGGATGTGTCGTTCTTTTTAAATTGGGTTGCTGCTTTGGATGGACAGTTTTAAAGTGTTCTTTTCGAATTCGGTTACTGCTTTGGATGGCCAGTTTTAAAGTTTTCTTTGGCCAGTATGGTCTCGATAGATATGGGGGAAGTTTCATGAGTAATTACCGGTATAACCCAGCATGCAAGTCTTTAGTCTTGCAATCTGTCTCCATTGGATGTTTTCTTTTCGTTCATGGTTTTGTTAGTAAGTTTTTTCCATGGTTATTTTGTTAATTTTCTCCGTAGTTCAGTAGTTTTGGGATTGGATGTGTAGTGTGTGTTTTTTGGTATTATATATATATATATATATGTATTATATATTATATATTATACATTATTATATTGTATTGTATATTATATATTGTATTATATATTATATATAGAGAGTGGTCCTTAAAAAATAAACTTTTAAATTTTGTATGGGGCACCCTCATATTTTTTTTCTATGTATAAAATAAAGACTTTTTCAAAACTTCAAAATTTCAAAATTTTAAAACATGTTTTAGAGGTCGCTACCTAGGTTTGAATGTTTTTAAAAATAATAAAAAATGACATTTTGTAATCAAATTATAAATTATTAATACAAATCCATAGTCATTGCCAAATTGAGTGATGGTATGATATTAGGCTGTAAAGACTGTCATTTGTTTCAAGTTTCAACATATTTACACAGTGTATTGTCCAAACATAGACAGGAGTAAAAATAAAAAATATATTACAATTCATCAGACATACAAGTAAAAATTACATAAATACATTTAAAACAATTAAAAAGCAAATTTTTCGAGCTAAATTTTAGCCCCTCATCAGTGCAATAAATAACATTCAAATGACAGAAAACTACATATCATGTTTACAGTTAAAAATTACTAGCAGTTAAAATTAAATAAAGTATAAAAATTTCAAAACAATGCTGAGTATTGAGGAGGAAGTGCACAAGATTCATTTATCGGCTACTTTATTTAATTTTAACTGCTAGTAATTTTTAATTGTAAACATGATATATAGTTTTCTGTCATTTGAATGTTATTTATTGCACTGATGAGGGGCTAAAATTTAGCTCGAAACGTTAGATTTTAATTATTTTAAATGTATTTATGTAATTTTTACTTGTATGTCTGATGAATTGTAATATATTTTTATTTTTAAATCGCATATCAGACGTTAAACAATGATTATTTATTTTAATAGACAGGAGTATTTCATGTCTACATTCTATTTCACCTCAACTTGGCAGCATTGTGAAAGGCAGAGACAGTAACATTCGGCCTTGAGAAAAAATTCTCCTTTATTTTTTAATCTTAAATAGCTAAAATGCGTACAAATTTATAAGATAATGTTTATAAATTATAGAATTTGATTTTTTTATATTTATAAAATGTCGTACTAAATAGCCATATTCCTATCAAAAACCGAGCAAGAAAAGCCCAAAACTTAGAAAAGGAGTTTTCGGCAAGCGTTCATTTGACTGTTCACTGGGATGGCAAACTTTCAGAAGACATTTCAGGATCCGAAACTGCAAACAGGTTACGATTGTTGTTGCAGGTAAAGATATTGACTAGTTACTTGCTGTTCCAAATCTTCAATCAGAACCAAGTGAGGTAATCTGCTGTAAATGAAACATTAGAATCGTGGGAACTGCAGAGCAAGTAAAATGTATGAGTTTTGATATAATCTTTGTTAATACCGGATTATCAAGAGAAACTTGTACTATTCTAGAACAGAATATGAAAAAAGAAATGCTTTGGTTTGCCATCATCACATCCTTGAAATTATGCTGGAGGAAGTTATTGTTAAGTCACACGGAGTTGTAAGTGGACCAGAGATACTCTTATTCAAATGATTTAAAATTTAGTGGATATCTATCGATCATCGCATACTTGAGACTTCCATGACTGACAATTTAATCAATGAAAAAAATAACAGATAACGCATCAGAAATAATAGAATTTGCTCAAAATCATCTTAATTATTTTGAACCCAGGGACGATTAGAAGGAACTGATAGAGCTGGCCATCATTTTCCTAGGAAGAGTACGCAAAAGATGTGTTCACTGTCGAGTCCCAGGTAGATTGCATCAAGCGTCATGGATGAGGAAGGCCATATACTTGCTCAAGGTTTATTTATTTAGAGATCAGTTTAAACTCTCTAATCAGGGAGAATGTGGAGTCCGTCAAGTTTGCTTGTTTGTGGTGAAAATCTACATTCACAGCTGGTATCAGACCCAATGAATTACTGCTCCTAATGAACTTGAAAAAGTACGAAAATGTAAATAAAATAATTTATTTGTGTGCTATGAAGAGGTTCCTAGGAAATTTCTGTACTTGACTGACGAACCAGTTGCTTTTGCATTTTTCGATGATATGTCTTTTATGAAAGTAAAAGAAAAATGGTGCATGCTTTGAAAAATAAAGAAAATTGTGAACCCTTTAAATGTACACGGGCTGATACTGATGTCATTCTCCAAAAGGACTTGCAAGATTTTCTAACAAGTAGCACTCTGAGGTTTTCTTTTTTTAAATTATGGATTTACCTTTAGACTTTTTTGAAACATATGTGACTAATTGGAATGAAAATGAATCCTACAAGACATGTAAGGAACTAGAGACTTCAGTTAAAGCGACTGTAGCCGAAAGTGGGATAGCACTCATTGAGTAATAAGATAAACTTCATACAAAAGATGAAGAACAAACACCAGGATTCTTGGATGTGATCATGGCTAGACAAAGCCTTTCTTTGTTCATATTCTGTTCCAGACGAGCACAAGATTATCTTTATAATCCGGTATTAACAAATGTTGTATCAAACTTCATACATTATATTAGTTCTGTAGTCCCCATGACTCCAATGCTTCCTTAACAGCAGAAGCGATTGCCTTATCTGTTCCTGATTGAATATTTGGAGCAGCAAGTAACTGGTCAATACCTTTACCTGAAACAATAATGGTTAACCTCTTTACAGTTTCTGATCCTGAAATGTCTTCTAAAATTTTACCATAACAGAGAACAGTCAAATGAACGCTTGCCGAAAACTCTTTTTTTATGTTTTGGGTATTGCTTGCTCTGCTTTTGATACGAATATGACTATTTAGCACGGCATTGTACGAATATCAAAAAATCCAATTCTATAACTTATAAACGTTATCTTATAAATTTGTACGTATTTTAGCTATTTAAGATTAAAAAAGAACACAGAATTTTTTTTCAAGGCGGAATGTTACTGTCTCTGCCTTTCTCAGAGCTGCAGTGTAGGCATAAAATACTCCTGTCTATATTTGGGCAATTCAATGTGTAAATATGTTGAAACTTGAAACAAATGACAGTCTTTGCAGCCTAATATCATACCATGACTCATTTTGGTAATGACAATGGATTTAGGATTTGTATTAATAATTTATAATTAGATTAAAAAATATGTCAATTTTTAAATTTTTTAAACATTTAAACCTTGGTAGCAAACCCTAAAACATGTTTTAAAATTTTGAAATTTTTGTGGAAGTCTTTATTTTATACATAGAACAAAATGTGAGGGTGCCCCATACAAAATTTAAAAGTTTATTTTTTAAGGACCAGTTTATTTTTTAAGGATATATATATATATATATCTGCCATCTGCAAGCTAAGCTCGCCAACCCCCCGTTCAGACACCTTAGTATCTAAAAACATGCTAATATGATCGGTTTTAAAAATATTAGGGAAGATTGAATTATGCTGAAAAAAGCTGTGCAGATCTCTATGTAAACGGGTTTCCATTCAATTCCCTTTGATTGCAAAAATTTAAGGCCGAATCAGTTGCTGTTAAGACATCCAATGGTTGTTTTCGTATTTGATTAAAGATGATTATTTAAACATTTGTAAAGAAGCGAAATAAAATGAATTAAGTGTACAGAGTTTTTGTTTCCGGGTATTTTAAAACAATTTCTATAACAATAGCCTAAGTGATATGACTATCATCAACAGTTCCGGGCGAACCACTTCGCTTTTTATATTCCAGGGGCCATTTTGGTACTTTAATGTTAGCCAGGTACAGGTGATAAGTCGCCAAATATTAAACTATCGCATTCATTTCATCTATATCATAATAGTCCAAGTCCTGTAACTGCCATAAATAAATATGCTCTGATCCCTTCTCTTTTCATATGAAAGTTTGCCCCAGATATCATATACGGCCCCATATTGGCGCGATTTTTTTCCTACGCTAATTTGGGGAAAACATCAACAACATAAACAACTACATCCGGCTTACTAAATCAAGCAAAATAACGATACTATGGTGCCAGTTAAGTACCCGTTGCGTATATGACATTGGCGTCAGAAAAAAATCGCGCCAATATAGGTCCGTATATGACATCTGTGCCGAAAGTTTTCAATTTTGATTAAAAAAATCAAATTTCTTTTTCGAATAAAACTACATAAATGTTGCCATGGTCACAAAGAATTCTTGATATTGTTACGTTAACCGGGTGCAAATCTCGCCAATAGATTTTTTTTTTCAACTCGCCAGTTAATCATTTTTCTTTATTTTTCGAGTGGTAAATTAAAACATTGCTTTGAAGTTGAAATTAAATGTCATGGTTTGTTACATCATTTAGCATTTGACCAGATGTCAGATAAGAACCGGGTTTGGCGTGATTTTTTTTACGAAAATTTGCCGAAAACTTCAATTTCGAATACCAATTACATATGCATTTTTGCTACTATTTAGTTATCCCGTCGACCAAAAATCTATCACCAAACTATAAGATGAAATGCCAATAATGATTGATCGTAAATGTCACATTCACTTGACTTTAATCAACTTACACGTCTTTACGTCATCAAGTGATTTTTATTTCGACGTTTTATTTGTATATTCAATAATGATGTACTATTTTATTTGTTCTTTCGTTATTCAAAATAATAATAATTTGCGAGTGGTTTGGTGATTTATATAATTTGGCAAAATGGGTCGACGGAATAACTAAGTAGTACCGCATTTTTTTAGTTAATTTCTATTATTTTTAAAAGAAAATAACCAAAAAATAATTAACTATAGAACAAAACAATTTATGTAATTTAGAAAAAGAAAATAAAGTAAATAAACATTTATTATTAAATAAACAACAATAGTCGGGTTACCATGTCAACCAAAATAATACCATTTTTGCGCCAATTAGGTACCCCGTTGCGTATATGATATATGTGCCTAATATTTTTCTTTTCGTTTCGTTTAAAAAAAAAGAAAGAAAGAAAAGCCATTTATATTAGATGTTTCAGTTTCTATTAAATAAAATGATAATGAAGTACAAATTGAATTATGAATAAAAATAACATGATACATTTCTTAGCATACATTTAAGGGAGTCCAAACTGTTTAAAATAGTAATCTTTTTCTAAAATATGAAAAAATAAATCTGTTATGATTAAAATTTGAGTTGCCATCATTAGAGAAAAGTATATAAAATCAGAAAAATTAATATTTTGAAAACTAATTCGAATTTTAAAATTCTAATACCAGTTTTGAGATCTGCGGATCAAAACGGATTTTTGGTGTTAATTTCATCGCAAAGTATTCCGTATTTTAGGAGAAATCGCCGTGAAACATAATCAGTCGTTTCATAGAACCGTTACATAAATTCGTTTCAATTCAGTCGTTTCATAATATCCGTTTCATTAGGATTATATATATATAGGGTATATATATATATATATATATATATACATATTTAAACGTCGTTTTTACGTTGGAAAATTGATTTTCTTTTAGAGAACTTGGAAGGAAATGTTGAAAATAACTTTTCTAGACAGAAAGTTTAAACAAAACAAAAAAAAAAAAAACTTTATACTTTTATTACTTTGCATTTTAACAGAAATAGAAGCACCTGGCAAAGCGCCAATAAAGAAAATTTCGATTCCTTGTTTTCTGAAATCCAATTTTTCTCCGTTAAAATAGAACATGGTCGGTGCGAAAATAAAATCAGTATCTCATTTACAATGCATGGCAAAATAATTAATTAAAGTTGAAAGAAATGCATTTTAAATCCATTTTCATAGTGAAAGATACCTTAAATATAATTTATTCTCTACGAAAGTAAAATTATTATTGTTTAAAAAGAATTGTGAAACCAAGCGAGAATACCAGCATTCGAATTTAGAAAAAAATAAGGAATACTTATTTATAATTATTTTAAGTTTAAATCCAAAATTAAAATTAAAATTATGTATATATTCCAGAATATAAGGTAGAATTAAAAGTTCTACATTGGTATATTTATGCTTGAAATTTCCAAATTATCTGTGTGTAGTTATTCTTACAATCACATGTAAATATTAGTAGGTCTACCGGAAAGTTCTGTTCGAGAATGTTATTTACCGCGTACTTTTAAAAAATTCAGATTTCTTCATTGGAACCACTTTTTTAAAATGGTAAAATTCCCATTGTTTTCAGCATAATTCACCTTGCTCAAAACGATGGGAATTTTACCATTTCGAAAAGTGGTGGCAATGAAGAAATTTGAATTATTAAAGTAGGCGTAAAATAACATTGTCGGACAGACCTTTCCGCTAGACCTAATGCATATAAAGGCTTTAAAATGGTAAAATTCACATTGTTTTCAGCATAATTCACCTTGCTCAAAACAATGGGAATTTTATCATTTCAAAAAAGTGGTGACAATAAAGAAATTTGAATTATTAATGTAGGCGTAAAATAACATTGTCGAACAGAACTTTCCGCTAGACCTAATGCATATAAAGGCTTTAAAATGGTAAAATTCACATTGTTTTCAGCATAATTCACCTTGCTCAAAACAATGGGAATTTTACCATTTCGAAAAAGTGGTGACAATGAAGAAATTTGAATTATTAAAGTAGGCGTAAAATAACATTGTCGGACAGAACATTCCGCTAGACCTAATGCATATAAAGGCTGCCCACTAAAACCCTGTTCACTCCCATTACATTTAAAACATCGATATCTATAATAATAAATGACGTTACGTTATAAAATTGAATACTAAACTGAACATAGCAGAGGTTGCTGCCCAACGTGTGCTTTATTCATAAATTTAAAGATGATGTAAAAGACTTTTAAACATAAAGTTTTTGAGAATTGAATAGCAACCTCTATTTTGTTTAGTATTCGATTTTAGAGCGAAAAGTTCTTAATTATTTTGACTTTGGCAATATGGTTTATATTAAAATATTATATTTTCAAGGAATATAAAACGGCTTCTTTGAAGTGTAATCATGAACATTTAAGCATAAAGTTTTTGAGAAGAGTTTTATTTTATTTACGTGTTTTTATTTTTACATCCTCTTTAAATTTATGGATAATGTATACTTTATTTAGAAACCTCTATTTTGTTTAAACGAGATCTATAGTTATAAATTTCATACCTAGGTGTCGTTATAAGCTACGCAATTAGACAGCTTACAGCGCCATCTAGAGACAAACAGGCACATTAGATTTTCTTTTTATGAAAACTATACGGGGAAAATATCCGTTACAAACGGCATCTTCAAGTTCTCCTGTGTTACGTGTAAAAATACTTTTATTATAAATTCTAAAATATATAAAAAAAATTATACCTAATCGTCTTTTTACATACGTTGATAATTACATTCAAAAGTACTGAATTAAAAGATAGAGGCACATTTACTAATAAATGTAACTGATATAACAAAAGTATAGATTATTTTGATAAGAAAATTAATGTAAGTATTCAAAATATGCCCTCATTCAGAGAAAATAAAGCAGAATGCAGAATGCAATGGCGCATGCACTGCGTTGGTTGACACATTGAAAGTACGTGGTTTGATTTCCTTATTAAAATGAAGTCAGCATTTTGCTTACATGTACTATTTTTATTAGTATGTAAATGTTTATCTGCCAAATAATGTCACACTTCTGCATGCTATTTCTGGCGTAGATAAAATCTCGATAGGATATAAGAAAAATTATTTTAAGTCTTTTAATAAAGTTAATTTTACTTATAAGACATAATTTTATGCTATATCGTGTACTTTATATATCGTACAACACCGATTTAAATATATTTAAGAGTAATTCTTCGTAAAGAGGCAAATTTGAGAAGCACTGAAGTTAAAATATGAACTACTTACTTTTCTTAAAATTGTTACATAAATATTTCGTCTAATGTTAAATGAACATAGAAAATGCATCTGCAGGGAATGTTTTGAAAAATTTAAAAAGTTATGGGGATTTTAAATTTTTATAAAAGTGAGGGAATGACAGTAAAGTGAGGGAATGATACTTTGCATATGAGGAAATTCTTTTAAAAATACATATATGTGACAATAAGCTTCTTTTATTATAATTTCTAGTTTATACACAGAAATCTAATATTTTTATATTTCTAGGTTATTACAATGCCACGAAATAATTGAAAAATTAACGTTACACATAAATTAATCATAAAAGTAGGATAAATTCATTTATTTAATGTAAACAGGGAAATGTAAACAAGATAGCCCTTGTACCATAGGGCACCAGTTTACTACCATAGGGTAGTACAATTATTTTTATAATATCAGAATTTTTATAATATGAATTTCTGGTTTTAGTCCTGGCCATTTATATGTCCCTGGGGTTTTGCTGCGATGCATTGCACTGAATCATTGTGTCAAATGTGTCATTTATCTGTGCTATAACTTCTCCAGGATATTCTTCATCTTCATACAGCAGTAACACCCAATATCCTGCAGATATTTTCAAATATATACTAATCTATTATGTGCAATAAAATTGTCAAATTCTTATTATTACGTAAATACCTTTTTAATTCTTAACATTTTTTATTTTGTTTAGTAAATGGGAAGTTTGGGCATCTGCAAATGTACTTGCTTCCAAACCTCTGGTACCATTCCCCGAGGTGGCAGTGACTGCATTCCTGTTGCAATCAAAGCAACTCAAACTTCTAAAAGTTAGTTTAGGTTTGTCTTTTCTGAAAATAACTTGATGCACATTTTTAATTCCTTTGAAGGCTTCATAATTAGAATCCGTAGCAGACATTTTTTTAGAAATCTCTATTTCTTCTGGAGTAACATGAGATATTTTAATTGCTCCACATTTTTCTTGATAATTGAAAAGAAAGTCTCAAAGTCCTGATCTAAATAAGACATGATCTAAATTATATAAATAGATTGAAAGAAAAAATGAAATTTTGTACTAAAATGCATAAATTTAGTTGGTTAGTGCTTTGAAACATTAAAACCAAACTTTTAAAATTATTTTGACATGTTCTATCATTCGCTCACTTATATAGTTATTCCCTAATTTCAGAAAATGTGAGGAAATGACGGGTGAGGGAATGATAAAATTCCTTTTCAAGCCTTTTTCAAGTTACACAAAATGGTTGCAAATGATTTATGAATAATTGCTTAAAGTATCAGTCATAAAGCATAATATTAGCTAGAAATATTTTTTGACTTATCTTGAAATAGGTATCCTGTATGAGGGAAAGATGATTAAAAAAATAACATCCATTTACAAATGTTTATTTCTTTATTTTATTCTGCAACATACAATTTCCACCTCAAACTAAAGACTCCCAAACAGAAAGGTGTCAATAACACAAACAAAGTTATCCTAAGATTGGGAACAATGTTGCCCTCGTGTGGCTGAAATTTAGATTTTTTTCAAAATGTGAGGAAATGATTTAAACTGTAGGGAAAATGGTAATTGTTAATTAAAACAAGTTTCTAATTAAGTTAAAAATAAGAAACTAGCGCTTATGATTAATATAATTATTTAACTTTGCTAAAACACTTTCATAACAAATATTCATTTTAATAAAATTTAAGAAAAATAATTTAAAAATTACATAGAAGGTATAGGTAACTAGTGAGGGAATGACTATCTTATATTAAATTATCATTTAAAAAAAAATTATAATTGATAAATCATCTTGATGAATTTATTGTTAAAAGAAAACTATTGTGGAAATACATATATACAAAATAACAACAATTTTTAATATTTCTCATGTTAGAGATAAGGGAATTAATTAATGCCTCTTTACGGAGAATCACTCATATATATATACATATATATATATACATATATATATATATTCAAAATTTGCATGTTTTACTATACATAATTATCACTTTATGTTCAACAGTCAGAAGTTATAATCGAATAATTAGGCATACATGTTGACATACATAAAAATTTACTAATAAATATGGTATTTACTGGAAGTAATTTAACTTTATATTTTATGTTTGATAAGAAAATAATGCATTGTACTCTCTAAAGTAGTGATTTCCAACGTAGAGCACAACGTAGAGCCCCACATGGGCGCAATTTCAAAATTTTTACTTTCTCGTTCGCTAGCACTCTCTTTTGTCCTTTTTTTCTGAAAAGTAATATTGTACACTAAAATCAAATGCAAGATAAGCAAAAAAAAAATAAAAATAAAAATAAAATAAAAATAAATAAATCAGTTTATTTACTGAATTTGAAAAATGTTACCTATGTAAAGTTTAAATAAATATAACGTCTGGCATATGGCCCTCATTTACAAACTAATTCAGCTCGGTTTTCATCCCAGACTTATACATTTAATACATTCGTACCTGACCGCTCTTTTTAAGTCCGCATAAACAACATTCTTTCTATTATTCTCCTTATCCTAGCGGGCATCCTCCAGGGGAGCGTGTTGGACCCATTTTTATTTAACATTTTCTTTAACGATATCCCACGCTCCTTGCGCACTCACCTCGCTCTTTATGCGGACGACACCTGTATTTATGCTTCGGCACACCACCCGTATACTCTATACAGGTACCTATAGACTCATATTGATGACTTCATGAACTGGTGTATGCTTTGGCGCGTTGTCATAAATGAAACTAAAACTACTGCAGTATATTTCTCTTGCAAACTAATATTCCCTAGCAGAATCATTATTAATAACACTGTTATCCCTTGGTCAGACCAAGCTAAGTATCTTGGGGTCATTCTGGACCGCCGCTTAACTTGGAAAAAGCACATTCTCTCCATTAGAGGTAATGTCGCTGGAGCCTTTAACTCTATAAAACCCCTCCTTAACAGTAAAACCTTGTCTGTCCACAATAAATTAATTCTCTATAATTCATGCATCCTTCCCATCATAACCTATGCCAGTCCGGTCTGGGGCTTCACATGTAAGACCACTATGGACACCCTTAGTCGCTTGCACCATTCCAACCTGCGTACTGTCCGTAACGCATCTCGTTATCTTCGCAACTCCACGGTACGAAGAGACCTAAAAACTACTACCTTACGTAAGCGCATAAACGACTTAGCCAAAAAAATTTATGAAAAAGTTTTCGACCTCCCTAATGAAATCGTAGCGGAGCTACCGGATTATGACGCTTTTGAACCCCACCATCGGAAACGGCCCAGGTTTTCCATAATTATGGACACTCAGTAACATCTGAGTTCTCCTCGCTGTATTTTGCCTCTTATATATTTTTATATTTTCTTTTCATTAAAAAAAAAAAAAAAACCCTCTCTATATACTATAGAGACCAAAAAAATTGTAAAACTTTTAAAAAATAATGTATGGCCCTGATTAGTCCCTTTTTTGGTAGGATAATGTGGTCTTTGCCACCCTAGCTTTTCTTGCCCATGCTTGGTGAGATTTTCTCTGAACAGTACTAACTTTAACTTTCTAAATTCCTTATAGTAGTTATACAACTACAGTTTGACTTTACATATTTTAAGATTCTTGTATTTTTAAGATTTATCGTTAATTCTTTCATATTAAGTTTATACTTTAAAAATTCAATTTTATTCCTTTCTTTCTTAAACTTCCTTATTTTCTCTTGTTAACTTTTTTTTTACTCTTCTAGTAGCTTTGCTACAGTTTAACTTTATCCCAATGGCTCATTATAACATAAGACATTTCAATTTTCTAGACTGGGTGTTAAGCTGTTATCAGCTAGGAAACCCCTCAAGCTGATTACCTGTTCAGTACCTGTTCAGAATTTCACTGTAATTTTACTATGATAGAATTTTACAATTTTTCGTAACTCTTCTATTATTAATTGAATGAGCTTTTTATTTCTGATCGCTCTGCTATATGTCACACGAAGATTCTGTTGCACGTGAAGTTACGTAATGGAATACCTTATTTGACTGTCTTGAACATATTAAAGGTTAAAAATAAATATCTGAACAAGCTACTAATAACTTTATACAATTTATAAATCTTAAATAGCATTAGAAAAGGAAATGGGTAATGAGTAAATATCTATGTCTTCAGTACAGGCATCCTGCACAGAAAATAATATATAAATTTTAAATCAGATAATGCAATTACTGCTACTTCAATGTCGGATAAAAATGAGAATCCTAAAATGCTTCATGTGTATAGTGTTATCGGTTGAATGACAATTTAGTGGTCAGTGTTATCCACCAACTCTTAATAAATTACAAAAATGAATTATAAAATGTGCGAATGTTATAAATTTTTACGTTAAATATAAGTCTGTCTTCAAGATGTTTTGTGAAGATAATAAAGTAGAACAAATAACGCTTTTCTTTAACATTCACGTAAGTTCGAAAAGTACAACAAAACTCTTTTTGACACAATGACGAAGATGTATAACATCAATACAATAATAAAATTATGTTAAAAACACATTTGTGACAGATGATAAGATTAACATCCTTGACAAGTTAAACTAGTATGTTGTGGCCATCATAAAACTTTTTTCTATATAAATTGCATCAATTAAATCATTTAAATAGTACAAGAAATTACATCAAATGAGCACCAATTCATATCAAAGTATATCTGAATTTGAAGTTTGATGAAAATTCGGGCATTAATTTTTGAGATAGAGCTATAGGGGAAATTCTGAAAAATGTAGCATAGCAGCGCTACCTGTTGAGCAATTTGCACCAAAATATAAAGAACACTATTTCATATCGAGGTATACCTGAATCTCAAGTTTGTTGAAAATCCAAGTATTAGTTCTTGAGATAGAGCTATTGCGGAAATCGCAAAAATGCAGCACGGCAACGCCACTTGTTGAGCTATTTACACCAAAACATAAACATCACTAATTCATATCCAGGTATATCTGAATCTGAAGTTTGTTGAAAACCAAAGCATTAGTTCTTGAGATATATCTTGAGATAAATCTTGAGACAGATTGCGGAAATTGCAAAAAATGCAGCATAGCAGCGTCACCTGTTGAGATATTTACACCAAAATGACAAAACGTCAATTCATGTCACGGACTAACTGAATCTAATGTTTGATGAAAATACGTCCTTTATTTCTTGAGATAGAGCTATTGCAAAAATCGTGTAAATCCTGCGAAATGCAGCGTAGCAGCGCCATTTGTTGGGCGATTTACACCAAACGTTACCAGCACCAACTCATATCAAGGAATAACTAAATCTGAAGTTTGGTGAAAATCTGTGCATTAGTTCTTGAGATAGGGCTATTACAGGAATCGCGAAAAATGCAGCATAGCGGCGCCATCTGTTGGGCGATTTACACCAAAAACTTATCAGCTTCAACTTATATTAGGGACTACTATAATATAAATTTTTATTAAATTGCATGCATTAATTCTTGAGATAGAGTGCCCACAAAATTTCACATATACACAGACATACAAACTCACAGAACCACAGACTCACAGACAGACATTTTGTAAAAACATGTTTTTCGGAATATCTGACCCCTAAAACGCGTAAATCCGATGAAAACCGGAAGTCGAAAATTTTCATAAATCCAATACTTTCTTATTGTAAAGATAGAAGAAAGTAAAAATCTGAAATGGGTAGTTATTAATAACCAAAATTATAAGACGAAACGATATTTTTCACCTTGATTCAACAGAAAGTATATAATGTGAACTTTAAAAGGTCCGTATGAAAAGTGACGTATGAGAACAGAATGATGTCATAAAAATAAATGGAACTACAATTAATAATAATATCGATTTCCTCTAATTAAATTCAATCCAGGAAACTGCTACTGCTACTTCTACTTTCAACTCTAGTAATTATTGGCTCTCTCATTTTCAAAACAAAGTTACTGTTCGTATAAATAAGCAATAATTAGTTATTAACATATTCTCAGATGATGAGCTTGGAAAGCATGAAAGTACTAAGAAGTTTTAAATAAAATGTATATTCTAAACTTGTAACATATTTTTCATTAGTTTAAAATGTCCACAGTTTTACTTACAAAGTGTCTAAAGTTCATATTATATATTTTTTGAGTAGTTATTGTGAAGGCTTTACTACGCTTCCACCGAGCGAATCGAGCTCACATATAAAATAATAAGAGACACAATATATAGATTAAGTGTGTGTGTGTGTGTGTGGGGGGGGGGGGGGTTATGAAATTTACAGATGCTTCGGCGTGGCGTGGTCAATAAAATGTTGGTGAGCCACTGCTCTAATGGTTTGTACACAAATGCAATTTTTTATTTCGTTTAAGAAATTATACACATTAATTTTCATTCTCAAGTTTCCCCAAAGTACAAACTATTATGTTTTATTTTAAAGTACAATAAACAACGATAAATGTAATAAAAAAGAGAATTTATAATGTCCTTCAGGGAAAGATTTTCAAGGTTTAAGCTTTTTGACAAGTTACGCTCACGTATTTTTTCTTACAAAAAATGCAGGGAAAAATGCAGTGATGGATAAGATGATGGTAAATACCTTCATCTATAAAAGCATAACACCGAAAAAATTTTCATTTTGATCTGTATGTGATTTTATACGAACTCTAATTTGAATTGCACGTTACGCATTTATCACTTGCAATTCCAATGAACCATAAGAATGTTATACAGTTTGATTCATAAAGATGTAGGCAATAGCCTCTTTTCCTAAATATTGCCACTAGACTACATACTTCCAATTACAAAGTTTCATAAACATAGGTAAAAAATATTATGACATAAGTTTAAACCCCATGGGGAAGGGGGTGGGGGTGGAGTCTACTTAATAAAATACAAAAACTAAATTTTTATACGGTCCCATAGTCTAAAATTTTTAATTAGGAAAAATTTCCTTATCTATTCCTGAGTGAAACACAAAAACTTACATCTGGATATCTGCTAAACTCACAGGGATTATGCCAGTAAAAATAATTCGTCACGTTTTAAGGGATTAGACATAAATTGAAATGCATGTAATTCAAGTAACAATGTTAACTTAAGGGGTCCAGGAAATATATATATCTTGTTATTTGTTGACATTTTTTGTGATAAATTGTGAAATTTTTTGGGAAAATCATATCTTAAAATTTCTCATAAAGTTAAAAAATTGAAAATTATTTTTTTTTAAGTGGGGTTTTTTTTTTCAGTTTAGTTTACGATTGTTTAGACGATATCTATTGTAATCTGTTAACATGTAAATTTTATAAAATTATCTTTATTTAATTTTGAAAAAAACATATATACGCAAATATATTTTTTATAAAAAAAAAAAAAAAAAATCCGTAATTTAAATCATAAAGGTATTCTTTATAGCAGAAAAAAATCTTTAAAATTTTCACGAGTTTAGAAAATTCCAGGTACAAGCATATAAATCAAACGATTAAAAAATTTAATTTTAAAATAACCTTTTAAATCGTCACGTAAAATGTTAATCTTATAATGATTTTCATTTTTGCTTCTGATTTCAGACGTAAATTTTAAGGGATACATTAATAGTGTTGGAAGAGTGATGTGATATATCAACAAAATTTACTCTTATGGCTACTTTAGTAAAATTAAGGAAATAGATGGAGGATTACGTGACCACTTAAGGAAAACGTTAAGTACCTTATCTACAAATTAATGGGCTCTTATAAATCATTTAGTTATGTTATTAAAGAAGAAGATGGGAATATCTGCTAAAACTTTGAAGAATCTCTTCAAAGTTTTAGAGGATATTCCACGCTCGTTGCTAGATGCTCGTACCTAGAATAGAATTTTCTAACCTCACGAAAAGTTTTAAAGAATTTTCTATGTTATAAAGAAAACATTTATGCTTTAAATTACAGAATTTCATTTTTAATAAGAAATTATTTGAATTTGTATATATTTTTCAAAATTAAATAAAAATAATTTTATAGAACTTACATGTTAACAGACTTCCTATCATATTGTCTAAAATAAACTTACCCCATTAAAGAAAAAATAAATTAATGTTATATTTCTTTAAAAAAAAACTTTATAAGAAATTTTAGGATGTGATTTTGTTTACAAGTTACATGTTAACCAACACAAAAACATTCAAAATTCTAACTCAATAAATTAAAAAATATAAATGTTTCTCGAACTGCTTAAATTAACACTGTTTCTTGAGTTAGTTAAATAAATTATTGTAACACTAAATAATATATTTTTCATATAATAACTATATCATCTCTGCTTGATGAAAAGTTATATTTAATTCTCTTTAAACCAATGTTAAACAAAGTTTATATAATTTGATCATAAAATTAGTTTTTTTTTTTGTGTACTCATTAAAAAAATACTGGATACGTAAAAATATTTGACTCTAGCATTTGTAGAATTAACTAACCAGAAAACGAATTGAGTTTTTTTAAAAAGGTTTTTTCTGTCCGCGAATTAAACAGATTTAAAGATGCTATAACTCAATAATTACTCAATGAATTTTAAACAAATCACATTTAATTACGCCTTAATATAAACTGGTGATGATTAGAATTTTGTATATATTGTACACGATGTGGTGCACATGACGTTTCATAATTTGCTGCGTACTATTAGTTTTATCTCGGCATCTATGGGACTGAATTACGCAAAGTTGAATATAAAAGATGTTTGTTGCTAAAAACTAAGTGATCATTAACACCCAATACTCTATGAGTTTACGATGATCATTACAGCTGTGTACAGATTTAAGTAGAATGACATCATATTTTCTTGTTACGATCTTTAACTAAAAATTTATAAGTTGATCCACTTTTGTCTTTAAAAATAAATCTGGTTTTGTTTGTCATTTTTTTTCTGTTCAGTTATCACTGTAACTCCATATTTATTGCACTATATTTCCTATTCATAATTGTTGCTTCTGAAAAAACTTTATATTACTCGTTATATTCTGAGTTATTTAGAATAATATGTTTGAAAGTTAGTCGAAAATTTTACGATGGCTGCGAAATATTTTAGTATATGTATTTTATCTAATGTAAATTTCTGGCATGACATATAAGCAATATGTTGTTTTTGGATACTTACATACTCTTGCGGGGTTTTACGGGTACGTACTTTATAATACCATAAATATTTAAAAGTAATAATAGGCCAAAATGTATATATGAAAACAATAATATGTACCGTTGGGATGTCACATTCACCTTGAAAACTATATCGAAATAAAATTAAAACTTGCTAAAAAGGTGCATTTTATGTCACAAATATAAAACGATGTTAACAAGATGTTGTTACATAATTTTTTTTTTACTTAAAAAAACTGTGATATTAATTGCACTTTTTAATTTTATTTCGATTTATTTATAGCCTTAATAATTTGTAACATTCTTCGAACCCATACAGCGTTATTTTATTTATATAAACAGTGATATTCAAAAGTAAGCAGCAGCGCGAAATCTTTCATTGTAAGTTATTAAAATTTTCTTATGCGTGTTTATATTTATAATTTGTATCTCGTATAATTAAAAAACAAAAAGACCCTGTGGGAGAATTCTCCATATTGGTCTATATTTGCCTACATATTGCATTAATCTTTGTTAAAATTTCTGATTTACTTGTTCCCCTCAAGTTACCGAGAAGTTCTGCTCTCAAAGCTGGTAGACGGGAGGTGCTGCATTCGATACTAATCACGGCAGTCGGCTTATTCGTTTCCAGTTTCCCCAAGTTTTTCTTACGTAACCTTACGTGAATACCGGTATCGTGAATCATTAGAAGGATTCCCAAGTAAATAACCCCCCCCCCCCTCCGCATCCACTTCGCCATAAACAATACCAAATCGCCATTTTACATAGTATCAAATTCAACGAATTTTATTCAGTTTTGTAATTTTTAGTAGTTTTTTTGTTTTGGTAAAGCAACCTTGAAATGAAATTTAGTATTTTTTGGATATATGATTAAACATTTCATCTCTTGTATATCTGTCACAAACTCTAAACATTTTAATATTCATATAAGTATTTAATGAATTTTCACACAACCAGCTCTACGGAACTGTCTGAATGTGAAAATTTACCATTTTTAAAATATTACTAATACTACTTACTTATGTAGAATGTATGTTCATTTGTGAATTTATGTGCTTCTTAAGAATTTAATCACAGCGTATAAATAACTAATTAATTAAAATTGTATGTTTGAAAAAGTATAATATAAACAACGAACATTAAAAAATATTCGGACTCCCTCAGATTTGACCTAAAAATAAACTGTAATTTTTTTCTCTTTGATAATATATTCAATTACTAATTACATTTCAAATCATATTACATAGATGTAGAACATATTTTAAGAATAACTGAAAGAAAAAAAATACACTTGCTGTTTTCTTTATATTTAGATTTTATCAATCAGCAAAAAAGACAAACATTGTGATTGAATTTTCTGTTTTCACCACTTTTAGTATATGCATTTCATCTAGTGTAAATCTATGGTAAGATATTTTGAATACAAAGATTTTCTACAAAATTTTCTTACTTTCGGTTCACATTTTTAAAATTCAAATGAAATCCTTGTTAGTTCCAACAACAGAGTATGTAAACATGCATAGGCGCATGAGTATATTTTATTCAAAAACCGGATGGAAACTGAACCGAAGAAGAAAATACTGCATTATTCATGTGTTTATTCTCTCGTGCTGAATAATTATGGAAACAAAATGGAAAAAAAAAGTTATGTTTTATAAAGTAAAAGACATTATTATTATTATTTGAATGATTTGTTCCCGTTTTAATTAAATATTTATATTCATTTAAGTAGATTTTTAAATATATGATAAATATATGAATTTTATTTTCATTTCTATTAAGCTTTCTTTTTATTTTTAAGAAAATAAATAAGATGTAAATGTAGCGTAAAGACGTGCATGCATCAGGTTGTACCCAACACGAATCTGAATTTTCCACTTAACGTCAACCCAAATACGACAAAAAAAAAAAAAAAAAAAAAAAAAAAAAACATCAATCCGACACCCAAACCAGAACCGAAAAAAAAAATCTTAAAAGTCAAAAACTTGACACGAATCCAATACACTTAAAACAGAAAGCGATATATGTGAACCAGCAACTGAAATATTCAAACCGAAACTTGAAGTTAAAAAAATTCATCCATATTTGTATACAATTACAGAAACATAATCTACAATTTTATCTTTCTGTATAAAAATGGACACATGAATGTATTCACTATTATTGAGTTATATAGTCTTTTTTACATTCAAAAATATTTAGGGATTTATTTTGAAAACTTCGCGTCAATTGGAACTCTATTCGAAACCGTTAATACCTTCCCCGAACCTGAAATATTTATAGTTAACATAACCCATCAGTTGCAAAAAAAAAAAAGTAAAAAAAAGTATCCGCACGACCGTCTCGTACTGCGTGTTGGCTTGCATTCAGGTAAATCGATCAAATGCAAGACACTAATTTAGTGTAAGATTATACAATAAAAATACACTAATAAATCTGCAGATCAGGAGCCTCAACGTCAGCTCTGAAATTCATTGTTTTTAGCAAACTTTGAGTAATATTAATCTTTTTACAAAAACGAAATTTAAAGCTTTTAAATTACATAAACATTTATAAAAGGAAAAAAATATTTCGAAGGTTTCAGACATTAGAAGCGTTAAATTGAACACATTGTTATGTAATGGTATTCTGAAATTCTTATGAGCTACTTATTCTGATAATTTCATAGATAATAAAGTAGATTTTTTCAGGGGGGGGGGGCTCTGTCCCCCTGAACCCCCCGTAGTGTCATTTAATTTACATTTGTAATTTTCAACTAATTGTGTTAATGTCCTTTAGAAATTTCTACGAATAGACCGAAACGTACATGAATTCTTTTCTACAGCCCTGTATATTACGTGAAAAATTTTACGCGCCACATATTACATTAAAATTTAATGCAGACAAAAAACCCTCTTAAAACTGCTAATATCACATTTCCGGGAATTACTATGCATAGTGTGCACCATGTATCCAGTTTTTGCAGAGCCCTGTATATGATTCTATTTAAATTCTGCAAACATCTGTTAGTATACTAAATGTAGCTGATCTTGAAAATGCATAACTCAAATAAAAAAAAAAAAAAAAACACAGAAGCAATTTGCGCTCATTTTCATAAATACTTACGAATTCATTTGGGTAGCCCTGTATATGGTTTATATAATTTTTAAATACCACATAGTAAGCAAAAATTTAGTTATTTTACCATGATCGAAAACGCTCTTCAGCAATCATCCCTAATAGACCAGAACTGTATCCGAAATCTTTTATGAGACCCTATAAACGAACGATAAATGTGATACAAATCATATTCAAGCTTCTCGTAGTAAACCACAGTAATGTATTTTAATTTCATAATGTTTGAATTAGTGCAACACAATTAACACACTGACGATAGGCAGTTTATTAAATCTGGGTTTAAAAACAGTAAAAGCTCCCATCTCTTCTGAAAGTCTTTCGGAAATTGGTTTATGAGATATGTGTTTCATGTTTATGCAGCAGTAAATATCTTTCAATGTACGGATGTAATATATAATGTCTTATAATCTATAAAAAATATGGACAACACGATATAAATGCCTTTTCTGTAAAGTAGAAGTCACGTTCTTAGCCAATCATGTATTCTGAATAAGAACGAGAATTCTCCTTTCCCTTCTCTAATGTGTTAAAATGAGCTATGAAGAGTTTTTTTTCCCGGTAGACCATATTTTAATCAACCACTTTTGTGTGACCCTGAAAAAAATATATGCTCCCCCCCCTCCCCCCCCATATACTACAAAAATGATTCAAAAATACATATGAATTTTATTATTTTGTAATAGGGTAACATCATTAAAAAACGCCACAAAAGAATTTTCTTCAAAGATTGTAATATTGTGAATATATTTGAGTTCCCTGTACGCATGCTATAAGTGCTATACATAACGTATTTTATAGTAACCAGGTTCTTGTGCACCTTATTAATGTATATAAATTTCATTACGTTTAAAATTGTGCAACATTATTATAATACACAGCAGATGTTTTTTTCCCAAAGACTATAATGTAACGGAATAGATTTGAATGCCCCTGTAATTGAGATATGAATGCTACTCAAAACTGCTTTGGAAAACCTAAGTAACGCATATCAATTACATGTGATTCCGACTATATTTACGCGAGTTAGAGGACGTAGAGACACATGGCAGGCCACAGATGGACAAACTGAAGTCATAAACACTTTTCATCTATGTTGGAAAGTGTTAAAAAGGATTTATATGCCTTTAACTGTACTTTTTTTCACTTATAGCATGGTAAAACATTAGTTTAAACAAATGCGGTAACAATCCATGCTATAGCAATAACATACTAAAAGCCCCCAAAATAGGCATACTCTGTAAAAGAAAAAATCTTAAAAGAACTTTAAAAAATCTTCGAATTCCGACAATAAAAATTACGTTAACAGAATTCTTATGTCAATTCATCCTCATATCGCTTATTTTCATGTCAAACAACAAAAAAATTCTTTTTTCTTTGTCTTTAGTTTTCACTGCGACAGAATAATCTGTTGGATAGCAGATGAAATTCTTCGAACGGGAGGTCACCCCATATGACGTCTACAAGGTCATTTAGAATGACCAATTAGCATTGGTTATCATACACCCCACGCTTAACACTTCTCTTCTAACTTGAAATATTACTTGTGTCTTGTCTCTTGTGTACTGTTTAAAATGGCAGGACGTTTAATAAAGCACGTTCATCTAATGGAAAAATAATAATATATAAAGAATTTTTAACAGAAAATTCACACAATCAATTTCACCATTGTAACCGGCGACACACACCTTTGACATCAGAATCGCATTAATGGAGTGGTTTTCTTCAATAATCAGGATTTACCGTTCGAACATTAGAAAACAAACATAGCAAGGTATGTTTTCACCCTTCATTTAAATATCTAACAATGTTTTTCCGAAACGTAACAATATGTATGAAAAAAATTTCCAGTTTGCTAAAAATCTTAATTACGCAATACTTTTTTTTTTTTTTTTTTTTTTTTTTTTTGTATTACGTATGATTTACTTAAATTATTAAAATTATTTTATACTTCACTACTTATGCACATTAGTAATTAGTTGATCTAATTCTGTTAATTACTGGAGATTTTTTTTGATCAGTTGTTCATTTTAAGTTAAATTGATTTTCTTAATTTTATGAATAGTTTACAAATCTTGAATTTTTACATAGCTCTAGAATGATTACTTATTACATTTAACTTTTTATGAATAAGAGTGTATTTTTACTTCATATGTATTAGTTCTAGAAAATTTGATTGAGATTTTAAATTAATTTTGTCATCAATTGTCATAAGTGATTTGATAGTTTTGGAGTGATAGTTTTAATAATAAACACGGAATAGCTGAATTAATTATTCTAAACTCTTATGATACTCATCAGCGTACATATAAATAAAAACTATATTAAAAACACATTACAAATTAATCCCAACGTTTCATGCTCTTTCTAATGAGCCATCATCAGGGGAGAAAGTTCTTGACCTCCACGAAGCAAAGTTCCAAACAGCACAGTCACTTTCACAACATCAAAACATTAACATTAATTATTATAGTTATAGATAACTAATATTTCCGTTTAACATTAATCTAAATAATATTTATTAGATCTGACGCTGTTCATATATTTTTATTGTTTAAATTCTTTATATTTCCTACTATTTACTATGTTGTTTAAAAAGGAGTGATTGATATTTTGATTAATCGTTCCATATGTTGATTCTGAAGAAATATATTTTTTTAGTAGAATCTTAGAGTTAACTGTGGTGGCTAAGTTGAAATTTGTAAATTTTATTCACTCCATTTAATTAAATAAATTTTGAGCAACAATTGTGTGAATTATTTTGAAAATAATTCCTATTTAAGCTTTAACGAATCATTTTATAGAATTAGCAAGTTTAATTTTGTTTAACATTTTAATCTAAATTATATTATAATATTATTTTTTTTTATTTAGTTGATAATTTACTGTATACGGAAAAACATTGTAAATTGTTAAGAAGAATGAAACTTCATTTTATCACTTTAGCTGAAATGAAATATTTTTTTATGGTGATGTTTATATAGATTTTTGTGTCTCTTCTTTTTCATTTCTCGCCCTTGCTCATAGCTATCAACTTTTACACATTTATATATACGGAGCTTTCTATTCGAAAAAAAAAATTATAAAAATTGGCGGATATTATTTACATAATTAACCAACATCACTGATTTAACCTAATCAATTTTCAGAAATATTGCATGAATAAGTATTAAAGTTGTTTTAATTACAAATCACATTCAATACATATATTTATTTTATTAATAAATATTTTTATGAGGGAGGGAGGAGTTATCCTATATCGTATTTATATATATTTATTATTATTCTAGGGGGGGTGGGGGGTGGGGTTAAGATATCTTCTTTCACTTATTCCAGTCTTTAATATATTTAATTTACAAAATCTATATAAATTCAACTGTTTAAATATAAATATTTTATTGCGAATAAGCTATTTAAATTAATTTTGTAAAAGTTTGAAGGAGAATTTCCTATAAATATTTACTATTATTAATATAAGAAATCGATCGTAAATAGAAATTTCTTGTGTGCGTAGTCTAGAATAAGAGATTCTCCTGTGAATAGCATTCCCTCACCAACCGAAATCAACCTACAGATTTTGCCTGCTAGGAATCTCATCAATTGTCAAAAGAAATGCCTGTATGACTACGCATTTCTGTCGTTTGATAACGCATTCTTTCGTCAATAGATATTTTCTACATACAGATATTCTCTGGCAACTTTTTGCTGCCAGACAGTTTTTACAGAAATATTTTTAATTGTGTACCTGGGGATCTATAAATTTACTGGAAAATCATTCATTATCGTGCTCACTGTTAATTGCAAAAATTGCATCGATTTGGCGCCATAAAATATTTTTTGTGATAGCCTTTTAATAGTACCTAGATTCAAATTAACATA
This sequence comes from Maratus speciosus, assembly GCA_963932465.1. Classification (NCBI taxonomy): domain Eukaryota; kingdom Metazoa; phylum Arthropoda; class Arachnida; order Araneae; family Salticidae; genus Maratus; species Maratus speciosus. Next base: position 68,601,720 of record OZ010789.1, read on the forward strand.
TTTTACTAATTTCATTCACATTAGACGCAATAATATGCTACGGATAACAGTCGCTAGGCAACGGAGAAAAGGAAAAGAAAAAAATGAAATATGTATCATGTAAAATAAGAAAAATAATTTAAAAAATGCTTTATATTATTGGAATACATGTATAAAGTACACGTAAATAAAAAAATCTGACAAATATATTCACAAAATTCAAAATAATAGGAATGATTTAAAACCTTTATTTGGGAATTTTAGTATCCATAACTTAACATTTAAATACATTAATCAAACGAGCCATTTTCTTTCAACAAATGGAAATTTGAAAATCGTCAAACATGCCGTAGAAAAGCATTATGGAGCAAAATAATATCTTCCATTTTTTTCGAAAGAATGAACCAAATTTAACCAAAACCTATACAGCTACGTCCGGGTATCTCACGAATATGCCCACTCAATTGCGAGCTAATCGGATGCTTTTTACTGTAGTTATCGCGGAACAGACAGACAGACTAACAGAAACGAAAACATTTCGTGTCTCCACAGTAAGCCTTCCCTGACGTTTCGGCAGTAAAGTAGAGTAAGGTAAAGTAAAACCGTAAATCATGGTACTAGATAAGCCTTGAAGTCAAAATCTCCAAGGTAATTTAACTGCCGTTAGAACAAAACTTAGTTTAAATACATGGTTTTATTTGTTCATAAAAAAATTATTGTTAAATTATTTTTCTTTAAGTAAAATTATTTAAAAATATCAAGGGCCATTTTTTTATTTCATTCGAACAAATCATCCTGTAAAAGTAGTATCACTTAAATTTTTTATTTAATCTTCATTATATTGCAAATAAAAATATGTTATGAGCTTATCCATAAATTAAAAAAAAGGGAAAATACGGTACAATCGGAAAATGCTTTGAAACCAATTTAATATAAAAGAAGAAATACTTCCAGTTACATTTTAAGACATTCTTTCGTATGAAAATGGTAACAGAAGACGGTACCAATACTGCGTTTTAAATTTGTAATTTACCCGAATTTATCCCTACGATAAAATCCATTAATAAATTTAATTTTTTATTAATTTATAATGCCTATATTTTTGGATTCAACGTTTAAAACTAAGCTCTAAGTTTTTTGAACGAGTTTTTAATGCAGTTTAAAAACAACTAAAGCCAAAATAACATGAATGATGTATACTAATGCAACATTTAAGTTTCTTTTTTCACGAAAAAAAAAACAACAACAACAAAAAAAAAAACAAAAAAAAAAACATGGTTAACATTTTAACAGTCACTTGAATTTTCAAGCTATTCAATCCACATATACTTTTCACTTTTTGGCAGTGCATTCCAGAGACTTGAAAAGGCTGGGTAATATAGCACACAGGTCTGGATTTAAAGAAACGAATAAAGGTTTACTTCTACGCTCCTTTTTACTTTCTTTAATAGAAGAAAGTATTGTAATCGAAATTTTTTTGGACTGTTTTTGACGAATTTACACATTTTAGAGGTCAGGGACTACAAAAAACATGTTTGTAGAAAATGTCTGTCTGGCTGTGTGTCCGTGTGTCCGTATGTTCATGTGTTGCCATTGTACCATCGAAAAGTGTATGAAGTTATGCATAGAATTGAACCAAATTTTTGGTGTGTGTTTTTGTGTTTGCCAAGCAGGTCCTACATGAATATGAAAACATTCTGCTGAAAGGGAGCAGTATAATCTGGACTGTTTGTGTAATTTTCTTGATTTTTCGTAGTTTTGTTGCACACGGGCGGCTCGTAAAGCGACGCGAACTTCGCATCATGATAATCCGGCTATTACTATTGAAACTATTGATTTTAATAGATATCATGATCGAGATTAACTCGTTTTTACTCCGATTAATTGAAAAAAAAAAACAGAAAGTTATGATGTTGAATTGAACTAATAATATTAAAGTATTGATATTTGTAACTACATTTTGAAATATCAAAATGAATTAGATAGATCAATGTTTTCGGATTGGCACATGTAACTAGTTTTCCATGTTTGAGTTTTAAATCTTTCAAAGATGTGATATTTCAAGCACTCATATTTTTCCCTTCTATCTTTCAATCTTTCAAGGCGTCAGGATATTACTTAGAAATTTTTTGTGGTAAGTCTCATTGAAATTCTAAATGACTTAATGCTACATTTTGACAGCTAGTTGCAATGTAGAATTAACACTAACAGAGAAAAATGGTCTATTAAAACTGTTTTATTCCTAATTCTACCCTGCATTTCGATAAAATTCACATTGAAACGAGCTGTTGTTTTGCTTGAATCTTACTTTTGTAGCTTTTAAAACGTGCGAAAAACTATAAATAATGAATGAATCATTTGATGCGTAATTTGAGGATAAATATTTTTTTAGTTTAATGTAACAAAAATGGGTATTAAATCCAACACAAAACAGAGAAACTGTATAATGACAGCAGCAGGTTATATAAAAGTTTAATAAAGAACATAAATAATAGTCAGTCGTCTGTCTCTATTCTAATTTAGTGCAACTAAACTAGAATAGAGAGATTGCAAGCATGGAAAATCATTTAATCATTGTAACTAATGTACAGATTTTTCCGAAGCTTAATTTCATTAATCTTCTTAGTTACTTTTAGCCTTCTTTCACTAAATGAAGCAGATTTTTATCTTTGTGTAAAGTAAAACTAAAATTTAATCCCCCCACCCCCCATGATAAAAAGGTTGACATTTTTTTTCATTGGTTATGTGGAAGACATAGTTTCTTCCTTATGAAACCATATTTTATTTTCACCTGCATAGATTTTTCTTTTGGATAAATATTAGCATACGAAAATGCCTTCTTAAAAATTAATATTATTGTGATAAATATTTTTGCGTGACAAAAAGTAATATACATATTTAATGGAAATACTTTACAGCTTGCGTCAAAGGAATGTTTCAAGGAATGGGCGTTACAGACAACTTGTCAGCAAACGTTGAACAAAGTTATTACTGAATATCACAGAGTGCACATAGTAAAAAAAAAAAAAAGACAGAGCTTTAAATTTGTTGTTAGAAAAGTTGCTCGCATTTGAAACTCGTCTTTTTTAATGTAAATATGAAACATATACTCTAATTAATGTGTATTATTTAATCTTTTGGATAGAAATGCGAATAAATGTTGTAATCATTACAAAGAAATAATTGTTTTTTGTAGCTTAATTTAAAATAGAAAATAATAAAGAATCAGATTTATCACCCTTTTCTATTGTATAGAACATGCATATATGACTGCTGAGTTAAAAGCGTTTAATTATTTTAAACTTTAAAATAGTTTTATTTTAAGCTGTTTTAAAAAGTTTTAAAATAAAATATTACAATGATTTTAATTTTTCAGAATATTTTACAGGATTAATAATTTTCAAAGAAAATTAAATTTAAATGAATTTTAGTTATAACACCGAAATAAATATTTTATTCATAAAATAATATTGTAAAATAATATTATAAATATCCTTCTATATATAAAAAAAAGTTTTGATTTGGAAATGGACCAATGAAAATCTGCGTAGATATTCCGGGTAGAACTCATCCAATTTAAATGCTTAAGCCAAGGCCTCCTTATCGAAATAACAGGCCTCGCAATCCTTAAGTTTCCTTTGTCCGCTGTACACGTGGTTAGAAACCACATGGTTTCCCGTGACTAGCGCCATCTAACGTGAGAAACAGAAATATTTTTTAATTTGTTTTCCATTTGTCTTTTACCATTTTCTTTACGATGTGCTTTGTAGTTTGCAAATGATAGTTGTTAATCTTAAAATTCTCATATGTTCTAGACATTTTATTTAAAAAATGAACTTATTTTACTGTTAAACAAAAAATGTTTACTGCTGTATTCCGTTATGTAAATAAATGATGATAATAATAGTAATAATAATCAGGAAAGAAAATTATTTTACGATGAATTTCTCAGTGATATTAGTTATTGAAATAAATGGATAGCATCTAGATCCGGAAAATGTAAAATATTTCATTTTCTCTTTTATATTTTCAAATATGTGATTTATTTTATTTCTGCTATTTCTTTTCTTTTCACAATTAATTTCACCTTACAGTATTAATTTAACATCGCTCCTTCAATTTGTTTCAATGCACAGTCTCATTTATTTATTTATTGGCCTATCATTTGTTTTATTTTTGAAGGTATGGGGGATCATTTCAGTTTAACATACTTTAGATGAAAGCTTCACTGTTTTTTCATATAAAGTTTGTATGTATTAATCTATGGAAAGTTTCATATTTGGCTCCACAGCCAATTGGCATATCTTGGCGGGCATAGATTGGTGCGTAATTAATTTCCTTGTTTTAACTGACATATGCTATGTAAATTTTACTAAAATGTATCAAAGTATTTTAGGAAAGTTAAAACACGCATAGATACACAAAAAAACAGACTGAAGTCATAAACACTTAAAAAATTGGAAAAATAAAGTTTAATAATCACTTAAATTTATACATGTCCCTCAACTTTCCGCAAATACCGTATTCTTGTCATGCTACGATTTTGGTGTTTGTAAATCTTAATTTGAGTATTCTTCCTTAATCAGACCTAGAGCCAATTGGCGTAAGTGTAGTTTGGCGCAAAATTAATTTTATTTTTAAACCGTATAATTGATACCACTTTATTCCAGCATCGCGTTTTTGCAGTCAACTTTGATTGTGGAACAGATTACAGAACATTGGCTAATACTACATTATATAATAATAAATCGGTATTTTTCAAGTATAGGGGCCTTGGCGAGAGAAGAAAATTTGGCAACGTAATTTCTGGAAGCATATTCACTGTTTCACATAAAGAAGCAATATTTTACAATATTTGTATAATTTATTTAATATAAAAAAGGCATTTATCTATTTTATATACAAATATAAACAAATCGTATATAAAAAACAATAATAATATCTAGAAACTAAATTTATACATGAAAATTCGGCACAGATGTCATATTGGCGCGATTTTTTTCTGTCGTAAATGTCATATACGCACCGTACTTAACTGGCACCAAAGTGTCGTTAGTTTGCTTGATATGGTTATCCGGATATAGATGATATGGAAACGAGGTTTTCGCAAAATTGGCGTCGGAAAAAAATCGCGCCAATATGGCATCTGTGCCGTAAATTCTTATAAAACAAGCTGACAGTTCATTAGTTTTGTTTTCATAACTGTTTATATCAATCGGCAACAAATCGCTCTTCCCGAAGCCCAAATTGTGCCAAGATTAAAAAAAAAAATAACCCGCAAAGTCCTATATACCGAAAATGGTACTTGTTAGTTATCCCGTCGACCAAATTACTGTCGCCAAATTGTAAGATTAAATGCCAATAATGGTTTGCCACAAATTAATTAATTTTAAGATTAAATGCCAATAATGGCCAATAAAACCAATATTTCGACGTTTTATTTGTATTTTTATTAATGTTATACTAATTTATTTGTTTTTTCGTTATTTAAAATAAAAAATTGTGTCAATTTGTAGAACTTGGCGAGTAGTTTGGCGATTTATATAATTTGGCGAAATTGGTCGACGGGATAACTAACAAGTACCCTGAAAAAATATCAATAAATCTTATATTTAAATCTTCATTTTTGATATGTTTCATTTTTTAAAGCCAGAACATAATTCTGCGAAATATTTTTTTTACGCCTTTATTTTACTGGAATTCGAAAAATATTTTATACAATTTTGCCAATAACACAACATTTTCAATTTTTTACTATGCATTTGTTTATGGAGTATTACCAGGAGTATACACCAGGTGGCGTAACTTACGGGACAAAGTCAGCTAATAAGTTGGCAATTATCGGGGACATTTTCACCCATAGACTTTCTCCGGATTGTCAAGTCTGTTTTATGATAAGGGAGTCTTGGCTTAAGCATGGCCATAGCCTACTATGATATATAACGGCCGCGCATTTCGCCGAAAAAGTGAAGTCGGATCCAACTTCAAACCCTGAACCAAAACTTCACAACGTGCTCTTTGTTTACATTTATACCCTGCCCAGATAGAAGCTTGTTTCTCATCATCGAGGTTTCAGAATCATTGATCGTATTTTCATGTAATAAATTAAATATTTATATTCTTCAATTTCCTTCGATTTAAAAGGCTATTTTACACAAATTGTAGCATTTTAGTGTTACACATACTTTTAAGATTAGCTAAATTATTTATTGTTTACCTTGATCGTTTGGTTCATTCATGAAAAATGCCGGTTCTGTTATTCTTTTTTGAATGTCCCGTATTTATATAAAAATAGCTTGGTTTCATATACACGTTTTAAAATTAAAATTTGATTTTTATCAAACTACTGCTCTCATAACTGACTTGAAGCAGCTATTTTTGATTAATTTACTGTTACCGGTAAAATATTTGTTTTTAATATCGCCCGAACCAAGAAGAAGAAGAAAAAAAAAAAGCCGATCTTCCTTAAACATTAAATATTCTTATTTTTAATCAGAGAAAGAAAGGGTGATCACGGATTTAAATATCGTTGCAATATTCTATGTTATCCAAGAAATTTTGATTAAATCATGTAAGGGTATTTGTTATTTAATAAATTACATTTATTAATTATTACAAGGAATTTTATGAGTATTTTAATATATTAAAAAAATTCCATCAGTTTTATTGTTTCAGCAGTGAAAATAGTAAATAAATGGTACTTAGTTATCCCGTCGACCAAAAATCTATCGCCAAACTATAAGATTAAATGCCAATAATGCTTGATCGTAAATGTCACATTCACTTGACTGTAAGCAAGTTCCACGGGTTTATGTCATCAAGTGATTTTTATTTCGACGTTTTATTTATATATTTATTAATGTTATACTAATTTATTTGTTCTTTCGTTATTTAAAATAAAAATTATGTCAATTTGTATAATTTCGCGAGTGTTTTAGCGATTTATATAATTTGGCGAAATTGGTCGACGGGATAACTAAGTGGTACCAAATAAATTTGTGACATTGATGTTTTAGACTAAGCATGTGTTTTTTTATTTATATATTTTTATGTGTGTTGGTTTAACAGTTCTAAAGAGAAACACATTATATTAGTCACTTAAATAAATAGAACTTTACATTTACATTGATATGGACAGTTTATAATAACCCTTAACAGCTGTATTCGAATTAGCTGTCATTTCTAAGCTTGATTGGAATGTCAGCAGAATTGTAAACGTAACCATGGCGACATGACGTAATTTTGGGGTTTGTTTACATATCTACCCTTCCCAGGTTGTTTCAGTTACGGTCAGAGTCAAATTTCAATTTTGGGCAGGGTATCACAGTCCTCTGGCGAGCGACTTCATACATTAAACACAAATCCGTCTGCCTGTAGTAGTATCTAAGTATGCCTTGAGCATGGCCTTTCTTCGTTAATATTAAAAAAACTGTCGTATACAAAAATATGGAAATCGGTGGTATTATAAAGAAATATTTGACAAACACGCTGATGCAGACAGTTTTCAAATCGAAGAATTACTTTCAGAGATATTTAATGCTAAAATTGGACAAAATCGTTCCATTAAAAAAGTTTTATTGGAGCAAAAACTATACATGAGAATTTAATCATTTTTAGATCATTTTATAGATTATAAGTTCCCGGTGTGCAGATTGCATTTATTTTTTTTTTATTTGACTATTTTTTTAGGTTTTATTTCTATTTTAAATTCAAATTTTCAGTATTTCGAGAGATATTTTTTACAAATTTAAAAAATGTTATTAATTTAAACTGTTGCCAACTGTATAAACAGCGCAAACAATAATGTTTACTTCAAATTAAAAATTTATTTACACGGGACTATTGTAAACAGAAAAAAAATAAAATTAGAATTAAATGATTACATGTTAAAAGCAGGAAAATTGCGTCATAAGAACCATATTTACACTGGAATTTTAAAAGAGAAACAAAATGTTAAAATAAAAAAAATCATTACTATGCGTTAAAACCTGTAAATGGAGGAAATTACGTCATATTTAAAATGGCCAAAAATATGGCAAAACAATTTAAATTAAAAAATATATCTGCGCGAGACATTTACTTGATATTTTGAGATAATATTTTCAACTATTATCGTGAATTCGAAAACAGCGCAAATAATATTTCCTTCTAACAACAAAAGTATTTTCACGTGAATATTAATAAGAGAAGTGAAACTTTGGTGTAAATTACGTCAGATTTAAAACGATACATTTAAAATGAATTATTTAAAAGAACTATCTTATAGCGCTGTTAAAAAATACCGGGAGATAATGACACTGTTTACTTAATTCATTTTACATTAGCTTATTTTCAAATGTTTAACTAATTTTTTTAATTAAATACGAAAACAGCCATTGTATCTTTTAACAGCAGCAGATATGGTCTTAAAAATCCCCAATCCAAGAAAAACGAATGGAAACCCGTTTACAGAGAGATCGCTACTGGTTTTTTTTTTTTTTTTTTTTTTTTTTTTTTTTTTTTTTTTTTTTTTTTTAATTTTAATTCAATATTTTTAAAGCCGATCAAATTAGCGTGCTTTTTGGATTTTGGTGTCCCTGAACGGGGGTTGGCGACCGTAGCTCGTAGGGGGCAGAGCCCCCTAGTATTTTAAAATAATATTATTTTGTTCATAAAATAATATAAACAGTTTTCGTAAAATAATATTCAAACGATCATTTTATAATAACTCTCTATATGACAACTTTTCAGATAACTCTGCTTATTTAGAGCTATAATAATTGCTAACCTTTATCAGAATCTTCCCACATTCAGTTTAATAAAATATTGAAAATTGTCGGAAACCTAACTTCTGAAACTAGCAACTACTCTTTAGGTCTTACCGTACAACGGTTTCATCGTGCACATATAGTATGTCATACACAAGGCAGAGTATCGAGTTAAACGCCCTCCTTGAACTAATGCTACACTCTAACCATTTTGACACTGCTGAATATGTGTTAAATACAATATGTAAAGATCTGATTTTAAACAGAGACATAATATGGGCAATTTGCATGATAGGGATTAACAGTTTCATTTCATATGAGTGATTAAAATTTCTTAGGAACACTATAAATCAGTGCAAAAATACATTTCATAAATAATATCTTAAAACTAGCTTAATAATACTCTTGTGTAATTAATATTCAAAATCAGCAAATAAAATTATACTTTTTAAAACTACCACACACAAGAATTTGTAGCATTTAAAGCAGTATATATAAAATAACATTGATTATTTCATTTTTAATTAGAATTCAAATAATGAGTGACATATTTTTTAGAGTAATTCTTAAAGCTAAATAATGATAAGAAAATTAATTGTAGTATATCATTAAGTTCTTACTTAAATGGATAATTTAACACTTAATATAATCACATAACAAGCCATCTTCTGGTTCATTTATAAGTTCCGTAACATTTGTAGCATACTAACTCATATTCTTTTTCTTTTATATCACGCACTCCAGTTGCCTCATAAATAATATTCATAAGAAATATCATAAATTTAGATTCCTCATTTAGCGTGAAAGTGTATTTAAAATTAATTACACTGGAAAAAAAATATCATGGGAATTTCGACTATATCCTGTCCAAATATTGCGAAGTTTCAATATTATTTTAACCATTGGAATGCTGTTGCATTAAATATTTCTCCAACATAAAACCTACTGTACTATAAACTATACTTCTAATATATGGTCATATCATTATAAATATCATAAAGTTATTTTGCAATAAAACCAGATGTTTTGCAGTGTGGCAGCTCATTTATAGTATTTCCGAGATAAAAATAATATTGAATATTAAAGACTTGAACTATCACTTTGCCAACTAAGCGCAAACCAACAGAGTGAAAAATGTCCAAGCCGGGAATCGAACCCTGGCCCCCGGAATAGCGCTCCAGCGCTTTACCACTAATCCAGACGAAACCAGAAGGTGATGCCCAGCTTGGCATCTCACAGTCAGATAAGTCGGTAAGACTGCTGCCGCAGCAATTAGATGAATAAAAAAAATTAAATTTAAAAAATCAAAAATCTCGACTGCGTAAAAAGCAAAATAATTAATTATTTCTCATCAATGTTAAAATATTTTTCATATTACTTGCCTATTTTTTTATTTACTTGTATTTATGACTTTTAAGTTGTGTTCAATTGCTAGTTTCTATCTATAAACACTGTTTTGATGAGGCCTATAGCTGTCTATGATCGTTAGAATCGCAGTAAAGTTAGAGATCTTACCTACACAACTTTCAGGTTGTGTAATATTTAAACGGAGCTTCTGACTATAAAATAGTCAATGAAACATCGTCTTCATTTTCAAAGACCTATTCAATGATATGCCACTCAATATGGTGCGCAAAAAAAATTCTTGTCTACCGCCATTTTGTATTTTATGGTCGCCATTTCGAATTTATTAAAACAAAACCTAGTCTATAACCATAGGACGGTTAAGACCAATCGGTAGAGACCTCATTCCTTAAAATTCATCCAGCCATTGCGATGTTTCGAGGGTATAAAGAAATCCACATACCCAGATACGCGTGAAACACATAATGAAACATAAAAAATCATCATGAGCACAAAATCTTGCGGCTTAACATGAGACGCAAATGAATATGACATCTTTAATATTCAATAATTTCAAGCGTAATTTTACTTCTGAAAAGTAATTGAAAAATTAATTAAAAACATGTAAAAATAATATTTTATGAATTCTGATAATATATCCCAAATATTTGCAATGAATGAAATATTCGAGTGATATTCGGTTGATATCAGGTTAGCATTAGGGAAGTATATGTTAAGTGAACGAAATAGGGTTAAGTTAAGTATTTTGACATTTAATAATGTCATTTTTGATCAATATTCAAGTTTAAAATTCCATACGAAATTAAATACATGAAAAGCAAGAACAAAGATTCATGCGTCAAGCATAGATTATGAAACAACTTCCTCTTCTAATTTTTCCGCTCATGTGGTATACGCTGACAAATGGAAGCCTATTTCTCATCACTCAATGAATTTGGTACGTAGCCATTAATTACCGCCGCGTCGGCCAGGAAGCATTAGTAATAACAGCAGTAACAACAATAGACTAGTGTCTTAAAATCAATGCGTCCAAACGCCCACGAATAGTTTAAATTTAGAAATGGAAGTCGGGCAGTTCACAAAAATTTCAAAGTTTTTTCAATTCCTACTATTAGTTCACACTCCCCCTATATATATTTATATATCTTGTTCAAATTTTCAATCGTTAATAAAATACTTATTATTCATCCAATCATCCAATACATTTTCTAAACTTGTAATGGATGACACTTGACGTCAATACAGTTTTTTCAAATCATAATTTAGTAATTCTATTTAATTATTTAATTTTAGTTTTATATAGGAGAAAAAAAAATCTTATTAAAATTTTCAATCTTTAATAAAATACTTATTATTCATCCACTCAAGTGCAAATACATTTTTTTAAATATATAGTGAATGACAGTTGATGTCAATACAGTTTTTTAAAATATTAATTAATTAATTTTATTCAAATTTTTAATCGTTAGTAAAATACTTATTATTCCTCCACTCAAGTTCAAATACATTTTTTTTTAACTTGCAGTGGATGAAAGCGAATAAATAGTAACAAAAAAAAAAATAATAGTCCAACACTATATATAGAAAGGAAAATGGAAAATTGCAAGGAAACTTGCTTTCTATTTTGCCACTGAATATTGTGATTCTGTCATATGTATATACATATTTATATTAATTGTAATTATCTTAAAAAGTAACTAAAATAAAATTTTTCTTTTTTGGCCCAAGTAGGAATTGACTTCATTATTGTTTTTTTTTTATATTTCTTGTTATTTATAAAAGTTAGTAAATTTTGAAAAGTTTATAATATCGTGGCTTTCGAAAAAAGGTATGACTTTAAGTATTTAAGTTTAATACACTAATTTAATTTACGCTAATTTAAGTTTAATACACCAATACAAGTTTAATACACCAATTAAACTTTAATACAAGTATTAAAGTTTTTAAAGCCTTAATTTAAGGCCACGTTACAAAATATTTTTCATCTTACATATGATACAAAACTAAATCATTTATATAGTTTAATTAATAGTTATTCATGTTTTCAAATTCATTTTTGAAACAATACATTTAGGAAAAAAATAAAAATAAAATCCGTAGTATAGAATATAATATCCATTTACTAAATAATAGTAAATACTTTACACGTATTGTTTATTTAAACTGCTTTTGCCATTTTTCAAGTTAATTATCATTGTTGTTGTGATTCTAAATTTTTAAATCAAAATTTGTTTCAGAAGTTGTTTTAATTAACTTTCTAATTAGTGACTCTTAACAGATTTAAATTTTGAGCAAATTATAATGAAAACTTTTCTTGCATATTTTTAAAAGTGTAAGTTATTAAAAATTTTCACTCAAGTTCTGAAGAGTTTCAAAATTAAAACATTTTCAAAAATTACTTTTTCTTTCTTTGAAAACATAAACTGATAAATATTTATAATAGAAATTTAATTATGAAAATTTTTCAATTTCATCGAAAGAATAAAGTAACAAAAATTATATGACTTGCAAACTATATAAAAAAAAAAGCGTAATAACATAGGACTTTTAAATTAAATGTGAAATAATAAAGGATATCATCCAATTGAAAGTCTTTTTAAAACTATATATTTAACTATGCACTGTAAAAAAAAAACAAAACTTGACTGCCCCTCCAATATCAGTATTTTTATTGATTTATTTTTCCGATGAAAGCGATTTAGTGAATGAGTCAAAAAATGAAAAAGTATGAATTTGAGAATATCTTTGAAGAATATTGCTAAATTTTCATTTTTTAGAAAGTTGTGTTATCTGTTTTTATTATTACACTTTTAAAGAAAAAAATCTGTAAGAAGGTGGCGATTATACAGAAATTCTTTACTTAGAATATAAAAATCTCAAAGTCTGAGTGATGACGACAAATTAGTTAGACTTGAACGGAATTTTGTTTTACAGCGTATTTAAAACTTTGTTGATCGATGACGGAGGACGCTCAACATTAATTTAGTGCATTCCTTTATTCACAAAACTATAAAGTGTACCATAACATTTTTGTTGTGATCTATGCTCTACAAAGTCTGGAATTATCTCTCATTGAATAGAGGGAAACAGTTCAAACATTTAATTTCAATAATGTTCGAAATGGTAAAGAATTTTTTATGAATAAAAACAAAAATTTAGAATTGTAAGTGTATCACTTGGACATTCTAATAAAGTAAACACATGTTTTAATAGAACATATATATATGTGTGTATGTGCTGTGATATAATTAGAAAAAAAACAGAAGTGAGACTGACATGTCAAAAGGGAAGTCACATTGTTACTTCTCAGCTAATGTTGAGTACATTACAAAAACATAGAACTATGTACTACTATATCCTACTATAAACTACTATATATCTATATATGCATATATGATGAATAAAAATGGATAATTTAAATTTTAAAAAGTATCTTTTAAAGCATTTTTTTCCCAATGAAGTCCTTATTGATTATTTTAATGGAAACAATAAAAAAAATAAAGTCTTCTTTCTCATTTTACCCTGGAAAAAATATTCTTATTGCGGGACATGAAAAGGACATAATTTGTTTGTTTCACCCATCCATACATTATTATAGAAATATTTCAGATAGGATTTCGAATTTTATTTTAAACTGTCAATATTAATACTGATTTAGCACTGTAAAATTCATGACATGGATTCTTGTTTACACTATAACCTGCAGTAATAATTCAGTATACTTAGACGAAATAAACCGTACTTTAAATATTAGATTAAAAGAGCAATAACATGCCTTTAGACTCAAAAATTATTGTCCATGCCTTAGAACCTGATCATATTTCGGTCTTTGCGAACGATAATGTAATAAAATCAAAATGAACAGCTATACAAGTCGCGTTTTCTCTGAGGTGTTGTATACGAAATTGACAGACTCACAGCTGAACGAAGCAACCCCGTTCATCAGAATATACAGCTTTGATTTGATCTTTTTCACATTGAATTTAACTGATGGATTACAGTTTCTTTCGTTAAAATTGATTAGCTAATAGATTACAGTTTCTTTCGTAAAAATTGCTTAACTAATAGATTACAGTTTCTTTCGTAAAATTTGCTTGTCATCGATTTTCATGTCCGTTATGTGTGTACTGATGGAAAGTTCTGAAATTGAGTTCGAAACATCAATTTTTATTAACTTTTATGTATATTTTACATGATTTTAAAATTGTGTAAAATATTTTGTTTGTATGTATACATTGATAGATCAGCATTTGCTAGCATTATACTATTTAATTAATTCATAAGTATAACGTTTTGTAGCTTATCATGCCGTATGTCTAATAATGATATACTAATGTGCAGTGTTTCTTTTTTTCAGGTGAGTAGTGCATTAATGAATAGTAGCTATCATTATGTGGTAAGTTTTCTCTCATGCATGATTTATCCTCCTCTTTGTACCACATAGAATATTTCTAATTACAAATCCTTTTTCAAAATATGTATTATTAATGAATACGCAGTCATTGTCTTAGAAAAAATTCCTAATATTATGTTGTATCGTTAAAAATTTACGCATTTTTTTTCTTATAATAACATTGCCACCTATTACAAAAATCCTACCAGATTCAATAAAATTACGTTATAATATGTTATATGTTAGTGTTATGAATATGTTTTATTGTAGATCCATATAATAATAATAATGGCTATATCGTACATGAGAGATAATTTTTCTGTATTCTTTTATTACCACTTTCCTAACAAATGTCTCCATATTCGCGAAAACCAATTTTTACTAACGGAATGTGCTGTTTTCAATTTTTATTGTTTCATCACCAACTTTTCTGAAAACTTCTCTTTTGCTTTATTTTGTTGCTGAAATTTTGAGATTGGAAAAAGGGATATTTTATCTGTGCAAATTATTGGTGTCAAAATTCAAGGATTTTGAACACATACTTTCAAAATCCTTCAATTTGAACACGAGTATTTTTGCGCAAATTTCGTCTTGTCTAATTTTAAATTTTCAGCAGCAGATTAAAGCAAAAAAAAAAAAAAAAAAAAAAAAAAAAGTCAAAAAAGAGGTGTCAAAAAGAAAAAAAAATGTAATGGATGATTGTCGTAAAATTGTGATGTTCCGTAGGAGGGGGGGGGGGGGGGGGATCGTTCGTTAATGTTTAATATCATTATCTCTTCTTACACGCAAAATAGTGTGTGTATATAAAGTTGTTTAAGTATACATAGAGTGCGCCAAAGGCTCTTTAATTAAAATAACTATAATAAATACAAATATGAAAAAATAATATTACCATGAAGTAGCACGTACATACAGTAATGCAAAAAACTAACTCCTCAGATTTTAACGCATAAATGATGCGTTGCTGCTTTCTCTAATCGATAACAATATTCAGTCAAACGCTAAAATATAAAAATGGAAATTTTCTGTTCGACTTTTATCAATTAATCAGAATAACCCAAAAAATAATGTTATATTATTCAGGAGTACACGAAAGTTTAAAAATTTTTAGGTGCGCTCATAATTATATAAATACGTAGCACCTATAGTCATTGTCTGGTTTGTCTGTCTGTCTGCATACACTACACATAGCAGCGCAAAAACTAACCAACTGAACGGTTTAAAATTTAATATAAATAATCGTTGCAGAATATTTTCGAGTCGTTTCAAAGTTTATGAAAATCGAATTAATATATATATATATAGTATATTAATAAAAGATTGTTCATTATATTAAAATCCTATCATAAGTAATTAATTCAATGATATCACATGGTAGGTAGTGATTCTTGATTGCTATGTTGTTTGCGTTATATTTAATATGGAGTTCTATTATTACTGTATTACTGAATTTAATATATAAAATCGTAATAAATTTTGTACTCGTGCATTTTTGCATAAGAGTACAACAGCTGTTGCACCCAGATCTACATATTAATAAAAACGATTTATCGTACGAACGCACCTCGTTTGCTACGTTTAGCGTACAATTTCCGACTTATTTTATATGGAGTACCATTCATTCACTTAGAATGGTACATTCTAACTACCATTTAATAAATAAAAGTTTAATTAGTTTCAAAAATTGCTCTCTATAAAAAATTTCGAACAATTCTCTAAGTATGTTACTTATATGTTTAAATATATATGTTTTGTTGTTATTAATATTTATTCCTTTCTCTATGCATCTGTACATGTCACAGAATGCCAATAAAAGTGATGAAAAGCATTTTGGCATAAATATATATGAGAGCATTTTTACGTAAAACTGTAGGGAATTTAAAAAAATTGTTACATAATAAAATATGTCTTACTTGAAATTGAATTTATGTTTTCTACTTCAAACTGTCTTACTCGAGAAAAATTGCGTTTCTCAGTGATATTTATCTTTTTTTATCTTTCATTTCTACATTTTATCTTAGGAAAAGGTATTCACATTTACTTTCGCGAGAATTTCCTTTCTTATAAACCCATTTTTTTATCATGACATTATTACTATTTTCAAATCATGAAAAAATTCCTCTTTACATATATGTAGAATAAAAGGTAACATAACTTTATGTACAGAATATACAAGGTGGTTCAGAACTATATGTCAAAAATGTAAAGGCAGGTAAAGGAGACCTAAATAAGCAGATTTCGTATAAATCCTCATAGCATGCATGGTCACCGTGACGTCGCTGTGACGTCAATGTAAGTCACTGTGGTCACGTCACACCTGTGACCAAAATGTCACCACTCAGTGATGTCACATGGTGACTGAGATGTGAACTTCTCAGAAAACTTAAAAAAATTACAAAAAATATTCAAAACATGTTATTTATGTAAAATTATATTTTCTGGCAATTAAAAAAAAATATTGTGACGCCACTGTTATGTCACTGCAGGTAACGTACGTCACGTCACATATGTGACGAAAAAAACCACCATATTGTAAATCACAGTGTGACAAAATATGACTGTATCACAGTGTGACAAAAATATGCTATACTGATGGACTGTGATCGAGTCCCGGCATGGAATCTTTTTTCAATATGTTGCCCTTTGCGCTTTTTAAGCAATTAATTTGAAATTTGAGTTTCATTTGAAATCATCACAGTGTTTATGACAAGTTTGTCACAAATGACACATTTTTTACAAATCGGTCACAATGTGACTTCAAAGCATTGTCGCTTTCGTCACATGTTCGTCACAAAATTAATGCCAAAGTAGTCACAAATGACACGCTTTTCACAAATATGTCACACCGTGACTTCACAGAGTGGTCACAATGTAACGTCACAAACGACCTCTAAAACGGCCATAACGACTTCGCATTCTAGTCACTATGACGTCACATCGACGGTCACAAAGTCATAGTGTGACTTCACAACGATATCACCGTGACGTCACCATGCCTTACGGGAAAATGTACCTTCGACAACATCGAAACGTGCGTTGGGTGTGAAACATTTCCTTGCGAATCCTTGCATTTCCTTGTAGTTCCATACATCAAATGCATGTCAGCAATGTTGGTGTAATGATGTTCGATATCTGTGAATGCCGATTTAAGACGCGTTTTCACCACCTAACTCAACAGCGCTCTCTACTGCCACAACGCTACATTTCCCCACCCACATTCCTATACGAAATCTACTTATTCTGGTCCCTTGTAACTGCCATATAGTTTTGAACCTCCCTGTATACGTTGGTTTACATGTATTTTTATGTGTATTTATATTATATTAACTGCTATTTTCAGAATACTTTTAATTATAAAATACACAATATAAAGTTTTAAAAAGTCATTGTTTTACTTAAAAGGCGACAAAATAATTATAATATAGATGTTACAGTTTTAAAAAAATAGGCATTTTATTTAAAATTTCTTAGTACTTTCGTCCTGAAATTCCCGCAGCCATCGTCAAAGCATATTTTTATTATTAATTAATATTCCAATCATACAAATACGTCACTTCGTTTGAAATGGCAGAGTCTATAATTATTAAAGTAGCTGAAACTAGTGGTAGCTGTGCTTTGAATTGAACTTATTGAACTTATCATTTAGTCTTGTGATTTTGTTTATTTAGTTTTAATTATTTTTATAAGAAATTATGTCATTGGTAAAACACATTTCTCAGATTGCAAAAGGGATGTGCACGAAAAATATTTAAAATTAATTATGATTAACTGAAACAAAAGCTGTATTTCAAATTTAATATGAAAAGTGAGAATTTGCTTTACATAATTTAAAACGCTATAACAATATATCTGTGTTAACTAAATGTATGTTATTTTTAAGGTGCCTGCCTACGTATGGAGCAATTTTTTTTCCAAAAAAGCTATTTAATTATTTTTTAAACTCATTTTTACTAAGATTAGGACTAGAAAATGTGAAAAAAGTAAAAAATATTTCATTCATTGATAAAATTTTGGTAAATGGAGGAATTTATAGTAAAAAATTGTGAAGTTTGGCCTAAAACGCAATAAAGCAAATTCTACTGTATGTATCTTAATTTCCTTTTTACACTTCATATTACTCATATACACATCATTTATGACATTGGTGAAGGCAATGAACTAAAATCTAAGAGATTCTTTAAGTATTTCAAAACTTATAGCATATCGCTCCTGTTTACATGTTATTTTTCATAAAATTCATCGATGTCATTCCACAAAAACATCCGTAAAACAAAAAAAAAAATATTTATTCTAAATGTAAATCTTTAGTTCATTGCCTTCACGATAGTGTAAATAACATATATTTTAAATTTCATAGTGATATTCCAATAACTTTTTGAGAATTCCTGTTTTGCGTATGGAATTTTCACCGAAAATTACATTTTCCAAAAATGCAAAAAGTTTAGATTTATGTTTTACTAGAAGAATTTACAGTAATATACATCTAAATTTCATGAAGCATATTATTTACATTTCTTATTATTAAAAAAAATGTTTCCAAAACCGCGAAATTTCTCCAAAACATATGGCTTTTTAACAGCAATGCCGGTCCTTTAAACAGCACTTTCGGTTTGAGTGACAGCTGTTGAGTAGTTTAAAAAACGCTATAACACCGGATCTATTTATCGTACAATAAAAACAAATGCAGTTTTGGAAAGGTAAAAAGTCGTCTTTAATAAAATAAAATAAAATAAATTTGACAATTTTAGTCGAAAATTGCATTTTCAACGTAGTCTGATACCTTAATTTGATAAAAAAAAAAATCAATGCAAAATCTGTTAACAAATAATTTCAGACTCACGCTGCTCAGGAAGTAGTAAATAAAATGGATTATGATATAATCAAATTATAATTATCTCTATAATCAAATTACTATCAATTATACAATGTATTTACAAAGAAATTGTTGACTGCAACTTAACACATGCATTTTCGAACAATGATCCGTATGAATTGGTGCGTATGTAGTTGTGCCTGTGGGAGGGATTGTGTGTATATTTGGGGGTATGTCATTGATGAAGAGATGGGTAGAGAGAAAATGAGTGAAGTATTTGTCCAATAGCATGAGTAAATGGCTTTAGATTTATATAAACATAATATACACACTGAAAAAATTCCATTAATAGAGATTTAATTGACAGTTGGGCATATTTCATTAAAATACGAACAATACACCTTTCATTTTCGAAATTTCCTTAAAAAATGAGAAAATTAAACAATGAAAATTAAAAATTACTTCAAATATGCAATCTAAAGCTGCATTTTTGTGAAAACATATGGCTGTTCCGGCAACTCTTCAGCCTTACCTTTTTGAATTAAAAACGGATTTTTCCGTACGTCCATTTTCCCTCAAAACAGGAAAGTTAAGCTAATCTAAGTGCAAAATGTCCTGACAATTTCTGGTAAAACACCGACATTTCTTCAAATAGCAGAAAGATCCCTCCAAGTTAAGGGATTGTTCCGGCAATTTTTTGCCTGCTAATTTTACACTTTTTTACGAAAGAGTTTTTTAGAGTGCACATTCTCTCACGTAAAATTTTATGGGAATTTGTTTTAACCCTCTCGCAGCGTTTTTTTTTTTTTTAATAAGTTCTAAAAATTGTGCACTTATTTTATTACATATTTCAAATCTACATATGTTTTAGAGTTAAAATATGTTTAAAAAATTGTAAAATAGTTTTTTTTTTATTTAGAATTACTTCATAAAATAAAGATCGCGAAAATCGTAGGTTGCGCAAATTCTGCTATTTTTACGTTGCCCGGTAAAATCGAGGGATGCGCAGCGAGAGAGTTAAGTGAAAGGTTCCAGTTAGATTGAGCCTAAACAACCTTATATCACGAAATTATCAATAATAATTAATCAACTAAAATTTTGATTTTTGTTCAGTTTTATCATCAAAAAACATTTCAAAAATTTAGATTTAAACTCATGTATCAAAACATTTATATAGATTACGTATACTTATATTACTTAACATAAATAAATAAAAATAACACATTTAAAAAATAAATTACAGCAATTACCTCCATAGCTGGAAAGGTACCCAATTTCATCGGTGAATCCCTGTACATGATCTATACTTGGTTTCATAATGATATGAACAACTAGTGATTTTGTGATATCCTGGGAAAAATTCATAAATAAATATCAGAAAACGCCATTCTCGAGACAAATACATTAATTTTACATAATCCATAGCTGTAAAAAAATGTCAAACTTTGAATTCATTGAAAATACGACTTATTTAAAATAAATAGTCTTGCAAAATGATATAAACATTGATCGAAATTATCATTAAACGAGCATGGAAACTCTAAAGGAATATTGAATTCCACTCCAAGAAGAAGAAACCGAAATATGTAAATTAGTATACCATATAAAGATACTTCGTAGACTAGGAAATTTTTAAACCTGATCGCAAAGTGGGTTCTAGAAATATGGATCGTAAAAGCGCTTTAAGTGGTTTTGAGAAAGGGAAAATTTTTTCTTTTAAGGATCAAGAACTTTCGGCAGGAGCTATCGCAAAACAAATTGATAAGATCTCCAGGTGTAATACTAAATTTTCTTCGATTAAAAGAGGATTATGGAGCACACAAAGTCTCCGGGACGTCTTCCATAGCTGTCCAAAAGAGGAAAAACACAAATTGTGAAAAGAATGACCAGTGGGAAAACAACTTTAGGCGTAGTTTCAAGAGATCCCCTGATAACAGTGTCAAAAAGTACTTTGTCCACAGTAGGGAAGAGCTCTAAGATGATGAGATACAAGAATAGAAAGCCCCAACCACGTATGACTAAAATGCATCAGCAGAATCGCCTGCATTGAGCAAAAGATCACATGTCCTTGAATTTAGAATATGAAAGAGTAATATTTTTCGATGAAAAAAAAAATCAATTTGGACGGTCCGGACAGTTTTTCTTAATATAGGCATGATTTGCGCATTAAACCAGAAACGTTTACAAAACGGCAGCACGGTGGAGGTTCACTAATGGTTTGGGCTGTCTTTTGATTTCATGGTAAGGTCAACGTTGCATTTCCCTCTGGCAGAGTGGCTGCATTAACCTGCCAAGATCTGCTTGAAGAAAACTTGCTGATATTTACTGCGGAAATTGGCTGAACTTTCTGGATGTTCCAAGAAGACAATACATCCATCCACACGGAAAACAGCACTTGACAATGGTTTCTTAATAATGGTGTGCTTGTGATTCCTTGGCCATATGTTTCTCCTGATTTAAATCCAATGGAAAATGTACGGAGACTACTGGTTAGAGCTGTTTACGCAAACGGTAAACAATATGTCACAATTTCAGAATTAAAATGTGCTATCATCTTCCACTGGAATGCAATCGATCTAAATATATTTAAAAGCTTTGTCCACTCCATGCCTGATCGTGTTTTTACATTAATTAAAAGATCTGGTGCATCCACTGGCTATTAATCTATATTTTGACCCATGTTCATATCTTTATGAAATACCCCAAATTGGAAAAATGCAGCTTATTTTATGTATAAATCGCTGTTTCACTTATATGTTTTTATAAAAAAAATTGTTTTATTTCTAACATTGATTAGACTTCAGTTTGTTTTGTAGCATTTCCTTATCTTTTATGTTTGAAAAACTGGTGTTCATATCATTGTGAAACCCAGTATATATGCAGTACATAGTGTACTAAAATTCAGCTTAGATGCATATCATATCACAATGAAATACATATAGAATGTTCTATATTGTATATTGAAACGTCTTATTTACCTTAATAAATCATATACCACGTATATGGTTTAATTTACCTGGCATTATCGTTGCATTTGATTATGATTGAACCCCTGACCCATCTTTCCCTTCCATCACACCTGTTTAATTTTTTGGTTTCACCCTTTGGTACTTTACATCATTGAAACTACAGTATTTTTTCTTTTTAATTCCCCAGATGATTGCTAATGTTTAGCCTAAAGCGCTAGGGGAATTTTGACATGATTTGTCATTTATGTTTTTATTAACATCGATAGTTTTAAAGTTTTAAAACTTTTATATTATATTTGAACCTATTTTAGTTTTTAATAAATTGTGAACCAATGTGTTTAAGTTGTTTATTAAGCATAACATCGCTGAAAATGCACCTTCAGCAATTTCAACTAATAGACGAAAAACATTTTATGCGTCCATATATATTATCTACCAATTTCTATACACATACCATATTAAATTAAAATGTATGTAAAATAACTTACAATAAAATCGTTCAAACGTTGTGTTTCAGTCTCTGTAAGTCAACGAAATTTCTGTATGAAAATTACTTCTTAAATTAAACTAAACCTGGAAAGAGAAAAT
The DNA here is from genome assembly GCA_963932465.1 of Maratus speciosus. Classification (NCBI taxonomy): domain Eukaryota; kingdom Metazoa; phylum Arthropoda; class Arachnida; order Araneae; family Salticidae; genus Maratus; species Maratus speciosus. The sequence continues at coordinate 68,624,574 of OZ010789.1, forward strand.
GAGTGATGGGGGGGGGGGGAACCATCGATTGCCTGCTAAAAAATATGCCAAAGAACTATGATTAGAGGTCAAATATCGCATTAAAAATTATTCTAGACGATGCTTGATCTACGTAAAGGGGTTCTGAATATAAAGTGTCTTGAAAAAAAGGTTCGTTAATGCAACGAAACTTTAAAATGTCTTTATAAAATCCGCATTCCTTATCAATTTCTATATGAATGCATTTTCTTCCACTATTTTTAAACAAAACACTTCCATCCAGTAAATGTTCTTTAAATAATAAATCAATTTCTGAAATCGCCAATAATATTCATATATTCAAGAGCAAGCATAATCTGAAAGAAATATGTTTTTTCTTCTTTGAAAATGTCCTTGCCTGATTAGAATTATTGGATTTTCTGAAAAGATGGACGTTTGTAATATAGAACAACTTTATACACAGATGAAATTCCCTAAAGATAAAACTGATGAAAAGTCCGATGTTGATGCTTTCTAAACATTATAGGAATTTGCATTTTTGCATCAACTTTAATGCTGCTATATATTTACTTAGAAGTTTTTCGAATGATCTTCTCTTAATGCACCATTTAAAGTAAGCTGTTCCTTTATACTTAACATTTAAGATATGTATTTTTAAAAGGGGCGCGGTAAAAGGATTATTTTCTCACCGAGAATATAATAATCAAAACAGGAAAAGGTTAATCGCAATAAAGATCGTGAATAGAAAGCAAAAAAATATTTTCTTAGTGAAACCAATTAAGCGTAAGATTTTGCGAAAATTAATAGTCTAAAAATAATAATAATCATAATAAAATGTGTAGCTATGAAATATTGTAACAGTCTTTGTTTTATGAATATTCCTTTCATATCAATGAATTTGAAAGTTTTACAACTTTCTATCTCACCCCTATGTAAGAGATATATTCTTTAGAATTGCCCGTTTTTTACTAATTCAAAAACGTAAGTCAAAAGAAGTTTTCTGTACCATTTACAAAATATATTATTTATTTCTATTAAAAGTTTATGTGTCAGTCTCAAGTGTTGTGTTTCATCTTGTGCACTAATACTATCTTTTAGCTTGTTTCTCTTGCTCCCTATTCTGCCGATGTCAAAGAATATTTATTTATTTATTTATTGAATAACAAACATACGACTTGTGTGCTTGACATGAGAGCCGTCTTATAAGTCGGAGACAAGATAGCGCAAGGAAATATTACAACACAAGAGAAATACACCCAGGGAGTTCCACACAAAGAGTGTGCGCAATGGAACCAGCGGGAATCGAACCCACAATCTCTTACGCTCGAAAGCGATTAGCAGACTGGTGCTTTGACCATTCAGCCACAGAATATTACGCTCGTAATTAATTTTTCATTAATTATTATCTTTAAACCATAAATTGACCCCGGAATTTTTAAAATTATTATTACATAATGAGAGCTGCATCTAAGAAGGCGCTCAAAAAAATTCCCATGACTTTGCATCCGCGAAAACTTTTGAACGTCTTATGTGTCGGGTTAGATTTTCGCTTTATGCGCTCATAGTTCCATTGAAACTTATCACTCTGATTTTTTCTTCTAAAGACTAGAAATGCATATTGTAAAATGCGGATAAATAAGCACACTGAGATTGTGAAAATTAAATTTCTGACATGATAATCGGATTTGGATAAGGAAAAAACATGTCTAGACATTATTACAATTATCTGCTATATTAGTTCCATATATTTAGTCAACTCATTACAGATGACTAAAAAAGTGAATGATTTTACAAAATAGAAGTGCTAATGTCCTTTTTTTACTATCTCTGATGATGATTATTTCCGACATTTTTTTGAACTAGATAATTTATTATAATTTAAGTATTAAATTTCATCGATGTTTTTTTTAATATTTAAGTGTAAGATAGATTGTTTTGATGCTTTAGATGCATGTTATAGATGATTGTTAGAGACGCTTTTAAACCCTTGAAGGCGGTGATGCCGTCATGGCATCACATAGTTTTAATCCCTAATTGCCACATTGGCACCGGAATTTTAGAATGAAAATTTCACCTTTATTAAGTACGCGAAAATATACTTTTACTTGTTTACAATTTTTTTTTTTTTGTAAATAATTAAGTGTTATTAAGGGTTAATTAAGTGTTAAGTAATTATGCAGATCATTAAGTTATTTCAACATTTGACGAACACAAGTACCTCGCCCCTGAAAGGGTTAAATTATTTAACTGAGAGTTTACACTGTTAGAGTTTATCTTTTTGCACTAAGATTGTAAAAAATTACCTCTTTTGAACTAAACCTGTCTGTAAGACGGTGAAAGGTTATCTTTTTAGCATTTCCAAACTTTTACGAACTTTTTAACTAAAAAAAAAAGCTTTTTAAGACTTTACCTTCCAGAAGCTAAATTTTTACTACCCTGCACTCGGGCGCATCTAACCTACGTTTAACTCTGGATCGCTTTGGAATCATCGTGCAACAAAATGCTTGCTGAAAACGTCAACTGAATGTTCAGATTTAGGGGTTAAATTTGAATGATTTATTGCTATATTTTGCTTCTATTGTAAGACATATGTTATTAAAGAATAGCAATAATTTTCTACAAACGCTGGTACGCTGGATGCGGCGGCACACAAAACAGTTCCTGCATTCATGCAACTAAAGACATGAGAAATGCAGTCTATTTTTCGAGCTATTTTTTGTTTTACATTGAGAGTCAGCATGCAACATTCTATTACATTTTAAAAATCTACTGGGGAGGCTCTGCCCCCCCCCTTACTCGCTACTCTCACATACCCCCCATGCAATCGCTTCGTGATTCCGTTCTGTATCGCGAAGCAATCACTATTTTCTAGCCAACCCCAACCTTAATTGTTTGGCGTTTCCATTCTGGATCACTTCGCGATCCCTTCTTTTCTAGGTATTCAATTTTTAGAAAGTACTTGGTAAAAACGCGCTCCTTCCCAACTCCTGAAAATTTTAGTTCCTTATATCCGAGCACATAATAAATAGAACTGACAGAGTTTCATAGTTATAAGAATTATTAAATGTAAAATCATTAAAATAACAAGTAATATAAAAATTTTGTTTTTAAAGCCAATTCCTACCTTATGTCATCAAAGAAAAATTTAATATAATCCCTTAAGCTAATATTAGTTTTTGTTGCATTAAAATATCTCAATTTGTTGATTTTCTATAGCAAGTAGGTTTACAATGGAACTCTATGGGAATTTGGCGAAATATTAGAGATATCGCGAAGTTGGCGTCACTTTTGACGACTCATTTTGGCTGCCAAATTTGGCGATATATCGCCAAGTTGGCGACAAACTTGGCGGTATTTGTCGACAGAACAAGGTCCCCTATAGTAACCCCCTTATAGATATGAAGATGCAATATGCTTCAATAACCAATGGCCGCCATTTTGTTTCCCATACAAAACTAAAATTAATTAATTAAAATGTAATTAATTAATTAATATTTGAAAAAAACTGTATTAACATAAATTGTCATCCGGTACAAATTAAAAAAAAAAATATTTCAAATTGATAGGATGAATAATGAGTATTTTATTAACGATTGAAAATTTGAACAAGATATATAAATAAATAAATATATAAATATATAAATATAGGGAGAGTGTGAACTAATAGTAGGAATTGAAAAATAGAAGTGCCCAGTTAAACTGATGGCATTAAGCTTACAGGCTATCCACACTAATTTGATATTATACTCTTTTTTCAAAGAATAATGACCCTCGAAAAATAAATTAAGGTGCGAATTATCCCCCCCCCCCGTTTTATATGTTTATATGAGCCTCCAAATCACATCAGGGAAGTCCCTTATGAGAATAATTCGGTATACGAAATTTGAAGCAAATCGGATATAAAAACCCATTTATCCAATTTAAGGAGGGTATTAGCCCCCCGTTTCTCCCTTTATACTTAACCAATGATCCTCCAAATCTACTCAGAGAAGCGTTTTATCAAAATGAACCTAGAAAAAAAATGAAGCTATTGGGATATTTCTATTAAGAGTTATCGCGTTACGTGTATACATATGCGTGCATACGTGCATACAGAACATGCGGGTATAATAATAATTAAATAAACCACATATCCTACCTCATAAAAAATAGCACAAGGCTATCGAAACGCAGATGACACCCCCCCCCCCCATTTCTCATTAGTTCATTCTGCCCCTGTGGATTGCACTAACACACTAAACGAAAGCTGAGTTCCCGAGGCGGTTATCTCTTGCTCTCATTAGTTAACGGAAATTATCTTCTTTCTTTAAAAATTACTCTTGCCATCGACCACTGAAAAAAACACAAAAACACAAGTCTATCGAAAAGCAGAAAATTCTTCCCTTTAATCTCCCATTCTATCTAAATTCTCTACTTTTATAGTTTTCGCCACGTACAGTTCCCGCTAAGAAGAGTCAGAAAGCTTTGATGAATGAGATGGTAACTACGTAGATTTTCATTGGTCCATTTCCAAATCTTTTGGCTCAGTTCCAAATCGTTATTTATATATATAGTATATATATATATAGAATGATATTTTGTTAATATTTGCTCATTCTAAATAAATATTTGTTATAGTAAAACAAATTTGTTTTCACATTAAGCGATGTTTTTTTTTTAATTTTTGTCTCACGATAGGCAGACGACAGTCTTCATTTCACTCAATTCTATTTTTAAAGGAGCGTTTTAACACTAGCTAAAATAAAATAAAGAACTTGGGGGAAATATGTTTTAAAACAAAGAAAATTGCGAGCATTAATCAATTAACCTCGCAAACAGCATAATCGATATTAACATATCCTGTACAAGATATGCCATTATAGGTAAACAGAGAAACTCCAGAGAGTATTTGAAAACCCTTATAAATTCTCAGAAAATTAAATTTGGGAGAATTATGAATGATCAACATAGAAATGGAGCATTCGGTTTTGTTGTTGAAAATATCCAAGATGATTTTTTATGGAATAAGTACAAAGAGCACACCATTCTAACTAAAATGTTAAACAGCATCCTTATTTAAAAAAATTCTAATCAGTATTTGTGATATCTGTGTTATAATAGACATTATTACATCTTAAAATGGTAGGTTTTACAATAATATTATCTTTTTTTCCATACAAATCACGTTTATGCACTTTAAAGGTAAAGATAAATGGCAATCCCATTAAACGGCTTGTCGAAAACGAAATCTCATTAACTTTTTTTTTTTTTTTTTAAAGAGTTTAAAATAGGGATCTCCAACATTTACAGGATATTTTCAAAAGATATCGCTGACATTCGATACAGTGAAGCACCGGATACTAGCTGAGCACCACCTGTGAACGGTGCAATGTTGTTTGCGTCGTCGTGTCGATGCCACAGACCGTCAAGAAAATTCAGTGACGGGGATGTGGGAGAGAGAGACCGATGCTACAGGTCCCTCATTATGGTTACGTTCTAAAATGTGAGGAAATTTTTAATCGATCTGAAACATTAACACGTGTGGTGTTTCGTTGAATAGAACTTGCTTTACTTCGATCTGCACATGTTCGTAACATAACTACCATTTTTGTAAGTCCCAGAAATAGGGACAACAACATAGAGATCGATTAAAAGAAAATAAATATATTTGACTTATTTCTGAAGCGTTTTCATATCTTGATTTTTTAAAAAATGTCAATAATTAAACAATTTAAAATTCATAATATTTTTAAAATTTGTTTCTTTTAATTAGTTATGTAATTTCACCCATCAAAAAAAAAAAAAAAAAAAAATTCTTAATGAATAAAACCAACAATCATACTAGTACAGTATTTATTTTTCTGAAACATTTCTTTTATATAGAATTGCTGTTAGTATAATTGTTGATTTTTCTCGCTAAAACATCAAACATATTATGAAGATTTTCACATTTAAAATATATTCAAGAACTGCTTTAATATTCTAATGTATGAATATTTCATGTCAGAAAATTCTTCCAGAGACACGTTTTAAAACAACTGCATCTGTTTTAATTTTTATTTTTCTTGCTGTAAAGTGGTTAGGGTAAAATGATGAATGATTTTTTACAGCTTTGTAAGCTAAATAACTATGGCAAAGCGTTACAAAAATAAACTGCTGTTTTAAGTTAAAAATAAAAGTACTATTTCTCATGAAATAAAGATACGTAAATCTGAATTTACATGTTTAAAAAGATATAGAGTAACACGTTTCTTACTAAAACCTGAATATTTATTGTCGCTCTTAAAAATGTGATATTCAGGGGTTATTCTACTTGCGAAATTAGAACTTGTAAACAGTAAAATATTCCTTGAATATGGTGCATTCTCACAATCTTTTGATTTTCATGTCCCTAAATAATAATTTTTATTTTAATACACTTTTTTGTGTTTTTTTTTTCATATACTGGGGAACATCCCATTGCATGATTGCACAACAATGCTAACGAGATAAATAAATTTTGGACGATGTTGGGGGTCCAAACACCTGGAAAACTCCTATACCGTCCCGTGTCCCTGATGCTGATTTTAAAGTTTGGAGCTGTCTGGATAAAATTGTTTCAATAAAAATAATTCGATGAAATATTTTTCTGAAACTGGAACTATTGTTTTATATAAATAGTAGCTAAAAATTAACCTACATACATTTTTAGGGTTGTTATTATTTTTTAAACTCTGTCCCTGGGTTTTAGATTCCTTACCATCCCTCTTCTAAAATTACACAGAAAATCATTTCAGATGCAGCAACAGTTTTTTTTTTTCAAATTTTTTCTCATGCAGAAGTATGCTAGAGAAATAATGTCTAAAATTCTTTGGCAAGAAATTTACTGTAGAATTTAAATATCAATTTCACGCATCGTGGCTTTAATGGTAGTCTCACCGCCCCAACGTTTATTCCTGCACTTTTCCAGGTAAATAAAAATAATATATAATTTAATCCAATGTTAACAACTGTTTCTAAAAATCAATGAACATTATGGCTATCACTTAGTCTTAACATGATTTTCCTAAAAATAGGTGGTAATTTTCCTTACCGTCCCTTTTTTTTTACCATTTTTTTTTTTTACCTTAACGTCCCTTCTTTAACACCCCTTTAAAACAATGTTACACAAAAATTATGTATTTAAAGTACTACATTGTTATTATTTCTGATTTGAATGTCCGTTGGGTACTATACAAATTCATTATAAGTAAAAAATTAGAAAAAAATAAAAAGTTATAGGGGTAAAATTTTAAGGAAAATTAAACTCGCAAGTTTAACTTAAACCTCAGTTAAATAAAAAAATTTTTGCTGCTGACCATTTTTACTTTATTTTGAATCATTAAGGCATTCGTCTATCAGATTAAAATGTTATTTTTGCAAGTTTAATTTTGTCAGATTTTTTCCCCAAAAGTCAAAAGATTGTGAGAATGCCCCATATACATTTACATCTCTACCAATTTTATCAGACAGTACATGTACTACAAAAATGGGTATCACGTTTGTCTGTGCTATATTCGTTAAACAGTTTCATAATATAGTTACTGAGATATATTTTAATTAATTTTTTAAATACACTCACTATTGTTTTATAGAATAAACTTGTCATTTCACATTTTAATAGTAAAAACAGTACTTTTGTGTTTAATAATTTAAAACGTGTTTATTCTATAAAACAAAACTGAATGTATTTTAAAAAATAACTAAAATATATTTAAGTAGCTATATAAAACTGTTTAACGAATAAAGAACAGACGAGCAGGATATCCGATTTTTGTGATACAAGTAATGCTTGATAAAATCGGTATATATGTAAACGTGTAATACAATACAGGCATAAAATTAAACAATTATTAGCTCTAGGTATGCTATTTCTTTCTAACAGCTATTAAAATGTCGTCTCTAAAAAACAATGTTCCGTTGTATGAGCCAACCGTAAACGTAATTGTACAGTTAAATACTCTACGGCAATTTTTTAAACTTCTAAGCATCTCACATCTTTAATTTTTACACCCTCATATTGGAAAAAAAGCATTTAAATACAATTTGTTTAAAAACTGCTACTTAATTTATTTTTGAAAAATTGATTTGTTTTATAGTTTTTAGCGCTTTGTGTTTAATTTTGGGAACTCGAGTACTCCATTTCTGCAGAAAGTAAAGGAAAATTCGTTGCAAAATAGTAATTATATCTTTTTGTTGCCATTTCCCCATAACAACTTTATAAAATGTAATTAAAATACATGCTATTTTGATAAAAATATATAAATGAGTAATTTCTGATAAAACATGGAGCTATTATAAACCAAATTTAATTTTAAGTATATATATTAATAATACAAATAAATGAAGACATGTGAATTATTAGGTAGCCTTTTTTTGTCAAATTTCCTGAATGACATTTCTCTTTTTGGATTTGTGGATTATTCAGTGACGTACTATTCGTATCCTGTAGATGTTGTTTAAAACTGGATCGTAAATGAAGAATTCTTCAGTGGATGCGGATGACGGCATTTTACATAAAATAAAAGCGTATGTTTTCAGACTTAAAACGGAAATATGTTTTGTACTATCTATATTTACATACATATATATATATATATTTCATCAGGGGCGACCTTAAATCTGTAAAAGCAGAATTCCTGTTTCCAAGCTGTTTATTACTATTTGAATATTCTTTGTAATATTGTGTCGGTTTCAAATTCATTGAGCTTTTATATGAATTTTCACGAGCTCTATTTTATTTGAAATATTATATTTATTGCATAAATATGTAATTCACACACTAGTATGTTTCTGTTTTAAACTCTTTTCCCATAAAATGAAGAACGCACATTTAAGAAATTGATACTCTGATTTATTTCATTCAATAATGCCTGAAAATAAAGGAATAACCTTTAATGCTCAAATTCCCTTTGAAGCTATTCTAGTAAACTGTTTTTTCACAATGAAAGAAAAACGTATAACTGTGTGCATTATTATATTGCTTTAGATATACAGAGATAAACTAGATAGAGTGATAGAGGAATTTTCGTTACGTGCAATGTTTCCGACCATAATTATTTTAAATGATGCTTTAAATGTTCATTAAAAAACCCCATTCTTACTGTCTATCTATGTATATATGTAATATTTTTTATTTTTTACCTTCTTAAAGTATCACCTGGCTTATAACTACAAATGAATATACCTATTAGCTTTTCAATTTTACACATTGTTTATTATTCATTCAAACAAACCAGTACCTGAGAGCCAAACTATCGTAAGTCACATTTCACTTATTTTTCAGGAGAAGTAAAAGAAGCAGTACCTTGCAATACTGCACTATTTTCACAAATAGATATTATATTTATCTTATAATACAAGCTATATAATACAAGTATAACAATAGTTTGAGTCGAAAGAGAACTGTTTCTTTAGTATAAAAAGCTGTTTACATAAAAATTTCATTTTTGGACTTCCGTAGTTTGGTACTCTGGTACAGAAATAATATGCTTAGCAGATCAAGGGAATTCAGCCATATCGATAACATAATGCACTTGCAAATATAAGTATTGGAATTCATCTAGAATTCTTGCTCACATATTTATTCGGCATCTAATGGAACTAAAACCTTCGTTCTCAGATAAAAACTATGGAGCTGTCAACCGCTCTCCGTACTTTAATTCAGAACTTTCATATACGCAAAGATTGCTTGATATATTGCGATTTCTCCACATTTTTCGTGTTATTTTTTTTTCATATGTTATCATGTACAGATTAAGTTACTGCAGTTGTTAAGTTTCATTGTTGAGGATAATTGGTAACATGTAATGAAAAACTGAAGTAAATGGATTAAACATCGCTGTCTAGTGAATGCATCATACTACTCCAGTAGATTTCATCACTCGCAACATTCCATTTCAGGAACGTAATCAGCGCCATTTGACTAATTTATTAGGATATATTAATTGTATTCATTTTTCTAAAGCAGCTCATAAGCAATCGTCGTTACCGTTTTGGCATGAAATCGAAAAAAGAAATCCTTGAAGTTTTCCCATTAAGTTGAGGGCAAAAATTACTCATTCGTAAAAAGCTTTATTAAAACTCAGCTAACTGGATTACAACTCAAGCATCTGCCACATCTATAAAATAGCTGGACATTTTCGCTACTAAAACTTTAGCGGTTAGACATGTCTTATTAAGCTACATTCTACAAAGACGTTTATCCAACGGCACCATCCATGCAGCATGGTATTTTTAGAAGACAACAAATGCCAAGAAATCCCTGGGCTCTGTTTTCATGTTTGGCGTTAGATAGGAAGAGGGCGCAAGGTTTTTTTTTTCCATATTGTAGGTATGTATGCGTGCCAACGCTCCAAAAAAAAACTCGGAACTATATTCCATAGGGGTAAGAATTTAGGACGCGTGCAGCGCATCCAAAAAAGGGCCCGAAATTGACTTCTGGAATAATATAATAAAATGAAAATTGTATAAAATAGATACCTTTAATGAAATAAATATCAGCATTTAAAGATTGATAAATAAAAAAGGTCTTGAAGAAAAACGATTAAGGAAAATGATTTTTTGGAAGACTTTGAAAGAGAATAAAATATTAAAATACGCATTTTAAATAGAAATGAATTTAAATAAACGGAATGAATGGAATATTATTTAAGATAGGAAATAATTTAATAAACTGGGCTTGCAGATTCAATTTAGAAAAGAAATTTTTATGAAATAAATTTAATCTAGCGCGGAAATTTAATTTTCTCAATATATATATACAGCTAATTATCGACCACGTATACGCACGTTGATGGGTGGTACCACTCACTAAAACACACATATTTTAAAATGGAAAGCTAATTCGCAATCTTTTTAATTTATTCAGTCCAAAATACAAAGTGTTTCAATGCAAGTCGAGCTCGAGTTTTGCTCCGGAATTTTAACAATAATGAAAATATTTTATCGATAAGTTTCAACGTACATACATTATGTCATATTAAATGTGATAACATCCTAAGAATTAGTGGAAATGGCTACGATCAGCGTCCAAGAAAAACTGGCCTAGACACTTGGTAATTTGGAATGCATCTCACGATACATATAGATCACTGAATGAATTACAGGGGAATCTTTGTATTGTGTATCACGTGTCACATAAAATAAAGTGTCTATTGAATATATTGGTAAAATATCTTTCTTACCATTAATGTTTGGAAAGAAAACTCAGGTTTGATTTCAAATGAGACACCTTGTATTTTTGATTTAATATGTAGACTGCAACCCAGTATTTCCCTACAAAAATTGCTTGTGTTAGTAAGCTGCACCACCACTCAAAGTTTTTGCACACGGAAGCCAATTATCCTATACACATGAAACGGCGATTGTTGAAAGTAACTATGTTAGCATTTTGACATTTCGCGTTTTGAGATGGTTTCAATATCTTTTCGTGTTTATTGACCAAATCGTGAAGGTAGGAACACATTGCGCTATGCATATATCGGTGGGAGGAATTTAAATATTGAGTCTTAAAATATACTAAATCCATGACTTGGGGAATGTAAAAATATTAAATTAGCTCCTTTCAGAAAACACCTATTCATATATAGGACGATCCCGAATTCATAGTACAAACTTTAATAATTGCTACAGGATATGTTAATATGAAATTATTTTATAGGAATGTATATGCGCAAGTGACGCGTTGAACCGCTAACAAAGGAAATGCATGAAGGGGGTAAAATGTAGTTATTGCTTGGTTCGTTTGCCAGAAGGGGGTAGTAGGTGGATAGCCGCCGTTCACTATTATGCATCAAAGTAGGGGAAGACCCCCATTCTGTGATATCGTCCATGAAGGGAGAATTTACGTAAGTAGAAAACGTGCACATGCATTTCATGTACGGCCAAGCAAATGAAACGCCAGAGACAGCTTGTGTTTATGACTGAATAAGCTTATTGCGACACAGTCTTTCTATATAGATGTTATTTGCCTTAGGGAGCTGTTCTACCCCTCAATGTTTGTACACGTGGTAGCGAATTACCCTGTACATATGAATCAGTGATTGATGACAGAAACTATATTGATATTTTGACATTTCTCGTTTTAATGTATTTTCATATTTATTGACGGCTTCGTGAAGGTAGGAACGCATACCGGCTACTACCTATACATGATTTGGAGGAAAAACTTAAAAATTTGAGTGTTAAAATGCATTAAGTAAATTACTCGCGGAATGTCAAAATGCGGACCAAAATATGGACTTAGCTCTTTTCAGCAAAAACCGATTGATATAATATATATATATATATATATATATATATATAAGTACAATACATGCATATTGTAGAACCAACCTGAGAAATAACAACTAAAACAAAGAAACTACAAAAACACGAAATTTAAAAGTAACCTCAAACGGCAGCAACAATGAAGAAATCAATGGAAATTGAAAATTAAATCGGAGACAGGCGCCATGGCTTATAAAATGTTCCCTTGACTTTTACTAGAGTTACACACTCAACATTTACCATATGTATCGAGACCAATTGATTGCGGAAAAACAAATCCACACCACAGCAAAACAAACAGAAGTGCCCCAACATCGATGATCACATAAACTTAACTTTAAACTCTGGTATCAGTCACCAAGATGAACTTATCTTGATATTGCGTTTTTGCCGTTCGAACTGAATAACCCTGCATTATCAGCATACCGTAAAGATTAACTAATGAACATTTAAACTAGAATGAAGCGCTTGATATACATATAAATTAAAATTATTACTGTAATCGTAAATACTCGTTATCAAATCGCCATTCTCTATGTTAATATCATCTAAATAGTTAACTCGTTTTGAGCTGCTTGATGCTATCAAGTCTGGACTTTTTCAATTATAATTAAAACTATAACTTTCTAAGGAATCCGAAAACTTTATCCCTAAAACGTCGTGAATGTATCTTTCATTTATAATTTTTTTATTTAAATTATAATATCTATACGGGGTTCATAGGGGTACCGTTATTTTCAAGGCCAAATATGAGTATTTTTTATAGAAAAAAAAATCTAGTTTAAACGCGCGAAATCTCTCCTTATTTAAGGAAAGATTTTCTATAAGAAAATACTGGTACCAAAGAATTTCTTAGGCTGGATATTCAAAGATCCGTACGAACCCTGTATATATAATCCCTTTTAAAAAATTTAAACTTTAACTAATTAATTTAATTTATTTATTTATTTATTTATTTATTGCAGATTTTAATATTACGATTTTATTTTTTAATCATCTTAACCATTTCTGCTTAAAAGAGCCCCTTAAAAGAAAAGAAGCAAATAAGAAATTCAGATGCTTTATTTATCTTAAGAAATCTTTCATTCGAGAATGCCTGATCATAAAAGACCTGATCATTAATGACCTTTAATGTTCGCATGTCTTCTGGGCGTTTTCCAGAAAGCTGTCTTTATACAATGAAACATAAAAGAAAAAAATATATAACTCTTTCACTAATTTATTACTTTTTTAAAAGAAAACAATATATTTTTTCGTAACACTATAAATATATTTATCGAAGAACATGACATTTCTTTTTTTACAAATTTATTGTGACATTGAATTTGTCAAAGATGTATTCGTAATATTTAATATTCGTTTAAACTATTTCCGTGTTATTAATGAATGCTAGTGCCCTTTTTTCGCACTTAAGAAAAAAAAAGTTTATTTTTTTTCTATATTTTATGTTGAATTTGTGGTCTCTAAATGCAGGCATAAATTAGTATATTTTTGTCTGTAGCATTATTTTTTTACTATAGTGCTTTTAATAATTATTTCTACGTTTCTTTTTCAAATAATGGGAAAGTAGTTTTTTTTTGTGATAAATATTTTTTTAATAATCGCATGAGATTTAATGATATTCATATGTTATATCTTTAGCAATATTTTCGAAAATGTTTCCGCTATCCCTTGCGCAGGTACCCCAAGGAGTACTTTGGGTTTTGGGAACCCCCTTCTTTCCCATACCTCCAAAAGTGTAAACACTGGCTTATTATGTATTCACTTTGGTAAGTTATTAATACGCCGATCTCCATAACAGAAGTTCCCGATCTTTTTCATTCAGAAAGAACAGGACAAAATTGAGCCTCAATTTTGACTACTAAGTGGTAGCACACCTTTTACTTTATAAAAAATATATTGTACCAGAATTTTTATTTAAAATTATTTTACTTATTTATTTAAATTGTTTTGTGCAATAATTCAGCGTGTGATTCAAATTTAATCTGGGCTGTTTATGATAAAGCATATTTGTTTGATTTGACTTCAGTTAGAATCCGGAAGTATACCAACGCCCCCTAGATACTTGAGAAAGCAGGCAAAACAAAGAAGAAAAAACAAAGAAAGATTTCGTTGGCTCGTGGAATTATTAATTCTTATTTTCTAAGAATAATTAATAATTACACGTGCAAAAGAAAAAAAAAAACATGCTAGTTGTTCGAATTTTTTTTCTTTGTTTTGCCTTCTTTGTGTGACGTTTTGGTGATGCGTCTGAAGGCTTTCTCAAGTATCTAGGGGGCGTTGAGTATACCCGGCAGAAGTTTGCAGAAATGTTTCAAATACAAACTGTTTTAGGGAATATGTTACATGTGATATATCTAAAATAATACATACTATATACATAAAATTCAAATGATTAAACATATATAAATAAATATGATTTTATAATGAGATTAATTTATTTAAATACTAATAATATTGAATGCCTATACACTTTTTTAGAAATATTTGCATGTATGTTTGAAACAGTTTACTTATTTGGAGAAAAATAAATTGCAATAATAAGCTTTAAATTTGGATTTGATTACAACATTAGTTTTTAATTTCAATACCTCATATCCAACAAAGAGGAAATTGCTGGCCAGCAGCAAGATAGGCGCTGGCAATGATGGAGAAGTGCTGGCTGATAGTCTACCACTGCATGACCACTGCTGGATAGCTTCAGTCAACTTTGCTGTTAGAAATCATCAGATAACATTCTGGTGGGCATCCATTTTATCTCATGCGCTGGCCCACCACTACATGGAAGTGCACGAACTTTTGCAGAAATAGTGCTGGGAACCCTTATGCTAGGTGGCGCTGCGAATATCGAAGACAATGAGTATTTGAACATAAATCTAAAATGAATATCTTAACACAATTTAAGCTGTGAAGCTAATTTTTTTTGTAACTCTAAAAAAATATAGCACCACTGCCACCAACAAAATAAATAAGTAATTTCTTTATTTCAATGCACTTTTTTTTTCCTCCTTAAATCTGGTTTTATTAGGTTACAAAGGATTTCGGTTTTCATAATTTACGCAGTTCAGAATCTATAATAAATAAAAGCGTATAAAATACATATGATTTCTATACAATAGAATAATTTCTATACCAGTTTAATGATTGGGAACGTAAATCACAAAAGAAACAAACTTGAAATAGTGTAATGAGAGCTTGAAAACTACGAGCAGTCGTAGCGTACGCTGAGAGCACTTGTTCAGGTCCGATCACGAAAACCAAACAGCATCGAACGCGGTTAGTACTTGGGAGGGTGACCACATGGAAACCGCTGAAAATTCAAATATTTCTATAGTCATTTCTATTAGAGACACTTCTGCACATATTTCTATAGCTCTTGGTGAAAAAAGAGCCATAATTATATAATACTTTGTTTTTTTTATAGAATTCTATAAGAAAGTTTTGAAAGGGAAAGTGCTGGGCCAGCAAAGGAATAGCAGTGGGATACGTGCTAGCACTGCAGGAAAAGTGCCAGATTGAAATAATGTGATGGCATACTAATGCTGGCCTGCTGTTAGCTATCACTGATGGGCCAGCTGCACTCGGACTTTAGCTCGGACACTTTTCGACAGGTTTAAGTAATGGCACCCTTGTACTTTACCGCTGATGGCACTGCTGGCTGCCATCTTTTTTCCAGCTGCTGGCTCACTGTTTCTTTCTTTGCTTGGTATTTATGGAAATCTAATTTACTAAGCTAAAGTGGTTCACTTACAAATTCTAGTCAGCTTAAATTAAATTATTAAGCATTGCTGTGCATTATTTTTACTCGAAATATTCGAAACATTCGGAGAATTAGTCTCAGCTGAACGAGTAAAACCTGATAAATATCGCTTAATAACAGTTTAGCTTTCAGAAAATGTGTTTTCAATAACTTTTTAATATATATATTTTTTAAAGCTTTGGCTCATAAACAAACACTTCATTTCCTAATCATATAAGCAAGGATACTCTCGCATAGTAAACTTTTTAAAGAATAATAATTCATCTCATGTTACTTTTTTTTAATTGCGACAAAAAAGAAATATTTTCATATTTATTTAATGGTTCTCTTTACAACTATAGTATGAGAAACTCAAATCTTTGTTGTTAATAAAGTAAGATGAACAACAGAAAAGAAATTTGAAATTATTTAATTTGTAATTTGTAATTAATTTGTCCCTTCACAATAAAGTAAATAAATTACGTTTATTACATTTCATTTCATTTATAGCTTAAGTAAAGTTGCATCTCGAGAAAACACAAGAAAGTGGGGAATTGTCACACCAGAATGTGCCTCAGCGGTAAAAAAAAAAAAAAAAAAAAAAAAAAAAAAAAAAAAAAAAAAAAAAAAAACAGGCCGAAATGTGAGGTACGCTTTTCTGTCTCTGACTCCCCCTCTTTTTAATTTTAGCTTTAATTTTTAAGCACTGATGATGAAACCTTAGAGGCTTCGTAATAGCTATATGCGTTTTAAACTTACTTATATTTGTGTTTTGTAACGTCGGTTCTCTCTCTTTACTATATTGGCAAAAAGTACAATCCTCCCCTTCTTTTATGTAAAATCATAATCGTCCCCTGAACTAAAGAACATTTATGAAGTTGAAGTAACTAGGTGGTAGGCAAGGGTCACACAGAGCATTCCTCAAAAGAATGCGGAATAATCATTAAAAGTGAACAATTATTTACTGATAGCAGCACATCTTACAAGTCCCATGCATTGTAGTCAGCAAAAAATACCTTGCAAGTGCGCGATGCAGCACGCTGACATTCAGAAGGTGTCGTTTACGCAATCTTCATATTCTACGAAGTCAGAAAACATCAGATAGCTATTAGATCATTTTAAGACAGGCGAAATTCTGTGAAAACCTCTCTTCAAGGCGTGCAGCCCGGTTTTGTTAAGACGGCGTAAAGATATATTCATTAGGTAGCACGCGAAACAAACGAATGAAAAAGGTGGCCGCTCTCAGACTATTACCTAGAACCCATCAGAAGAGAGGGCAATGCGTAAAATAAAAATAATTCCAGTTTTAAAAGCTCGGAAACTAATTATAATAGAAGCTAATTATAATTTGAATAAGTAATTATTGGTATACGTGTTTTACATTAGGGGGAATTTAAATAGGAATAAATGATAGATATTATTAAAGTACGGAAATATTGATTATAACGAAAAATAGTTTAAGGAATATCACGACTAAAATTTTTATATAACATACTCCTACATATATACATATATGCGTTTAAGCGTCGTCCTTACATTGGAAAATTGATTTTCTTTTAGAGAACTTGGAAGGAAATGTTGAAAATAACTTTTCTAGACATAAAGTTTATACGAGAAAAACACCATAGCTTTATTTATTTATTTTTTTTTTTTACTTTGCATTTTAACAGAAATAGAAGCACCTGGCAAAGTGCCAACAAAGAAAATTGCAATTCCCTGTTTTCTGAAATCCAATTTCTCTCCATTAAAATAGAACATGATCGGTGCGAAAAAAAAATCAGTATCTCATTTACAATGCATGGCAAAATAATTAATTAAAGCTGAAAGAAATATATTTTAAATCCATTTTCATAGTGAAAGATGTCTCAAATTCAATTTATTCTCTAGGAAAATATATTTTTTAAATATTTTAAATGAATTGTTAAACCAAGCGAGAATTCAAGCATTAGGAGTTAGAAAAAAATTAATTGGAAATTTATTAGTCTTCTGATGGGTATGATAATTAAAAAAAATGCGTAATGGTAAATATTCATTACTTTTAATGAATCGTGCTAGGAATAATATTAATTCAAGGTTCCTACACTTTCAGCTGAAATACCAGAATTTTTATATAGAAAAATTGGATTTATAGTAACGCCATATAATCAAACGATTGCAAAAGCCGAGTTTTTCTCTAACTATAATGGTGTTCAGTCAGGGAAAAGTCAGGGAAATTCCTGAAGTGTAGGAATCCTGTAATATGCATACATTAAAGCGTTTTTATTTACGTATTTACGGGATATTTTGCATGTACCATACATTAAGTCCTAAGGTGCAAATATATCGCAAAGGTCAAAGCAAAAATCTTGCAATTTTTATGATTATTTTAACTTTAAATCCATAAATTAAAATTAAAATTATGTAAATATATTTAAGAATATAAGGTAGAATTAAAAATTGTACATTGGTAATGCTTGAGCTTGAAATTTCGTTATTGTTTGTGTTTATTTGTTCATACGATCATATGTAAATACATATAAATGCTGTCCACTAAAAACCTGTTCACCCCCATTAAATTTAAAACTACGATATCTATAATAATAAATGATTTTACGTTGTAAAATCGAATACTAAACAAAATAAAGGTTGCTAGTAAACGTATACTTTATTAATAAACTTGAAGATATTGTAAAATACTTTTAAACATAGTTTTTTAGAATTGATAACAACCTCTATTTTGTTTAGTATCGATTTTACAACAAAAATCCCTAATTATTGTGACTTTTCCAATGCTGGGAAATATGGACTATTGTAAAATTGTCAAGGAATATAAATCGACAACTTTGAAGTTTGACAATTTTAGACCCATATCTCTTACGATATTAGCCTTCATCGAACATCACTGTCTATATTTACCCGACTGAAAAGAAGGGTTATGTGTTTCAAGCGTATCTGTGTATGTGGATTCCTTTATACCCTCGAAACATCACAACGGCTGGATGTATTTTAATGAATGAGGTTGCTATCGATTCGCCTTAACGGCCCGATGGTTATAGGCTAGGTTTTGTTTTTATAAATTCAAAATGGCGGCAGCAAAATACAAAATGGCGGTAGAGACAAAAAAAATTACGCACACTATTGAGTGGCATGTCATTGGATAGGTCTTTCAAAATGAAGGCGATGTTTCATTGACTATTTTACAGTCAGAAGCTCCGTTTAAATATTATACAACCTGGAAGTTGTGTAGGTAGTATCTCTAGCTTTACTGCAACTCTAACCGTCAGAGACATCTATAGACCTCATGAAAACAATGTTTATAGATAGGAACTAACAATAAACCCTCTAAGTGTTTGGGCGTAATATTCCGTTCACTAAGCTCCAGGTTTCACATCAATACAAGCAATATTTAAGATAATATAATTCTATAGATACAATGAATTTTAAATGCATTGAAGAATGATTAGTACTCCCAAGTATTACATTCATATTTGTAATTGAGGGTTTTTTTTTTTTTTATAATGTTGAAAGAATCATATTTTCTTAGCCTTTAAAATAAAATGCAAAGAAAACAACATTACAATTTTACCCTTTTGAAAGACGCTCGGAGGGTTAAACACAACTTAAAAGTCATCAATACAAGTAATTAAAAAAATAGGTAAGTAATATAAACAAGTAATATAAAAAAATATATATTTTAAGTCAATTCCTACTTAGGTCAATAAGAGAATTTTTTTTCTACTATTCTTCTTTCCTCTTGAGTGGCGTTTAAAATGCCTTAATCAAGAAGAGAGATCTCTCGATATTAATAGTAGAATTTGAAAAAAAAAATAGTTTCACATTGATGAGAAATAATTATTTAGCATTTTACGCAGTCGGGTTTTTTTGATTTTTTAAATGTAATTGGCTATAAACTTAAAGTTTTTGAGAGGAGTTTTATTTTATTTATGTGTTTTTATTTTTACATCATCTTTAAATTTATGAATAAAGTATATATGTTGGATAGCAACCTTTATTTTCTATAGTCATAAATTTCGTGTCTAGGTTTCCTGTTTAGGTAAGCCATAAGACCGCATACAGCGCCATCTTAGAAACAAACAGGGACCTTAGTATTTCTTCGAAAATAGTAAGAGATACGACGATAAATCCAATTACAAAGTTTTGCAGCATCTTTGAGTTAATATGAAATCATGTGTTGCATGTAAAAATTCTTTTATTAGAATTTCTAAAATGTTCAACAGTGTTTAATACTCATGTACTCAATCCCCGGGTTACATACGCTAATAATTACATTCAAAACTATGGAATTAAGAGATAGAAGCTCATTTACTAATAAATGTAACAGATATAACCAAAGTATAGTTTATTTTGATAAGAAATTAATGTAAGTATTCTAAATGTGTCCTTCTTCAAAAGAAAAACTGTAGAATGCCGGATGCAATGCGCTATTGAGTTGATGGACACACTGAAAATACGTCGTTTGATTTTCTTATTAAAATGAAGGGAGCATTTTGCTTTCATGTGTTATGTACATTTTTATCTGACTTATAATGTCAAACTTATGCACACAATTTGTGGCGTATTTAAGCATATGACAGGATGTAAATAAATAATTTTTTATGTCTTCTAATAAAGTTAATTTTGCATCTAAGACATGATTTAATGCTAGATCGAGTACGCTCTACATTTTAAAATTGAAATGAATATCAAAATAAAAAAGACCTGCGTGCTTTAAAGGTTTGTACACGAATACATTTTTTTTCCATTGTAGAAATTACATTCATTAACTTTTCATTTTCAGGTTTTTTTTTAAGCAGAAAAAAACTATTTATATGATAAAGTACTATGAACTACGATAAATGTAATCAAAAACATAATTTACGAATACATCGGGGAAAATTTTAAGCATAAAATTTTGTGATTAACTTTTGAACACATTACATTAGGATTCGAAACAATAAAAGGGATATTGATTATTCAAAGCTATTTTGTACTTATTTCTTCCTGTAAAAAAGGCAGGTGTAAATGCAGTGATGGATGAGTAATAAACCACAGTTTAGTTTACGATTCTTTAGATATTAGGATTCCTAATATGTTAACATATAAATTCTATAAAATTATCTTAATTAAGATTTTAAAAATAAGTATAATTTCAAATTAAAAAATTATAAAAATTAGATTATGTACTTTTAACCATAAAGGCTATCTTTATAGCAGAAAAACAATCTGCGACGTTCAAAAATTCTAAGTTCAAGCAAGTAAATCAAAATATAAAAAAAAAATAATAATTTAAAAGAGCCAGTTTATATCGTCAAATAAAATGTTAATCTTGTAATGATTTTCATTTTTGCTTCTTATTTCAGACGTGAATTTTAAAGGATATATTAATAGTGTTGGAAGCGTAATGTGTTATATCAACAAAATTTACTCTTCTGACTACTTTAGTAAAATTAAGGAAATAGATGGAGGATTACGTGACCACTTAAGGAAAACGTTAAGTACCTTATCTTCAAATTAGTGGGCTCTTAGGAATCATTTAGTTATGTGATTAAAGAAGAAGAGAGGGATGTCTGCTAAAACTTTAAAGAGATAAGTAAATTATTCAAACACTAGTTTTATACCTTATGACGTTTAAGATAAAATATTTTTCGTGTAATAACTATATCGTATCTGGTTGTTGAAAAGTTATATTTAATTCTCAATATAACATGCGTGTAACTATTTAAAAGTATATTAAAAGTATTTTTTAAGTAGTTATATCTATGTTATATTGTTTATTAATAACAAGGTGAAAATTTCCTTCACGACACTAGTGTTTAATACATGTTTTTGACTCTATTGTATATTTAATTCTTTTTAAACTAAAGTTTAAGAATGTTTATATATATTGCTTATAAATTTATAATATTTCGCATACTCATAATCTACATACTGAGTTCATGATTTGTTGAACTCGCACATTTTGATGTAACCTGAAAAGAAATTGAGTATTTTTAAAAAGGTTGATCTGTCTGTTACTTGAACAAATTTGTAGGCACTATAACTCGAAAACTAGTAAATGGTTAATAAATACACACATTTAATTAGTCTTTAAAATAAAATACTGATGATTAGACAATAGTATGTATTGTATAATGAGTGGTGCTCCTGAAGTTACATGACTTGCGTATTAGTTTTATCTTAGCATACATGGGTTTGAATTGCGAAACTTTTAATATGCAAGATGCTTATTGAGAAAACAAAGTGATCATTATCACCCGCAACGCTTTGCTTTTACGATGTTCATTACAGTTGTTTAGAAAATTCTATAATGTACAAATACAGATTTTTTTCTATTTGCAATGATTAATTAAAAATACATATGTTGCTCCAGTTTTGTCTTTGAAAATCTAGCAGAATTTGTTGTTCGTGTTTTTCTATTTTTTGCTCAGTTGTCACTGTAACTCCACATTTATTGCACTATAATTCAGATAGATAATTGTTGGTTCTATAAAGCTTTATATTCGTCTTATATTGTGGGTCATTTAAATTAATATGTTACAAAAATTAGATGAAAAATTTACGATTTCTGTCAAATACTGTAGCATAAGTATTTTAACTAATGTGAATTTCTGCCATTTTATATAAGCAACATGTTTTTGAAACTTACGTTCTCTTGCAGGATTCGTACGGGTTCATACTTTTTGATACCACAAATTTTGAAAAGTTTTTTTTACATTTAATGATTGGTAACTTTTGCGAACACATACAACGTCATTTTTAATATAAAAACTGTGATATTCAAAAGTAAGAAACCGTAAAATCCGCGTCTTAGTAATATTTCTAAATTTTCTTACGTGTGTTTATATTTATAATTTTGAAGTTTACCAAAGTGGAGATTGCTTTGAGGCTTTTAAACTATATATATGAGGCCCTTTTACTTTAGCTGTCCCCTCGAATGATCCTCATTTATACATAGAAACAGATGATAGAAACAAGACATAACAATTATATTTCCTTCCATTTTATATATATATATAACTTTAATCACACAATCACATCCACGTCTTAACCTGAAACTCAAACTCGGACCCTCAGTGTGGTAGTAACCTTCGCTTACTGACCACGCCACCGGGCGATATTTATAATTTTAATCTTGTATAGTTTAAAAACATATAGGTCTTTATCTATAATTCTAAACATTGGTCTATATGTGCCTTCGTATTGTATTATTATTTTCTAAACTTTCTTACTGCCTGTTCCCCATCAGTGGTTGAGAGGTTCTTCTCTCAAAGCTGATAGAATGAAGGTGCTAAGTTAGATCCCACTTGGCCAAATCGTTCCGTGTTTTCCGTAGTTTTCTTTGAACCTTACGTAAATACTCGTTAGGATCCCTCAGAAAGACCCCCACTTAGGTCGCACCTCAAAAAATAATTTTCTGCCTGTATACATAATATTAAATCATAAAATATTTATTCATTTTTAAAATTTTTACTACGTTTATGTTTTGGAAAAGCAACCTTGTTATGGTATTAAGTTTTTTTTCGACGTATGCTTTATCATTTCATCTCCCGGATATGTATGATAAGCTGTAAAATATTTTTGTATATCTATGATAAATTATAGAAATTTCTTTATTCAAGCATTAAACGAATGTCAAATAACCAGTTCTAATGAAATGTCTGAGACTGAAAATTTAACCTTTTTAAAATATTACTAATTCTACTTAATTATGAAGAATTTATGTTACACCTGTAAATTTAAGTGTTTCTTAAAAATTTAATTTCAATAAATAAATAGTGTAAAATATTTATGTAGTTGTAACTAATTAAGTAAAAATATCTATATGAAAATTGTAAGCTAAATAAAAGAAGTTCATAAATAGTCAAACTCCCTCAAATTTTACCTAAATAATGAATTGCAAAATTTCTGTCTTAGAAAATATATGCAAATACTAATTACGTTTTAAATCCTATTTCACAGATTTACAACATAATTAAAAAATAAGTAAAAGAAAAAAACACATTCGCTGTTTTTTTTTATATTTAGTTTTTTCCAATCACCAAAAAAGACAAATATTATGATTGAATTTCCTGTTTTCAACACTTTTAGTATACGCATTTCATCCAGTGTAAATCTATGCTAAGATATTTTGAATACAAAGATTCTCTACAAAATTTTCTTACTTTTGGTTGACATTTTTGAAATTCAAATGAATTCCTTGTTAGTTCCTACAACAGAGTATGTAAACACGCATAAGCGCATGAGTATATCTTATTCAAAAACCGGATGAAAACTGAACCGAAGGAGAAAATATTGCATTATTCATATGTTTATTCTCTCGTGCTGAATAATTACGGAAGGAAAAGGAAAAAATGCTCTACTTTTATAAAGTAAAAGACATTATTTTTTTTTAAATAATTTGTTCACCATTTAATTAAATATTTCTATTCATTTAAGCATATTTCAAAATCATATTCATGAATTTTATTTGTATTTTTATTAATATTTCTTGTTAATTCGTAAGAAAAGGAATAAGATGTAAATGTGGTTTAAATCCCTGCACGGATCGGGCTGTACGAATCCGAAACACTAATCCGAAATTTCCATTTAAATTCAACTAAAATATTGACCCAAACATGGCAAAAAACTTTCATCAATCCGACACCCGACGCGAACACGACAAAGAAAATTTCGTCAAGGCAAAATCCTGACACGAATCAGATACACTTCAAAGTCCAACCGATACATTTAAATACAAACTCAAAATATTCAAAACGGAACCTGAGGTAAAAAAAAAATCTATGTTTTTATACAATTATAGAAACATAATCAACAATTATATCTTTTTGTATGAAAATGGACACATATATACTCATGATTATTGAGTTATATAGTCTTTTTTACATTTGAAAGAAATATTTAGGGATTTATTTTGAAAACTTCGCGTCAATACGAACTCTATTCGAAACCCACTCCCCCGGACCCAAAATATTTATAGTTGACCTGACCCGATACCCTTAAGTAGCAAAGTAAAAAGAAAATAGCATCATTACGAACCATCCGGTACAGCGTGTTGGCTGCGGCTCATGTAAACCGATCGAACACAAGGCATTAATTTGGTGTAAGATTGTACATTAAAAATACGTCGAGTAAGGTAGAGTAAAACCGAAAAAGTATTATTAGTTGCACCTTGAGGTCAGAATTTCAAAGATAATTTAACGCGTAAATTATCTTTGTAAATTTGCTAAAGTAAATTTGCGTACATACTCTGCTTTTATATATGTATAATAATTTACTTTTAAACACATGGTTTGATTTGTTCATAATTTTTTTATTAATAAATATTTTTTTAAGTCCAATTATTAGGAAATATCGAAACCCATTCTTTGAGTTCATTCGAACAAATCATAATGTAAAAGTGTCATATTTTTTTTTTTTAATTTTCATTATATTGCAAATAGAAAACTGTAATGTATTTATCCATAAATTTAGAAAGGGAAAAATACCTCGTACATTCGGAAAATATCTTAAATGTTTTGAAATCAATTTAATATAAAAATATTTCCGGTTACAATTTAAGACATTCTTTCTTGTGAAAGTGGTAATAGAAGACAGTCCCAATACCGCATCGTAAAGTTTAAATTTACCTCTACGTTTCCCCATTTTGCATTTCATTTATTTCTTATTAAGTGATAATAACGTTTTGGACTCAACGTTTAACCCTTAAATGCCGGGTGTTCGGCAACATACCCAATTTAGGCTCTAAACTACTATTAGAATAACATTGGAGCTATAATGACTAATGCTACCAATAAATACATTCTGAAAATATTATTAAATCGATTTTGTACATGTAGATGGCGACATTTGTGCTGTTTAAGAATAAAGATAGATTTATTTTTTCAATTTCTGCTACTTGATCTTTTTGTTTTGTTTTGGAATCTTGCGAAATACCCTATTTTGTTCTGCAGTGAGCAAGTAAAATTTATTTCTTATTATAGTTCCTAAAATTCTTATATGTTTAATAATATAGAATTTTATCAAGGAAAATTATTCTTTAAATTAAAGACCAGTATTGCCGATAGTAACAAACTCTTATTTAGTCGTAAACCATACTTAAAACAAAATATGATTTTTTTTTTAGTATTTTTCCCATGATTTATTTAAAAAATGCAAGCCGAAAATCATTATTACAATGATTTTTGAAAAATCAGGCATTTAAGGATTAAAATTAAGCTCTAAGTTTTTTGAACGAGTTGTATATGCAGATAAAAAGCAACTAAACCAAAGTAACATGAATGACGTATAATAACGTAACTTACAAGTTTCTTTTTTCACAAAAAAAAAAAAAAAAAAAAAAAAAACATTGAAAAATTTACTGCAATTTTCGAGCTATCCAATCCACATATACATTCATTTATGGCAGCGTAATCAGAGACATGAAAAAGCTGGTTAATATAACACAGAATCTGGATTTAAAGAAAAAATAAATAAAGGTTTACTTCTGCGATACTTTTTCCCATGTGTCAGTTTTAAATCTTACAATGGGGCGGTACTTGAAGCATCCATATCGTTACCTTTTATCTTTCTTTCTTTTTTTTTTCCAAGTCTTCCGGACATTATTTTGAACTTTCTCCGTGAAATTCAAACTGATATAAAAGTACATTTTAACAGACAACTGTAATGCAGAATTATCACTAACAGAGATAAATTATCTATAATAAAGGGTTTTATTAATAATTCTAGACTACTTTTTGCTGAAATTCACTTTGAAATGAGCGGATGTTTTGCTCGAATTTGCCACGATCTTGCTATTGTGGATTTTAAAACATCTCAAAATCTTAATATCTTATAAATCATGAATGAATCATTTGATGACAGTGAGTACGGATAAAATTTTATTTTATGGTAGCAAAATGGGTAATAAATGTAACACATATACAGTTACGTGATAGGCGAACATTGATTAAATGAGACAAAAAAAAAAAAAAAAGAAGAAGAAGAAATCATGTCACTTGTAAGATTTTAAAATTACGAACAAGATATTTTTTTATTCCTAAATAAGCCCGACAGTGGATATACACGCTTAATAAAGAATAGAAATGATAGTCGTATATCTCAATTATAATTTGGTGTAACTAAACCAGGATAGAAATGCTGCAATCATAGAAAATCATTTAATCATTTTAATTAATGTACAGTATTTTCCGAAGCTTAATACACTATGACGCAAAAGTTTAGACAATGAAGAAATTCTTACATACTTTGAAAAATATTTATTCAATTTTCAAATCACTGCTTGAAATTAATGTGCTGTACATATAAACAATATTTATAACAAAGAAAAGTGGAATTGTGCATATTGCAATAAATTAAATGGTAACAAAAATAAACTGCTGTCTCAAAAGTTTAGACACAAATTAAATAAAATCGAAATAAACAATTTTTAAAACCTGGTTGCGCATCCATGCTTATGTATTACGTCCTATACACGAGATTGCATGGAAGAAACTAAATCTTGCATAGTTTGTGGATCGATATCGTACCATGCATTCTCAATAGATGTCTTAAGTTCCTTTTCAGAAGAGTATTGTCTAGCGTTGCTATAAACTTTGCGACACATGATGCTCCAAAGGTTTTCTATAAGGTTAAGATTTGGGCTACATGCTGGCCAGTCGAGAACTCTTATATTATGGGAATTAAACCAAGATTTTGAATGTTTTGCAGTGTGCATTGAAGCATTGTCTTGCTGAAATTCCCACTGAGGACACCCTAGAAGCTCAGCAAATGGCAGTAGGTTTCCTTCTAATGTCTGTGTATAATGCTGTGAAGTTTGACGACCACTGGTGAAGGTCAGAGATACTTGTCCATTATAGAAAAAGGCTGCCCAAACCATCACCGAGCCCCCTCCTTGTCTGCGACTAAAAAAACGTCGAGGTTCCTTCCGCAAGTCATGCCAATACGATAAACAACCATCTGGACCATCCAGATTCCACTTTTTTTCATCGCTAAATATGACTGACTGCCATTTCTCTCCATATGACATATGCTTTCGAGCCCACATAAGTCTTTGTAACTTATGATGTGGTTTCAGAGCTGGTTTCTTCTGCATTTTGCTATAAACGATTGTTCCTTTTTCCAAAATTCGTCTACGAATCGTATCCTTTGATACAGAGAGTCCCGATGAGCTTTGAACTCCACGTACGCTCATTTGTTGAGTACTCGCTAGTCTTTGTATCAGGCGATCCTCTCGTACATTTGTCACACGTGGCCTCCCAGACCGACATTTTGCTTTATATTCGGAACCACTCGATAAAACTCGATAAATAGATTTTTTTGACCTATTAATAATAGCAGAAATTTCAGAAACGCTCTTCCCTTCACCTTTCAACTGCCAAATCCTTGAAACCTCATTCACTTGAATTTCTTTAGCTCTCGGCATGTCGACTATGCAGCGCAATCGTTTGCAGAACTCAAGTACTCCAAATTTGTGACATCATCGATTCTAAATTT
Organism: Maratus speciosus; assembly: GCA_963932465.1. Taxonomy (NCBI): domain Eukaryota; kingdom Metazoa; phylum Arthropoda; class Arachnida; order Araneae; family Salticidae; genus Maratus; species Maratus speciosus. The sequence goes on from OZ010789.1 coordinate 68,653,030, forward strand.
GCATATGCCAGCGAATATTCAAAGAAATTTAGAATAGTGTCTAAACTTTTGCGACAAGCACATTTGAATTTTTATGAAAAAAATTAGTATTATAGCAAATAAAACGACTGTCTTTTGTACATAGCATTTTAAATCAGTTTTTGAATATATTTACAGGTTTTTGTAATTCTGACGTCATAATTCTACATTTTAAAGCTGAATGACGTCATTGTCTAAAGTTTTGCGTCATAGTGTACCATTAATCTTCTGAATTACGTTTAGCATTCTTTCACTAAATGAAGCACACTTTCTTCTTTGTATAGAAGAAAAACTGAAATTCGACACCCCACCCCTCACCCCCGTGATAGGAAGGTTGACATTTTATTTAATTAATTATGTAGAAGACATAGCTCCTTCCTCATGAAACCATATTTTGTTTTCACCTGCATAGATTTTTCTTTTGGAAAAATATTATCATACGAAAATGCCTTATTAAAAATTAATAGTGTTGCGATAAATATTTTTGCGTGACAAAAACTAATATTCCTATTTAATAGAAATAATTTACAGCTTGCGTCAAAGGAATATTTCAAGGGATGGGCGTTGCTGACAACTTGTCAGCAAGAGTTGAACAAAGTTATTACTGATTATCACGGAGTTTACAGAGTAACAAAAATGTACAGCTTTAAATTTTGTAGTTAAAAATGTTCCTCGCCTTATAAGGAACGTAAAAGGAAAAATATGTTTTAATTAATGTGTGTTATTAAAGCTTTTGGATAAAAATAAGAACAAACGTTGGAAGCCTTATAATTAAATAATTCTTTGTGTAACTCAATTTAAACTAGAAAATATATAAAATCACAATTGTCACATACTTCAATGGCATAGTATGCTATTTTTTTTTATTTAGAATACGCTATGTATCTAATGCTAAGTTGAAACCGTTTAAGTCTTTTTATTTCAAAGTAGATTTAAATTAAGCTGTTTGAAAACGATTTAAAAAAATTACAATGATTTTTATTATTCCTAATATTTTACAGAATTATATAATTACTTAGAAAATTCAATTGAAAGGAATTTTACTCAAAGCACTCAAATAAACATTTTCTTCTAGTATTTAAAAATAAAATTATACTCAACTGAGTATGCTATAATAACTCTCTATAGTACACCTTTTCTGATAATTCAGCTTGTTTATAGCTATAATAATTCCTAAACCTTATCAGAATTTGCCCACAACCAGTTTAACAGAAACTTCAAAATTGTCAGACACATTACTTCAGAAATTAGCAACCATCCCTTACGTCTTTCCTTAGAATGGATTTATCGTGCACATATATGGCATATACACGGCACCGATTCAAAAGCAGAGTATTAGACGAAAGACCCCCCCCCCCCCCCCCTTCCACTACTAATGCTACACTCTAACCATTATGAGGCTGCTCAGTATGTGTTAAATATAATAAGCTAATATGTGATTTTAAACATAGCCATGGCTTCGCCAATGTTACATAATAGGGATTACAAAATTCGTATCATACGAGTGCTTAAAATTTCTCAGTAACAATAGACAGCAACGCAAAATTATTTTTTGAAAATTATATCTTTTTATTATAAATATTTTTTAGAATAATTCTGAAACCTAAACAACATTAAGAAAATTAATTTTGTACATGCATTAGTTTGTATAATTAAGTTAATGTTTGAAACAATATTTTAACATTTACATAATCACATAAGTTATAGTCTCTCATATTGGAAGAAGTTAATTATATAAGCAAGAAGAACTTATATAAGAAAATTATAGACTCATCTATAATTTTCTTAATGTTTGTTGTATACTAACTCATATTTATTTTTCTTTTATATCAGATAATCCAATTACCTCAGAAATAATATTCGTAAGAAATATTATAAATTTAGCTACCTAAGTTAGCTTGAAACTATACTTAAATAGAAATTACAGTAGAAAGACGATATCATAGAAATTTGGATTATGTCTTGCCTAAATATTGCAATGTGCCAATATTATTTCAACATTGAAATATTTATATGTTTTTTTTCAAAATTGCGCCTTAAATGCAGTAGATGTTTCGCCAAAATTTAAAACCCACTTCTACTTCATAAAAAGCTTCTAATATATGAGCATTTCATTGTAAATATCGTAAATAAATTTTACAATAAAACTCAATATTTTACAATATTTAATCCTTATTCCTAATATTTCTGAACTAAAAGTAATGTTTTGGAATTATGTTAATGTAACGAAAAAAGTTACAATGAATAAAATATTCGCATAATATTGGGTTAATATCGGGTTTTTACGAGGTACGTATATGCTAAGGGAACGAAATAGGGCTACGTAAAATATTTTGACTTTTTAAAATGTCATTATTAAGGAAAATTATAGTTTAAAATTTCATGAGGAATTTAAAAACATAAAAAACTGTAACAAAAAATCACGCGTCAAGCATAGTCTTTGAATATATTTCCATCACATTGAGAACACTGAAACAAAACGTCACCGGTTTGCAAGAAGAGGTGAATATAGAGAACACATAACATTGTATGACCCAATTCCAGAAAATACCACCGATAATCCGAAAAATATCAAAAGTCGTTTGTGCAGCCCTGTATATGTGTTACATAGTATGCTAAATGTAATTCAGAGAGGAAATGATTTGTTTAGGACTGTTGAAAAGCCCAGCCCTCTTCTCCGCAATTTTCGTCAATAAATGGAAATATACACTAGATCTTTTGTTTAGCGGTGCACGGTTATTAAACACGTCATCTTTAATACCAAACATGCCATAGTGTTGTTTGTCAATATAATATGGCAATTGCATGGCAATCTGAGTATATTTATGCAAGTTAGAGCATGGATAGGTAGACATACAGACAGCCATTCCTAATTATTAAACGCATTTCAGTTATGTTGGAACGCGTTAAAAATCAAGTACAGTCTTAGTGGTTTATTATACACAAAAAAATTACACTGTTGAGATCTGAAATATACGCGTACTGTTTCAATGATGTATAAAAGGAAGTGTGACTGGCAATACTTTGTTCATTTAACTGCTAGAAATTATAAAATGCTGCTATTTACAGAATAAATCTCATCTGTAGATAGATACATGCCTGGATCTATTAGACACATAATCTTGTACGGGTAATATACTTCATTAAATATTCATAAAAATAAACAGCATTCATTTTACTTTTACACTTATTTTGAGAAAATAGACAGTTTCGTAAGATACATTTTATTTAGTATTTTAGCATTGTAATTTATTCATATTCTAATAGCATTAATACTTTATATGTAAAAAGTATTTGGAAGTCATTCTTTGTTGAAATATATGTTCAAATGATAATATTTTTAATATTTATAATATTCGACGTTTTTGCGCATCACAAATTCACAATTTTCAACGTAAACATTATGTTTAACTGAACTAGACAGAGAGGTTTGAGACTTTGAGCAATTCATCAGGGTACTCCTCAGATCTATTTTATTTGAATCGGTGTTCAATATATAACTTTTTAACAGTTTTATACACTTTTAAAGATACCCTCGTGGGGAAACGGAACGTAATGCTATTAATTATTCGTATCAATCAAAAACCGAAGTGAGGCAACATAGACGTTGTCCATACTGTTGAGCTTTTGGGAATACTGCACTGCTGTTGGCTCCGTGTGTATTTCTCATACCGTCAAGTGAAAATGTATGTAATATCTTATTTGTGTAGGTGGAAGGGCAATATCGAGCCTATAGAAAACAAAATTGTTCATTGAACACTTGTCATTTTTCCGCCCATGTAGTACGTCAGATAATATAAGCCTATTTCTCATCACTCAGTGCTTTTGATGCATGTCCTATCTTTACCATCGGTCAGGAAGAATTAGAAATAATAGCAAAAACAACAATAGACCGAAAAATATTTTTAAATTATAAAATAATAAGTAAATAAATAAATAGAAATGCTTAATTTATCTTTAAAAAGTTAAACTTACACTATGTGCAAAACTACTTAAAAGATGAGACAATATTAAAAAGATGTTAAATTATTTTAATACCTTAGTACTTTCAACTATAAAAACATAGTCTTCGTCAGAGAAATATAAGAAATACAATTGTTATTGAAGTCTAATTTTCAAAATTCACGTAGGTAGTGACGAAAGGAGTGAAAGTGGAAGTTAATTTTTAGATCCGGAAAACATTGGGAAAATAAAACATGGATATAAGGAAGTGGAATTTTACTCGTTTTATGATTATTTAAGCAAATCGAGACAAATTCTGGGCATGCTGTAGGACAAAACATCATTGCAAACAGTATTTTCTTTAGTAATAATTTCTATTGATTCGCGGATGATTAAATCATGATAATTCTTTGACGGATATATAATTTTTGCGTCTTCGAAATTAACTTGTATATTCTGCATCTGGTTAAGTCTTGACAAGGCTGTTGTAAGCCGGTTATACTTTAAATCTCTCAAATATTCTTTAATACGGACTTTAAGTTTACGTGAACTCATTCCTATGTATTCGAAATAAATATTTTCTGTTTTCAGTGGAATTATATATACTCCAGAAACTTAATCTTCCGGGATCGGGTCTATTTTTGCACTAATTAGATTTTTCAGTTTTGCTGGACGAGTGGCGATTAAGTTTACGTCAAAGCGAAAAAGTGCTTGTCTGATTTTTTCGAAAAGTCCTGGTATGTACTTCATCTTGCAATATCTCATATTACTCCGTGGAGTTTTTTGTATTTTCATATAGTTCTTCTGTGAGTTGGTTAGCGTATCAATAATGCGTATTGGGAAATCATTCTCAAATACAATGTTTCTAGTGGTAATTAATTCATTTTCAATGTGATTAATAGAGCAAACACTAAACGCTCGTCTTACATAAAAGTTGAATGGAGCAAGTTTGTAGTTAAAAATGGATGTACTTATTATAGTTGAAAGTACTAATGTATTAAAATAATTTAACATCTTTTTAATATTGTCTCATCTTTTAAGTAGTTTTGCACATAGTGTAAGTTTAAGCATAAAATAATATAATAAAATATTATAAAATTCTTAAAATCAATGTTACCGAATTTCCACAGATATTGTAAATTTAGAAATGGAAGTAAGGCAGTTCACACCAATTTCGCAATTTTTGATTTATAAAAGTTATTATATTTTTAGAAGTTGATAATTTCGAGGCTTTTGTTAAAATGTATAAATTTAAATATTACAAATTTTAAAGTTTAAAAAATATTTTTCACCTTACTTATGATACAAAACTAAATAAATTACGCAATTAATTATTACTTATTTTTAATTTCGAGATCCTTTGAGAAGAATATTATCCTGAAAAAATAAAATAAAATATGTAGTATAGAAGATCATACACATTTATTAAATAACACTAAACTCATACTGTTTATTCAAATTGCTTTATCCATTTCTTAAGTTAATTACCATTGCGTTGTGACATTCTAAAATTTTAAATCAAAATTTGTTTCGAAAGTTGTTTTAATTAATTTATTAATTAGTGACTCTGAACAATTTAAATATTTCGCAAATTATAATGAAAACATTTTTGCATATTTTGAAAAGTTTAAGTTATTAAAATTTTTCACTCAAGCGGTGAAGATTTTCAAAATTAAAACTTTTTCAACACTTTATTCTCGCTTCTTTTAAAAACATAAACTGATAAATAATTATAATGGAAATTTAATTATACAAATTTCACTATGTCGTAAGAAAAAACAAAAAAAGAAAAAATGCATGATTTGTAAATTGAATAGAAAAAATTCTAATAACAGGATTTTTTTGTTGAATACGAAATAATAAAAATGAACATTCTATTGAAAGAGTATTTTAAAATATTTATTTAACTATACATTGCACAAAAATTCAGTTTACGGCCAGTCCAACTTCCGTATTTTTACTAGTTATTCATTACTTACCCATCATACGTAGTATAAGGTAAGTCTTGTAATCGTTTTGAAAATCAAAAAAAAAAAAAAAAAAAAAAAAAAAATGACGGATTTACACGTTCCAGACACTGAAGATTCCGAAAAACATATTTTTAGAAAAAAAAATTTGTTCGTCCGCCTTTATGTGTGTGTGTATCCGTAATCGCTCTATCTCCCGAACAATTGAGATAGAGACTTGAAACTCGGTGTGTACTTACAAAGTAACAATGGGAAGAAGCCTATTGAATATCAGTCACCCCGATTAACCGGAATTTTTTTTTCGGACTCTTGAAATATTCGTTCTGATAAAAGGTATACAAAAATTTTCGAAATTGTTTATTTGAAGGAGTGAATATAAAAGAGAATAAAAAAAACATAAATCTTGCATCATGAATGAACTCGATCGGATAATTTGTTGCCGAGATATTTGTAATTATTTTTTCACACTCATCGATTTTTCATGACCCTGTATTTCATTCAAATTTCAATTCAAAGATATATTTTAATTGAAAATAAGACGCTTAATTCGACGCAGTAAACTATTAGTTAATACGATTATAATTTTTCGAGTTATAAGGATGTTTCTTTTATGCAATTCGGTACTACTCGATAATCCCACCGACCAAAAAACTATCGCCAAACTATAAGATTAAATGCCAATAATGGCTCATCGTAAATGACAAGCATTTAATGCCTCCCCATACCTATAAGGAGCTTTTCCATAGGGTAGACCTTGTTCTGTCGCCAACTTGGCGGCATATCGCCAAATTTGGTGGCCAAAATGAGTCGCCAAAAGTGACGCCAAATTGGCGGTATCTCTGATATTTCGCCAAATTCCCATAGACTTCCATTGTAAACCAATAGCGTTTACTTGCTTACTGAAAATCAACAAACTGAGATATTTTAATGCAACAAAAAGTAATATTACCTTAAGGGATTATATTAATTATATTTAAGGATGTCCAAGTAAATTAAATTATGAATAAAAGTAACACGGTACAATGATTAGCAAATATCACATGTTTCATTACTTAGCCATCATACGTAGTATAGGGTAAGTCTTGTAATCGTTTTAAAAATCGACAAAAATTTTGTGACGGATTTACACGTTTCAGACACTGGAGATTCCGAAAAACATATTTTTAGAAAAAAAATTTTGCCGTCCGTCTGGGTGTGTGTGTGTCTGTAAACCCTCTATCTCCCGAACAAATTCATATAGAGACTTGAAATTCGGTGTGTACTTAGGAAGTAACAATGTTAAGAAGCCAATTGAATATCAGTAACCTCGATTATCCGGAACTATTTTTTCGGATTCTCGAAATATTCGTTCTGATAAAAGGTCTACAAAAATTTTCGAAATTGTTTATTTGAAGGAGTGAATATAAAAGACAATAAAGAACATAAATTTTGCATAAAGAATGAAGTCGATCAGTAATTAGTTGCCGAGATATTTTTTAATTCTTTTTTTCACACTCTTCGATTTTTATGACCCTTTTTTTCATCCAAATTTCAATACAAAGATATATTTTAATTGGAAATGAGACGCTTAATCCGACGCAGTAAACTGTTAGTTAATAGGATTATAATTTTTCGAGTTATAAGGATGTTTCTTTTACGCAATTCGGTACTACTCGATTATCCCGCCGACCAAAAAACTATCGCCAAACTATAAGATTAAATGCCAATAATGGCTTATTGTAAATGTCAAGCATTTAATGCCTCTCCATACCTATAAGAGTGTTTACAATAGGGGGGACCCTGTTCCGTCGCCAACTTGGCGGTATATCGCCAAATATAGCGACCAAAATGAGTCGCCAAAACTGACGTCAAATTGGCGTTATCTCTAATATTTCGCCAAATTCCCATAGACTTACATTGTAAACCAATACGGTTTACTTGCTTACATAAAATCAACAAATTGAGATATTTTAATGCAACAAAAAGTAATTTTAGCCTATGGGGTTATATTAATTATATTTAAGGAAGTCCAAATAAATTAAATTATGAATAAAAGTAACATGGTACAATGCCTAGCAAATATCGCATGTTTTACTTTCATATTTTATATTATCTATATCCATGATAGGTAAGAATTACGAAGGCCCCCGACGACTAGTTTTTGGAGGAACATATCTCTTTAATACTAGAACCAGGTCTCAGTTATTTTCGTCATTTGACCCCATCGTCTGGCAAGGCGACTTCTATATGCAATGACATTATAGATTTTTTGAAGAAAAATGAAATCCAGACTAATAATAATTGCAGTTTTATTTCGCGGAACTGTCTTCAAAACAGGATGCAAAGGTGGTGTTATAGTAGGATTAGTTGAGAACAACTTAAAAAAAAAACACTTTATTGGCTTCCTTGACCTCACTTCAATGAGCTTCCACTGAGACATTTTTTCAAACATCTTGATGGCAAAAAACAGGTTTTCTTTGATATTGTGGCCCAATTGGTTGATCTCTTGCGATTTGCGAATTATTACCGATTGCAAAATTTAAGCCAATTTAATCTGATCACCTAGCTGTTGATAAAGATGATTTGTCAACTGACCAGAAGTATTGTGACGTCAGTAATTGTAACGTTGTAGGTGGTGAAAGCAAAACCTGTTTTTGATATAAAAAAGTAAATTTTGATCTTGCTTTTCTTTTATTCTCAAAAAAATTAATATTGTGTTTAGCATTATAAAATTTATGTTATTTAGCACTGTACAGTATGCACTTTATGTGAATACCAGTATATTTTGTTAGCTAAAATGCTGCCATGCATGAATACATTTTTAATTTCACTAGGTAGGTATGCGGTAGAAAGGGACAGTAACTGAGGGGTTGAAAGGGACATGTCCCTTTCAACCCCTAGTTGTTTATAGTTATTTCAACAAAACATTATTTAAGTTTCGTAAAATTTAAGTTGTGGTTTTTAGTTCATTATGTAGAAAGAATGAATGCATTATTGTGTAGAACAAAAATATGCAAATATTACAATAACATATACCTACAAATTAGGTATTTTATCCTTTTTCAATAATCATCAGAAAGTCAATATGCTTCGAAAATATAAAAGGAAAATTGAAAAAAAAATGAATTATTGAAGAAGAAATGATGGTTCCTGTATCTGAGGTAGAGGAAAAAGGAGTGTCTGTATGATCAACAACCAAAGCGTACGGCATTGAAAAGACCTATTTAGAAAGAATTGTTCTAAAATTTAAGAATGCACAAACAGATTAATTTCGATACGCCCGTTTGGTAATGGAAAAGTTTTTATTAAAAGCTCAATAGTGAAGTGAAGTGAAGCTCAATAAAAAGAATTAGCTTCATATTTGCTCCAAGCATCTAATATTAATTATGGTTTGACAGTTGTGTATATAAATATTCAATTTATTTGAATTCTCCAAATATGTTCCTGTCTTAGCAAACAAACAAGCAAACTGGAATTGATTAGTTCCAATATTTTAATCAACGAAATTCATTACTTTCTCTTCAGAAAATATATAGCCATTATATAACTTAAAAATATGAACGTTAAAAGCACCAATAATTTTAAATTTTAAGCATATGAGGGCTAAGGATGGCGAAATAGCCATTAGTTTAACAAGAAGTACAAGTTTCAACAAAGCTTATGTTGATATATTTTTTAAACTTTTAGTCAGTCGTGAATCGCTATAAATTCATACGGAATATAATATATAACTGTGATGAAACAGGTTTAATGACAGAGCACAAGCCACCTAATATAGTAGCAAAAACGTGTTGAAAGCAATTTGCTCACATAACATCAGCTGAACGTGATAAACTTGTCACACTTTTTATTTTGCATCAGGTAACTCTGCTCAGCAGTATTCGCTTTACCAAGGAAGAATTACAAAGAGTTCATACCCGGAGCTGCCCCATCCCAAAGGCTTGGACTTGCTAATCAAAGTTGGTGGATGATCGCAGAGTTTTTTTTAAAGCAATTGACATTAGCTTAATATTCTAGTTGTTCCAAAACTGATCATGCTCTTCGCCTATTTGATAATCATGAAAGCAATATAAATATTAGGACAATAAAATTTGCAAACGATAATGAAATAATAAAGGTGACATTCCTGTCGCACTTTATCCACAAACTCCAGAAAAGCACTCGGAATGAATTCGAAGTACATTTTTCAAAAAAAAAAAAAAAAAAAAAAAAGAAAAAAAGAATAAAACCACTTTTTATTTACTGATACTATTGACATGAATGACGTGAATATTAATGATATTGTGATGAAGTTACCTAAATACGTAACTGGTGTTGAGACAGGTAGAGCTAAAAATCATTCTTAAAATTTTTGATTTAAAGTTGTTTTACATCAACTAGACATAAACAACTTATTTTCTTTATTTTTTTTATTATATATTGCAATATATTTATTTTTAATTGTGTATTATTATCTTTTATTTTTGAATAATATAATCGCAAATAAAAAGAAGAAAATGTTCATAAAATTGTTTTATTTATGTGTGTCCCTTTCAACACTGCGCGGTGTCCCTTTCATCACCTACAATGGGGTTAAAAGGGACATTTCTTCCAATTTATAAAAATGCGTACAGATTTTTAATTACTGTACTTGACGAAAAAAGATTTTGCTAGTATTAAAGCAAAGGTTTTAGACGAGAATTAAGCGCAAACATGAGAATGATATATTTTAATGTCGTTATTTTATAAGCTTATAAATGTCCCTTTCATCCCAAATCTCCCCTATACAGTTTTGATTTGGTCTTTTTGACTTTACTTTAACGCTTTAACCCTCTCGCTGTCTAATTGTTTTCACAAAATAGCTTCAAAAATTGTATATTTAAGAATTTTTATTCTTTTGTCAGCGGTTTTTCAAAACAAAAATCTTTGACTAATTTAATCAGGAAAATGCATTAAATAAATTTTATTCCGATTTAATAAAATTTACTACAAAAAAATAACTGGTTGAAATAATCAAGAGACGAAAATTTAGACGGAAAAATGCATCCCTGAGACGGTTAACGGTTGCATTAAATTACGGTTTAAAAATTCAAATTACTCATCCGCACCACTTTTTGAAAAAGAAATATTCACTTTATTTAACGACCGGTAAAATGATTCCATAATAAATCCAATTACACTGTTTTATAAAACTGGTGGGAATCAAAAATTCTGAATAAAAGATACAGTCCGTGAATATCACGGGAGCGGGAATTAAAGGGTTAACTAATGTATTACAGGTTATTTTGCAAAAAAAATAATTTGCACCGTTTTTCATCTCTGTTATGTGTGCCCTGATAGGGAGTTCTGAAATTAAGCTTGAAAAGTCTATTTTAGTAAGCTGTATGTATATTTTATCTGATTTTAAATGTTTCTAAAATATTTTGTTTTAATTTTAAATAGATGGATTATTTGTATTTGCCAGAATTATTATGATTACTTAATCGATAAATATAATTTTCTTTCTTCTTTATCACAGTAGGTTTTTAATAATGATGTACTAATATACGTTTTCTTTTTTTCAGGTGAGTAGTATTCGTACATTAATGAATAGTAGTTATACGAATGCGGTAAGTTTTTTTTTTTTTTTTCATGCAAGAATTATTCTCACCTGTATGCCACATAGAATATTTCTAAATACAAATCTTTAAAAATATATATATGTTTATGGAATATGCTTTCATTGTCTAAGACAAAACTCGTAATATTACGTTCTCCCCGGTAAATAATTACGGATCCTTTTCTTATAATACGAGCGTCTCTTGTCAGAAAAATCTTACCAGATGCAGTATAATTTTGTCATAACGAAAGTTCTACTCATATGTTCCACTGTACATTCGTATAATAATATAAATTTAATATCAGATATGAGAACTAAGGTTTTGGGGTAACTGGATCCACGAGGTAACTGGGACATGGGCTATTTTATAAAAAAAACTGTTGATGTTTTTTAAGTTTTAGCTTTTGTGAACAATGCACCTTAATCTCTACTTCCTAAAACAACGTGTGTCAACTCAATCATAACTCTCAATTTGCTGTGATAGGTTATCAAAAATTTAGATTTCTTTTTTCAAACACAACGTCCATTTGGTTGAACTTCTACGACATTTTATTAAAATACTGTAAGTACTTTTATTAAACAATCTTCTTTTTTAAACATTAGGCATATAATTACATTAATATTATTAGGTATCTATACATATTTACTTCAAGTTTCAAATGTAAGCCCGGTGTCCCAGTTACCCCATAAATATTTCAAGAATGGGATAACTGGGACATGTATCCGGGGTAAATGGACCATGCTGGATCCAGTTACCCCAATAGTTATAAATATTTTTTTTTAGTTTCTCTTACTACGGGAAGTAAATTTCTCCATTGTTTTTTGCTCATAATACGCGAAAATAAACTTTTACTTGTTTTCAAATAGATTCTCTTGTAAATACTGGTGTCATTAAATTATTTCAACATTTTACTTATGCGAGTACCTTGCCCCTGAAAGCGAGATAGACAAACCTTGAAATTGTACGATATGCAGGGGTCGTATTCTATAGATAAACTTTTATTGTTCCTACCACTATTTTGAAAATAATATTTTCATCACACCTTTCTTTAGACTATGTTAAATAAAATGATCATAAAGGTAACTCATTAAGGGTTCTGGTAAGAACGATAAAATTTCCCCTATATAATGCGAGCCCTGTATATAGATAAAGTACTTAAGTACTTACATAGCCGTTTGTTCATAGATTTACCTTGCTATTTTTCCCTTAAAATACCCATGTGACTTTTATACTTATTGCCTATACTAAAGTACATAAGTACTTACTTAATTTTTATGTTTTTGATGTAAATAAATCTAATATTTTTCACTTTATTCCTTTTTTGGACACATTGACAGCGAAGGTTTCTCTTACAACGCTCTTTATTCACGTATAATTTACATGTTCTGCATGGTTTAATTTTTTTTAAGTTGTTTACAATTTTTCAAACAGGACCTGATATCCTATATGAAAGAAATAAAGAAATAAACGCCTGTGGAACATTGACCCTCCTGATCCACTTAGCCCATTTTTATGGGGCAACTGGACCCATGAGGAAAGAAAGATGAAATATGCATATTTTTATATTTTTAAATATTGAAATATAATATTGAGCATTTCTGTCTGATAGAAGGAACCTAACTGAACACATTTACAGAAGTTCAGACTTTAAATCAAATGAACATTAGCTTTTTGAAGCTGAATTGTCAGAAGGTCCAGAGTCACATTGTAAAATCATGGCCCAGTGGCCCCAACTAACCTTATTCTTTATTTTTTTAACACTTATTTAACCGTTTCTGGCTCAGAAATATTCTGTTCGTAAACGGATGAAATGATTGACTGACACCGGAATTTACAAACGATATTTATAGAAATTAAAATCCTGTTACTTTAAACTTTAATTTTAAAATCAAAATGTTATTAAAATATTCTTGTTGCCGTTTGTTTGTAAGTTTAGAATAAAAATTAGGTGATCCCGACGTAGAATCACTGCGTCGGAAAGGGTTAACGAATATCGCCATATTCGCAAGAACTATTTTTTTTTTTTTTTTTTTTTTTGTCCAAATGTGTTGCTTTAAATTTTTAATGTTTTGTAACCTCTTTTTCTGACATACTTTTTGTGTTATTTAATTGCTGATATTAGAAAAAGCGATATTTTTTCTGGGAAAATACCTGGTGCCCAAATTCCAGGATTTTGGACATTCTATACTTTCAAAATCCTTTAATTCGAAGAGTAGTATTATTGTGCAAATTTTTTCTTATCTAATTTCAGCTATTAAATAAGAAAAAAAGTTGTACAAAAATGGGGTGCAAAAAAAAAATAAATAAATAAATAAAATAAATAAATAAATAAATAAATAAATAAGTGTAATCAACGCTGTAAAATTGTGATGTCCTCGAAAGAAAAGCGGTGTGGCATTGCGTTCATTAAGATTTCATTTCACTATCCCCGCTTATATGCAAAATATTATTTGTGTGTACAGAAAGAATTGTATATGAATACAGATTGCGCCAAAAGCACTTTAACAGTCAGCTAACTATAATAAATATAAAGATGAAAAAATAATATAACGATGAGTAAGTAACTCGTTACATATAGTAATATATATAATAAGACCTCTTCAGATTTTTTGAAAAAAATATGCTTTGCTGCCTTAATCAATAAGATCCAAACCAATAACGCAAAAATACAAAATTATGGAAACTTTCTTATTGACTTTTACAGTTAAATAGAATAATAATAAGCAAAAGTACGTCCTTTTATTAAGTAGTATGTACAAGTTTTACAATTCATTTAATTGGAGAACTCGCAATGCAAGATTATTGAATACATTTTTTACTAGCTTCAAAAATTATTCTATATAAAATTTATCTTTTAAAAAGATAATCTTCTAAGTATGTTTATATTTTTAAATACATATGTTTTGTAGTTATTGATATTTATTCTTTTCTCTATGCGTCTGTAGATGTGACAGAATGCCTATAAAAGTGATGAAAAGCATTTTGAAATAAATATATACGACAGTATTTTTACGTAAAACTGTAGAGATTCTTTAAAAAAATGTTACATAATAAAATATGTCTTACTTGAAATTGAATTTATGTCTTCTACTTCAAACTGTCTACTCGACAAGAATTGCATTTCTCCATCTTACATTAGAAAAAGATATTCACATTTTCATTCGCGAAAATTTCATTTCTTATAAACTCATTTTTTATCAGGACATTATTACTATTTTTCAAATCATGAAAAATTTTCTCTTTACATATATGTCGAATATAAGGAAACATATCTATAATGAAACTAAATTTTATTTTAAGAATATATGCTTTGGTTTATATCTATATATATATGTATATATGTTATTTTAACTGTGATTTTCAGAATAGATTTAATTATTTGTACTAAAAAGGTCATTGATCATACCACAATTATCTAATTTGTGAAAGGATGCGCTTTAAAATTATTTATAAAAAAAATTATAATTAATTGAAACAAAAGCTTCATCGTAAAGTTAATATAAAAAGCATACATATCTGCCAAGTCTTCTGCTTTTTGGATACCAAATTTTTAATAAAGAAAATGTTGTTTTATTTAATTGAAACATTCGCCGACTTAAAATAACGACATTTTCTCTAGGAAAAATCGTGTGCAAAAAGTCGGAGCGTTAACTAATTGTAATTTAATTTAATTTGATAAAACAATTACATGTGAAATTTGTTAAGAAATAATTGTTGGCTAACACCTCTCAGGAAGTAAAAGAAACGGATTATAATATAATAAAAATTATTCCTATAATCAAATTGCTATCAATGATATAATGAAGTTACCAAGATAGTGTTCATTTCAACCTGGCACGTACAGTCCTCGAAAAAAAAGTAAACACCCCCTACTAACTCCTCAACAAATTATATCGTAGAAGAAAGTTACTGGTACCAAACGAATGCAAATAAAGTCTACTTTTAAATGATGTATATAAAATTTGCTTAGGGGGCACTCCACATATTAAAACAAACCAGAATTTTTTTTCAATAGCAGAGCACAATTCTGACAGCACCCTTCAATTAGCCCCAAAACAAATTTTTATACAATCCCTACGATAAGGTTCCGAAAAATTAATTAACGAGCGTATTTTAGGGGCTGTATCCAAATTGAAGTTCGGTACTGGATTGTTGACCGATAGAGCCTCCTTCTTGATCAAGGCATCTTAAGTGCTACTCAAGCATTCACTGAAGACTGCTAGATTACAGGATAGCAGAAGGAATTTCAAAAAACCTAGTCACTTCTATCATAGGTGGCCCCTTAAAACATCATTTTGCCGTTTTCAAGCATAATATGAAAACTACTTCGAAGGAAAATGTGAAATTTTGGATTTCCACAAAGCAGGACTTAATAAATCTAAATCCATAAAAAATTGTAGGTTGCAATTTATAATTTTTTCGAATGTTAATTTCATAATTCATAATCCGTATCATAAAATTATAAAAATTGCAAATTCAACGTATTTATGTTTGGGTATATTAGTATTATTGCTACACAAAAAATTAGCGCATTACGAGTAAAATTTCAGGATATATATATAAAAATATTAAAATGTAATTTAACATTAGAAGCACTAAATTTTGAATGTTTATAATTAAAAAAATTATCATTCAAATGACATGAAATTTGGTGTCTAATCATAGTTTGAACCGAAGATTTGAAATATCTTGTTAAAACTGGGTATTGCAATTGAAAAAATTGAAGTTTGGTTTCGTTTTAATATGTAGATGGCCCTTTAAGCAAATTTTACATACATCATTGAAAAGTAGACTTTATTTCCAATCGTTCGGTACTAGTAACTTTCTTCAACGATAACTTGTTGAGAAGTTAGTAGGGAGTGTTTACTTTTTTTTTCCACGTCTGTACATATACTAGCACAATCCATGCTTTCTTTAGATTCGCGAAGCATTATTTGATAAGATAAATATTTGAAAGTAACAATATTTTTTTTAATATTATTTTTCCATCTTTATTAAGCAAAAACGTTATTTTATGTTTTCGAGAATTTTAATTTTAGAAATGTAAACTCAGCCAAATAACTAACAATTTCCTCGGTATTTTGCATTTACGATATAAGACAGGTATAAATAAAAAAAAAAATTTCGAAGCAAAATTTTACAAAACAATTTTAAATTTCCAACTAAAATTTATTTTAATTTTTTTTTTACATCTTCCAATAGCCTCCGGTGTTTTCTCAAATGGTTTGAAACATGTATGTTTTCAATCTTTGTAATTCACATCACATAATCTTAGAATAATATATTCGAAGAGAGCTTGAAGAAAGTTAATTTTACAAAATCCTATTTTCTGGATAAACATTTGGAATCTGCTCTCGTTGATACTAAGAATTATTAACTTGTTATATTATTGTTATTATTCAACCTTCGAATTCGATTAACAATTTATATGACGAATTTAACAATTAATTTTATTTGCTTACAATCATTTTGTTGCCACTTTACAAAAAAAATCATAATATCATTCTTGTAAAATGCATAAGTATCGTCTGCGTAGATGATTTCACATAATAAGAATAAATTGTGTATTTGAATTCTTAAACTGAAAAATACTTTTATAATTGAATGTAAATAATTTAATTTTCGCAAATTTTAATACATTAAAATATGCTATAATTTTCATAAAAAGGTATTTTAAAAATTTCATAAAAGAAATCGTGAAACTATTAAATGTTTAAAAGGAATTAGTACCAAAATATGCACCATTTCCAACCAAACTTAATAAAGTATTCTATTAAAATGTATATCATCCTCTTAAATAATATACACTTTTAATATAAGGAAGTTTAATGTTGTTTTACAGTTTGAAGTATAAATTCTGCAGTTATTTTCAATATTTAAAATATTTCGAATTTTGCAAAATCCAGATATATAGGTTCCTTTCCTTATTTAAATAATTAAAAAAATGAAAAATTTTGACGCATCGATAATATTTCACGTACTTAATCATTTGTGATTTTATTTATTTTTACCGACTCGATGATTTTTATTTTAATACGCAGGTTTCATTATCGTTTACAATAATAAATCCGTATAATAGAAAAATGTATTCAACAAAATAATAATAAATGTTTTTTGTTAAATTATTCGATAAGAAAATAATATTGTTAGAATCTATAGATCATATTTTATTTATATCTAGTCCAAAAAATATTTATTTCTCTAATTAAATTTAAAAACAGTTTTTGAGATATTTTGGCGGAATAATGAAAAAATATTTTTTTATTTAATGAATCATGATTCTATCTTAAATAGTAAATTTGTAGATCAGGCGTCTCAACCTCACCTCTGCAAGTCATCGTGCTTTAATCTCGCTTTGCATAAAATTCAATATCATTCAATCCGCATTTTATTATTATTCTTTTAATTATATAAAAAATTTTAAGAATATAAAATTCTTGGAAGGTTTGGGATATTAGAAGCGATAAATTATACACAGTGTGATAATGATATTCTGAAATGCTGACGAACGGCTTAGTCTGGTATTTTTTTAGATGAAGCAGCACGTTTACCCTCATTTTCTCATTAAATTTAAATAAGTAATTTCCTAATGATTGTGCGAATGGTTATAGTATAGCTCGGATTTCGTCTTACACTGTGATTATTTTAGGATAAGCAAGAGTTTGAACAAGGATTTTATGTTAACTTAATATCCAAATAGGAATATTTAATTAAACTGAATCTATTATATCGAATTTAAAAATCTAATATTTTAAAATTTTTTGAAATTTTTTCATGGTCATAGATGTAAGATCTTATCTAAATAGATTCTGTAAAATTACATAAGAAAAATAACTTATTTTCATTAAACTAAAATTATAGCATGATAAAAGTGAAAAAGTATAATTAAAGGTATATAAACACCTTTTATCCCTTAGGCTAATGTCAGACAAACGTCTATTTGCACGCCTTTTGTTTCAGCATGAAAAAGAATTACCTTAATTAAGAGGGGTTTCTTTTTCATGTTCAAACAAAAAACTTGCAAATAGACGTTCGTCTGACATTAGTCATAATCGTCACGTTCGATACATTCACGGGCATTTTGACCGTCAAAGTATCGGGCAGGACGATTAAATAGCTAGTAAACTGATGTACAAGTTATATACGCAAAATCACCGACTCTATCAAGATCAATATTGATAAAATAATTATTGCAGCATTAAAAAAATGAACTTAAAAAAACAAAAATCATTAGATCGCAGATTTAGTGAAATGAGGTGTTCTAATATGAAGGGATATCTGTGAACCTGACTTATTTTATCCCATTCTTTTTAATTTTGAAAAGCATATCTTTCGATATTCTCAGATCAGTTTATTAACAAGAAAGAAAATCAAGCGTCAAGCATAGATTATGAAACATTTATCAACACTTCTTGAATAGTCAAAGAAAACTTCGCCGTAACATATTTTTGTGCATTTCTGTATATGATCTGTATGTTTGCATATATTCTACATTGTATGCTAAAATTTAGTTTAGGTAGAAAAAGCATATCGGAGATTAAAATTCAACTTTAGTATTTTCTACCTATAGACAGAAATGTACATTAATTCATTTCTGCAGCCCTATATATTACGTGAAGTTTTTTATACGCGCCACATATTAACTTAATGATTCTATTTAAATTTTACAAACATCTGTTATTAAGTACTAAATTTAGCTGAGCTTGAAAATGCATAACTTAAATTAAATATATATATATATATATACTCTGAAGTCATTCTCAGTAATGCTTACGAATTCTTTTGTGCAGTCCTGTATATGGTCTATATAATTTATTTACACCAAATAGTAAGTAAAAATTAATTAACCTTGAAACCATAATCGAAAACGCTCTTCAGCAATCATTCCTAATGGGCAATACTTCGGATACAGTATTGCATCAAAACTCTTTTATGTGACCCTGTAAATGAATGATAAATGCGATGCAAATCATATTAAATTGCAAGCTTCTTGTAGTAAATCTCAGTAATGTATATCAGTTTCATAAAGTTTGAAATGGTGCAACACAATTAAAATACATTGCGAAAAGTTTTCCCCCGTAGACCTGCCTTATATAACCGATTTCTTCGGTTTGATCCTGTAAAAAATGATGTATGATTTGCACTCTTATACTTCAGAACGGCTAATTTAATGCATCTCAGAAATCTGTATCAATTTTATTATGTTTGAAATAAAGTACCATCATTAAAATACGTCGCTAAATAATTTTCTTCATAGACAGTATTATAATGAATATTTTTGAGTTGCTTGTACGCGCGCCATAAACGACACACATAAGAGATTTTATGGTAACCATGATCTAGTGCACCTTAATAATGTATATAAGTTTCATTACGTTTAAAATTGTGTAACAATATTGAAATAAACCGCAAATGATTTTTTCCAATAGTCCATAACGTAACGGAATACTTTAGAGTGTCCCTGTAATTGAACAATGTATGCTACACACTTTATTTTCAATACCGGTCTTAATATGCTAACAACAGTAACGCATATTAATTACATGTAATTCAGATTAAATTTACGCAAGTTATAACACGGATAGACGACGCCAGGTAGCAGACAGACAAACCGAAGTCATAAACACCATTCATTTATGTTGAAAAGTGTTAAAAAGATTATGTGTGATTTATATACGAAAGATTTATATGCGATTAATTGCACTTTTTATTACTTTTAGCATGCTGAAACGTTAGATTAATTACATCCTAATATACTCGATAGCAACAACATACTAATATCTCTATAACAATAGCCGTTGTCATGTGACTGTCATCAACAATTCCGTGATAACCGCTTCACTTTTTATATGCCAAACAGCTAATTTGGTAATTTAATGTTAGCCGGGCGCAGGTGATAAATCGCCAAATATTGTTCCATCGCCATCATATCATCAATATTATAATAGTCCATTTCATACAACTGTCATAAACAATTTTTCTCGAGGTAAATTAAAACAAATCTTTGATGTTGAAATTAAATGTCATAGTTTATAGTATTATTTATTACTTTTTTCTTTTCTTTTCATCATTTTCTTTACCTTTCTTTTCATTATTTTCTTTTCCTTTTCTTTTCATTCTTTTGTTTTTCTTTTCTTTTTTTTAAGAAATAAGAGAAAATTGAGAGTCATAATTTTTAAGTATTTCAGTTTTAAATTAAAGTTATTTATTTTAAATAAAATGATTGAAAGTATTATATTTTAAATGAAATTAATGTAATAAGAAAAAGAAACTACGGGCACAATGTTTGCGATTTATCACCTGCACTCGGCTAACATAAAAATACCGAGTTCATGATTTTTGTATCAGAATCTTCCGATTTGGCAAAGGATTGAGCAAGTAAATTAAATCTAACAAAAACATAGCTGTGAAAAAAGGGAGCCAAGTTCTGTAAAGACAATGGCAAGAAAAGAAATGATATCTAAGTGGGTGCCAAGTTCAAATAAAATTCACTCAAACTTACCTACTGAAGTATTATAGCATTTTTTAAATTGTTTTGAAGTAAAAATTATTAATAGCATATTAATAATAAATCTAGAACTTGGCAAGTTTTTACTTACGAGTCATTTATTTTTAATAATGACATAATCATATCAAATCTTGTTATTTCATGATTGGAAGCCTTAATTTGAGTGAGCTCTTACACCTTGAAGGGCGGTGGGGTAAAATATATCCCACCTAATTTAACTGCAAAATTCCACATTGATACTAGAATTCAGGACTAAAAAGTTTCATTTTATTAAATACGTGAAAAGAAGCTTTTACCCATTTTGAAATAAATTTATTTTGTAAATTCTGGTGTGATTCAATCATTTCAGCATTTCACGAATAAAAGTTATTTGCCCCTGAAAGGGTTAAAGTGGTGCAGTCTCCAGAGTGATGACCAAGAACAAGCGTAAGTATATCTGTCTCTTTGTTAGGCATCTTAGTCTGTTTGCATTGAGGTTTCTGGAGGTGGGTGTTAGAGTGATAACCAAAGACGAGCGGGAGTGTATCTGTGTATTTATTGGTTTATCAAATCTTTAACATGAGTCATTTTATTATAATAATATCTATATTATTTTTTTTTGTAATGTCATTGAAATTAATATTAACATCACCATTTTATTAAGACATGAAATTGATAGGCATAACATTTATCAAAAACTTGCCAAGTTCTAGATTTATTATTAATATGCTATCAATAATTTTTATTTCTAAACAATTTAAAAAATGCTATAATACTTCAGTAGGTAAGTTTGAGTGAATTTTATTTGAACTTGGCACCCACTTAGATATCATTTCTTTTCTTGCCATTGTCTTTACAGAACTTGGCTCCCTTTTTTCACAGCTATGTTTTTGTTAGATATCATTACTTTTTGTAAAGTTACAATATATTTAGACACTTTACTTAATGCTTATTAATGTGTCTACGTGTGACTATTTTATTCACCAAGCAACATTCAATTATAAATTAAATTTCCTGCAACAAACTATTTAGCTGTCAGTTTGCGGCAGAAATCTATATTTTAACACTGTTACATTGAATGCATGTTTTGAGACGAAATGTATTGATTCGAAACTTTTATTGTTTCTGAAACAACAATTCCTATTAAATTCCTATATTAAATTTTCCAATTAAATATCCTATAGCTGGGCCTGCTTTTTTGTACTGAAAGTGAAAAATAAAGTTATGTGCTTATGCCACACTATGTATCATTCATCCATGGGTGCCGGCAAAGAGGTAGTGCAGAGGAAGGATATTACCCCTCCCTGGTTTTTCAAATTTAATTAACTAAATATCCTTTTCTCTGATGATTTTGAAAATAACAAGTGGGTAAGTGTGATCGCAGATCGCACAGAGGGTTTCGTTTAATATTCCTTTCAAAACACTTTATCCTTTTCAAAAATCTTAGTTCCACATTTCGAAACCAGGGGCGCACTCTATTCTAAACAAACCTTTATCCGAACGAAACTCTGTTTTACATACTATCCGTAGATATAATAGTCGAGGGGATTGAGCCCATAGCACCGAGATAAGTAGGCGCACCTGGCGGTAAAAAGTGGAACTAAAATATGTAAGGCTATGGTGCATAATATGAAAGAATGGTCAAAGGGGTGTCGGCAAAAGTTAGAAAAGTGCTCCCCGGGTGAAAAGGGTGGAGATTAGAAAAATTGCTTAAAATACACAAGTTAGAGCCCGTAGGAGTAAATAATATAAGACTTTTTGAAAATTTTATGATTTGTCGTGTGGTCCGAGTTATTCAGCTATACGTATGCAAAAAGTCATGTCTCCAACTTAATTAGGGGCTCCCTTAGATAGAATTCCTTAAAATACATATGTGGTAGCTCAAAGGGTTAAGCGTAAGACTTTTTCAAGGTTTTATGATTTGTAGCCTGGCCTCAAGTGTTCTGCTAAAACTATGCAAAATTTCAAGTCTGCAATTAAATAAGGGGCTCAGTCAGAAAGAATTGCTTAAAATACGCATGTGGAAGCCCAAAGGGTTAAATGTACGACTTTTTCAAAATTTTATGATTTGTCGCATGATGGTGTTCAGCTATAAGTATGCAAATTTTCAGACCTCCAACCTAATTAGGGGCTCACTTAGAAAATATTGTTTAAAAAACACATGTGGGAGCCCAAAGGGTTAAATGTACGACTTTTTGAAAAATTTTATGATTTGTCGTTTGATGTGAGGTGTTCAGCTATAAGTATGCAAAATTTCATGCCTCCAACCTAAATAGGGGCTCACTTAGAAAAAATTGTTTAAAATACACATATGGGAGCCCAAAGGGTTAAATGTACGACTTTTTGAAAAATTTTATGATTTGTCGTTTGATGTGAGGTGTTCAGCTATAAGTATGCAAAATTTCATGCCTCCAACCTAATTAGAGGCTCACTTTGAAAGAATTGTTTAAAATGCACATGGGGGAGCCCAAAGCGTTAAATGTACGACTTTTTCAAAATTTTATAGACTGTCATTTGATGTGAGGTGTTCAGCTATAAGTATGCAAAATTTCACGCCTCCAACCTAGTTAGAGGCTCACATAGAAAGAATTGTTTAAAATACACATGTGGGAGTCCAAAGGGTTAAATGTACGACTTTTTCAAAATTTTATAATTTGTCGTATGATGTGTGGTGTTCAGCTATAAGTATGCAAAATTTCAAGTCTCCAACGAGTATAGTTTCTGAGAACGGGCTCTGTGACAGACAGAATATCTCAATTTGTCGATTTTCTGTAAGCAAGTAAACCTAGATAAACCCCCAGTAAGTAGATAGTAGGTTTACAATGGAAGCCTATGGGAATTTGGCGAAATATTAGAGATATCGCCAAGGTGGCGTCACTTTTGGCGACTAATTTTGGTCGCCAAATTTGGCGATATATCGCCATGTTGGCGAGAAACTTGGCGGTATTTACGACAGAACAGCGTCCCCTCCTACGGCAAATTAAAATTTCGCCTAATAGACGTAATGTTAAAGTAAAAATGGGCACCCCCAGGTGGGTAATTCATCGATTTTCACAATTTTTTAATTTTTCTTCCTTAGTTTTATAGTGTAAACGAACTTCGCACCAAATTTGAAGTATGTCGCTGCAGTAGATATACGAGATCTTTTTGATGAGTGAGTCAGTCAGTCAGTCAGTCAGTGGTAAAATTATCGATTATCAGACATTTTCAAATGTCATTATCTCGGAAACTAATTATGCGTTATTTATAAAATTTTGGATTTTAGGTAATTAGGGTGGCCTTACTACACATTTCGTATAACAAGTATGTAGGTCTCATAGATTTTCAGTAGTAGAGCATTGAAATTTGACGAAAACAGCTTGAAATGGTTCGTGTAAATAACACACGGCTATGTCAGGCGAACTTGGCTGACACACTGCCGTGTGTCTAGATTATGAATATAAGTAACACGATACAATGCCTTGCATAGATGTAAATGGAGACCGAACTGGTCACCAAGGGCAGCTAGTTACCCAAAATTAGCACATTTGGAGACCTTTAAATATACTG
The DNA here is from genome assembly GCA_963932465.1 of Maratus speciosus. Taxonomy (NCBI): domain Eukaryota; kingdom Metazoa; phylum Arthropoda; class Arachnida; order Araneae; family Salticidae; genus Maratus; species Maratus speciosus. Next base: position 68,677,551 of record OZ010789.1, read on the forward strand.
CATAATCATTCCATATCGTATACTCTGTTAATTGCATAAATCGCATCCATTTGGTGCTGTAAAATAGTTTTTTGATAACTTTTTAACAGTTTCTACATTCAAATTAAAACCGTAATTTATTAACCCAGTTCATATTTGAGGAACGGAGACCAAACCGGTCACCAAGGGCAGCTAGTTACCCAAAATAAGCACATTTGGAGACCTTTAAATCTACTGGATAATCATTCCATATCGTATACACTGTTAATTGCATAAATCGCATACATTTGGCGCTGTAAAACAGTTTTGTGATAACTTTTTAAGAGTTTCTACATTCAAATTAAAACCGTAATTTATTAACTTAGCTCATATTTGACGCAAAACTAGATTTAAGACCATACGTATTACGTATTAGTACTAAAGATTAGCTAATCTTTCATTTATCTCAGCCATATTTTTTCTTAATATTTCGTACTTGGGATTATTTGAATAATTTTCTTTATAGACTACGAAAGGCAGTCGCTAGGCAACGGACAAAAGGAAAAGAAAAAATGAAATGTGTATCATGTCAAACATGTAAATTGATGAAACAAAATATTTTATACTAGTAAATCTGCAGATCAAGAGCCTCAACGTCATCTCTGCAACTCATTGTTTTTATCAAACTTTGCGTAATATTAATCTTTCTACAAAAACAAAATTTAAACTATTTAAATTACACAAACATTTATAAAAGGAAAAAAACATTTCGATGGTTTCAGACATTAAAAGCGTTAAATTAAACACGTTGTTATGTAAGGATATTCTGAAATTCTCACGAGCTACTTATTCTAGTAATTTTTATATAATAAAGCAAATTTCTTCAGGGGGGCTCTGCCCCCCTGAACCCCCCGTTGTGTAATTTATTTTGCATTTGTAATTTTCTACTGATTGAGTTAATGATTACCCTATATCTTAGATTTCTTTTTACACTGCGATTTATAAGGATAAGCAATAATTCGGTGAAGCATTTTACGTTATCCTAATATCCATACCGCAGTATTTACTTGCCTGCTAACCACAAATACCTGTATCTAATGGATAAAGAACTTTTGGAAATGTAAACTGAAACATCTAATTTAGAAATCTAATACCTTTATAAATTTTGTTTATAAAAAAATAATTTTGATTACCATTCTGCAATATTTATATCTAAGATCTAATCTAAATATCAAAAAATGTACTCGATAGCATTAACTTACTAAAATCACCCTAAAGTAGGTGGGCTTCTAAACCTAACAGTTAATAATTCATCATCGTTAAATAGATAAACATGATTTGGCGCCTTTAAGTATTTTTTGTGATTTTCTTTTAATAGTATCTACATTTAATTTAAAATCGTGATGTTACAAATACCGTTGAAATTTGACGCAAACCTATGTTCAGGTCAAATTACGAAAGGTTAACTAACATTTCATTTCCCTTAGCCGGACTTTCTGTTTCATTTTTCGTAATAAGGATTATTTTAATAATTTAATTTATTTTACACTCTACAAGCTGTTACACGGACGTTGTTCACGTAGCATTAAAATAGAGATAAATGCATTAAGTAAAACATTTCATTCCCCAGCAGACATACCAAGTCTCAAGCTTTTTGCACATCACTATTATCTTAGAGAAAATGTTCTTTTAAATCGCGCAAATGTTTCAATTAAATAAAGTAACATTTTCTGTATTAAAATATTGGTATCCAGAACGCCGGAGGCTTGGCAGCTCTGCTCCTCTTAATAAAAACATATATGATTAACCAACACTTTATCACATTTTATAGGAGACAATACGGAATTTCTTATTTGTATGGCCTTACATATATCTCAGTCATAAAAATGTAAAATTTTGTGCCAATTAATGCACGCAATTGCGAAAATGAAATCGCAAAGAATGAGAAAAGGAAGGCCAAGTAAAATCGTGTAAATCGAGGAATCTTTCTTCGTAGTGCTGGGAAAATACTGCTACAAAAACTATTTTAGGTGGTATTTGGTGTGAAATGTTTATATGTATTCATTCCTGTCCTATATATCCTTTTTTTTATTTTTTATTTGCTTATTCCATTTTCTTTTGCACGTGAAAATCTTACAAATTAAAATTAACTCTTTGGGAGAAATTGTTATTCATTTTTTTTTTTTTGGCAACAATAAAGTTTATAAAATTTAACAGAATAATGTCAGTTTATTCTGTATGAAAATAACGAACTTTTTCATTTATAATCAAATAGTTGAATAAATAAATGAAAATATTATTCTATATAGTATATAAATACTATTTTCATTTCTGCGTTTAAATAAATCTATATGCAAATATCTATACAAAGGCATTCATTAATTCATTCCTTTTGCTTTGATTTGACTTCAAAAAACCATACATACTTTCACATTTATGATATTTTTAGATGAGATGCTGTTGCTACGCAACGGTTAAAAGAGAAAATGAAATATAAGTAAATTCATAAAATAAAATGTTTTATATTATTCGAACACATGTATAAAATTCTATCATAAGTTATACACCTAATTTAAAAGCTCTGACAAATGTTTTGACAAAATTGCAAACTAATAAGAAGAATTTAATACTCTTATTTAAAAATTTCAGCATCCAAAATTTACCATTTAAATCTATTATTCATATGAGCGATTTCTTTCAACAAATGAAAATTTGAAAATCGTCTGACTTCCCATAGAAAAGCATTATATCACAAAATAAAATGTTCTGTATATTCCGAACGAATGAACCAAATTTAACCCAAAACTATACAGCTAAATCCGGGGAGCTCATCAACATGCCCAGGGAATTTCAAGCCGATCGGATGCTTTTTGCGGCAGTTATCGCGGAACAGACAGACAGACTAACAGACAGACAGACTAACGGAAACCAAAACTTTTCGTGTCTCCACAGTAAGCCTTCACTGACGTTTCGGCAATTATTGGAAATCATGTATAAAGTTTCGTTAAAAATTATACACGTAATTGAAAAAAATCTGACAAATTTATTGACACAAATTCAAAATAATAGAAATAATTTAAAATCCTTATTTAGAAATTTTAGTATCCATAAATTAACATTTAAATCAATTAATCAAATGTGTCATTTTGTTTTAACAAATGAAAATTTGAAAATCGTCTGACTTGTCATAGAAAAACATTGTGAAGGAAAATTAAATGTTCCTTATTTTCCGAACGAATGAACCAAATTTAACCAAAAACTATACAGCTAAGTCCGGATACCTCACGAACATTCCTAATTAATTTCAAGCTAATCGGAAACTTTTTGTGGCAGTTATCGTGGTAACGACTGGCAACACACTAACATACGATAACCAAAACTTTTCGTGTCTCCACACTAAGCCTTCACTGACGTTTCGGCAATTACTGACCCCACGATTTATTTTTTTTCTGAAAATATGCGTGTTTCATTTTTTATTTGCAAAAATGCTTCCGTAATGTAAAAACATGTAAAATAAATTAATTAAAATAAAAATTTTGTTAAGGTTATTCTGTAAAAAAAAAAAAATAATAATAACATTGTGCAAATCTACAGGTCATAATTTATTTTTATGTTTAATTTCAAGTCAAAATACTAAATAGTTTTTTTGTAAAGTGTACGACAAAACGTAATTTGAGTAGACTAGTAGAGGATTCGCCTCGCTCATCCTAATAATGTTATCAACTTTTTTAGCAATTTTGGATTCATATCCTTTACGATATTAGCCTTCATCGAACATCACTGCCTATTTTTTTATAATTTTTTTTTTTTTTTTTTTTTTTTTGCAAAGCTTTTCTTTTTATACGTTTGCAAAAATATTATACATTTATTATTCGCATACATCACACACTTAAATAAAGATAAAGAGTTAATACAATATCACTATTATGTATGAAATGACTTTATATAAAATAACATTAAGAAATACTTACGACTTAAAAGTATTTAATAATAGCTTTTTGTTACATAATGTATTCATTAACAATATTGTCTTCTTGCACTTGCTCCCTTCACGGAGGTAAGCAGCATTTCTGATGGACATAAATCGCCATCAAGATAAATAAACGTGCGGAAATAAACTAATTTCTTCCATTAAGCACAATATCTGACATTTTCAATTAGCCGTAAATGCTAATTTGTTCAACATTGAAAATCCCGGGATGCTGAAACAACTTTATATGATTGAATCAAACTCAATAACTCAAAAAACTAAAGATAACTGATTTATTATTAGGCTAATGTCAGAGAACGTCTTTTTGCACGCTTTTTTCATTGCGTGTTATCCCTACGCAATGCTAGCGGCATTGTGTAGGGATAATACGTAAGGAAAAATAGTGCAAAAAAACGTCCGTCTGACATTAGAGTTATGATTATTTATTTTAAAATGTAAACATCTATTAATTCTATAAAATGTAATTATCGGTGGAAGGGGTCATATAAAAACCTCTCATAATACAACATAATATCGATTAAATATATTAAAATGTTGTTTCATATTCATTTAATAATATATAAATAATCTAATATACCTGAAATAAATACTGTGAACATTAAAAAAGGTCCCCAGTCTTACTTAAAAGGCGACTAATGTAATGAAAAAGACTTTACAAGTTTAAAATGTACATTTTATGTAAAACTTCTTAGTACTTTCAAGCCTTCCAGGCTCATCATCAGAGAATATCTTAATAACTAAATGTTGTTTATTTATACAAATACGTCACTTTGTTTTGAAAATGAGAGAGCCAATAATTACTAGAGTTGAAAGTAGAAGTAGCAGTAGCAATTTCTTGGGTTGAATTTAATTAGAGGAAATATATATTATTATTATTAATTGCAGGTGCATTTATTTTATCACATCACTTTGTTTCTCATACGTCACTTTGCATGGGTAGAAGAAAATATTTAACTTCTGTACTTTAAATTTTAATACGTCACTTTGCTCAGGTTTTCAGGATTCATTTTCATTATATTGAACCGGAAACTGGGGATATTGTACTTGTGAATATAAAAGTTGTAGATAATATTAAGGAAATGTATAATAAAATTAATTGGATTTGATACTTTTAGAATTGACGAAGTTAGAATTTTTTTTCTCCCAAAAACCCTATTTTTTGCACCCCTTGAGCCCATTTTTAATTTTATCAGAAATCTGTGATACATAAATTTTTGGCCCTATTTTTAGAAGTAATAAAAACTTTAAACTGATTTGATATGCACAAAAATTAAGAAGTTATGGGGTTTTTTCGGTTTTCCCAAAACCCTTCCCTATTTCCATCCACTTGGCCCGATTTTGCCCATTAACGGACTTGACTGAGATTTTATGTCCCTTGATTTTATGTATCAGTTTGGAAGAGATTTGTGCAGAATTGTGGAAGTTATCATGTCCAGAACAAAGTGATATATATATATATATATATATATAGATAGATAGATAGATAAAGTTTTTTACTGAGGGTGGTTTTGGGTTCTAGAGGTCGGTGTAGATCTGCAAAAATTTTTCAGAAATTCTAACATAGGAACGATCCCAAAAGGTAGTATTTCATACGAAATCTACCTAAAACATGTATACATGAAATTTCGTTCAAGTCTATAAAAACTTCATACTTTTTTCGATCGTTCAATGCGGACCTACATACGTACCGACAGACAGATATCTTACATACACACGCTTCTCAGAACCTCTGACTCCTAAAATGTGTAAATCCGTCGAAACCCTGAAAACGGAAAATATCTCGATTACAGTACATTTTTCTTTAGAAAGAAAGAAGTAAAAAGAGAAATGTTTCTTAATCTACAAATATATATATTACAACGAACGAAAATGTTCAATAACCTCTCACGAATTACCTTTAATGTCAGAAAGTGGGCTTTTTCTTTAGAAATTTCAGAATCTAAAATATTTTCAAAATTTTCAGACACATTTATAAAACAAATCTCTACTGCTGCCGCTGATTTTAAAAAAATATCTTAAAGTAGTTTTTTCTATCTAAAACCAAAATAGAAATTTCTATGATGCCACCAATTCTTAATTAACAATTTTAGCTTCGTCATTGAATTTATAAATTCAAGAATAACAAACTAATAGTATAAAAATATGTATGATAATCACTTATAATGAAAATCAGCTAAGCTAAAAAATGTTATAAAAGGGATAAAATACATTTATTTAGATTAACGTACACTGTAAAAAAAAAAAAAAAAAAAAAAAAAAAAAAAGTAATGCTAGTTTTCAGGTAGGAATTGGAGAAATAGTTGCCCTTATCGTACCAGAATAATTTCCAACCCAGCTCGGAATAAAATCCGTAAAATCGGAATAAATCCGTAAAATCGGAATAAAATCCGTAAAATACCGTTTTAATGACTATTTCCTTATTTTTTACCGATTTTATTCCGAGCTGGGCAAGAAATTATTCCGGTACGATAAGGGCAACTATTTTTCCGATTCCTACCGGAAAACTGGCAGCATTTTTTTTTTTTTTTTTTTTTTTTACAGTGTACGTTTCACCGCACAAACAGCGACATTTTCTAAATCTTCCTAGATAAAAATATTTTAACTTTTTTTTTTTTTTTTAAGTAATCAAGTAAAATGCAATGTCATTTAAAAAGTTAGTAGGAAGTAAAAGTAAAACTAATAGTAGTTTTAATATAAATATTAATGCAATTAATTTAACATGTTTACATCCAAAAGAATTTTTTAAATATGAAAATGTGTACATTAGAATGGATATCAACTACAAAACCTATATTTTAGTAGTTGAAAAGAAAATACACTAATAAAACTACTCGGAAACGCTTCCAAAAATCAGTGGCAGTGCAAGAAACATATTTTAAAAATGCTTCTTTAAATCGCGAAAATATATTGGTTTTTCATGCTTCTATGGAGAAAGGCGGTTTTTCGGAATCTTGGGTGAATCGGTAGAGGTTACTGTGAAACTTCTCTTATGATTATGTTACATTTTCTTACGTTAAGAAAATGTGTCTTTTTTCAATTCCCACTATTAGTTCACACTCTCTCTATATTTATTTATTTATTAATTAATTTATATATATATATATATATATATATATATATATCTTGTTCAAATTTTCAGTCGTTAATAAAATACTTATTATTCATCCTATCAAGTTGAAATAAATTTTTTTTAAACTTGTACTGGATCACAATTGATGTTAATACAGTTTTTCAAATATTAATTCATTCATTAAATTTTAATTAATTATTTTTTGTTTTACATGGGAAAAAAATGGCGGCCATATTAATGCATTTAATGCATCTTCATATCTATAAGGGGTGTTACCAACACTGTTATGTCGCAAAAATACCGCCAAGTTTGTCGCCCACTTGGCGATATATCGCCAAATTTGGCGACCAAAATGAGTCGCTAAATGTGACGTCAACTTGGCGATATCTCTAATATTTCGCCAAATTCCCATAGAGTTCCATTGTAAACCTACTTGCTTATAGAAAATCAACCAATTGAGATATTTTAATGCAACAAAAACTAATATTGGCTTAAGGGATTATATTAAATTTTCCTTTGATGACCTAAGTAGGAATTGACTTTAAAAACAAATTTTTATATTACTTGTATACAGTGTATACTGAGTTACTCATAGTAACAAAAGAATCCTCCTTTGGCAAAAGCCACCTGAATGGAAAAGTAAAACGTAAAAATTATTTATACTACATAGAATTAAACTGATACCATTTAAATGCGTATAGGAATTTCTTTCAAAATTTCATATGATTTTCAGGAGAGAAGAACTTTTTTTAATAATAGAAATATTTAAAAAATATTTTACATATTTTAGTAACAAAAGAGTCGTTCTTTGGCAACAGCCACCTAAATGACGAAGTAGAAAGTAGAAAGTACTTATTCTACATAGAATAAAACTGAAATCATTTATATGCGAATTGGAATTTCTTTCAGATTTTTTATATGATTTTGGGGTTAGAAGAATTTATTTAATAGAATTATTTTTTTAATCCGTAAAATCAAATAAAATTTATTTTATACATTCAGATTGACAAACATAATTACGTTTGTAATTTTATTTATTTATTTATTTTGGCAGGGATATCTATGCTTGTATCCGCTAACATTTATATACGTGTTAAATTTTATAAATGTAATGAATAAAAATTTATACTTGATTTATTTTATATGGTATTTTGTATGCGAAGTTGACATTTTGACGGTTGATTTTACGTATTATTTTTTTTTCTAAAATCATATCAATTGCACAGATTGAAAACAATAATCTATAAATATTTTTTAACACGGGAATGCTCGCACATATCCAGGATATGAATGATTAACACATTCCCACCAATAAATTCAAACAAAAATCGTCCTTTTATTTAATTGTTGACATTTCTCACAAATTCTGCGCTAAAATAATTTGAAGATTACTTTTCGAAAATTAGTGGTGAGAAATGTAATAACTGTGCGCACCCTGTGTATAACCTACACTGCGCGAGGAATCCCGGGTTAAATAATATTAACCCATTTGAATCAACAGAGTGGAGTTGAGGAATTTTTTTCTTATTACTCAGAACTTCCTAATCCATGCTTGCGATTCCCATAGGAGAATTTCGACGAATCATAACGAAACATCTGTATCTAAATAAAGCAAGGTAGTCAGAATTTCTGGTATGAATTCGGAACTTCAAAGTAAAAAAGAAATTCCAGAATCGACGCATATATTCGCTAATGATGTAAACCGGTAATCTAATTAAAACTAATTATAACTTGTATCGCACAATTCTGAAGACTTTAAACTACAATTTCAATGCTTTTGTAGTCTAAGCAAACTAGTTATACTTACAAAACTAAGAAATGATTGTTGTGAACGAACACTTGATTATAACACGCAATTTGCAGTTCTTGATTACAAGACAAGCTCTTTGTGTTTCCAGATTTCCAATACATTAAATCATTGTTTCAAGGGAATTGTGAAATGTTCCTGATACACGAAATACCACTTTTGGATCTGTAATGATACTATTTCTAATGAAGAAAAAATCGGAGTGTGTAAACGTGGATAAAAGCAGTAGTTATTTCTAAGTTTTGAGTGTGAAACTAATAATTTCTCTATAGTGATCTGGTTTGTTTGCAAAAATATTTTTGGCATTTTTAAAAATCTTCTTGTTCCTAAATCGTTGTAATCCTGCATGTTTATTCTTACCGTTATTTTTAATTTAGAAATTTAATATTCGTACATGTATATTTTTAATTTTTATTTCCATGCATGATATTTTTCCTATTACCAATTCAATTTTTGAATTTATTATTATTTTGCAATATTTTGCATGTTTTGTTTTACAGATTTTCTGATCCCACTTTTTCTCCTCTCCTATTTCACTTATACAAACTGCTTAGGTCTATTATTTATTATATTTTTTTCATGTTCATATTTTTGAAGGATTTTGTTTTAAAAGTAAGTGGGTTAGATATTTAAAATTAGTTACTTTAGGATGTTTAAGATATTTTAAACACATATCTGTCTGGACATTTTTCGCTCTGTTGGAATAAACTTCAACTGTGCTACTCCACCCTTGAATATGATTTAATCCAGTTTGAAAAAATATTCGTTCCCTTCATTATTTTAAACACGTTTAACAAAAAGCAGTTAAACTTTCAAGTTTTTCATATTTACATGTAACTTTTATGTTAACAAATATGTTTTGGGTAGGTTTCGTAAGGAATACTACCTATTGCAGTCGTTAACATGGTGCGACTTTTGAAAAATTCCTTCATAACTCTTTATTATCTGACGCCAGAAACCGAAAACCACCCCCACCTAAAATATATATATATATGTATGTACTAAATTTTGTCCGCACGATAAAAGTCGCAATTATGCGCGGATCTTCTTCAAACTCGCCAAAAACATTGAGATAGCTAATATCTCTGCGAGGATTGCAATTGGGCAAAATTGGTCCTAGGGGGTGGAAATGGAGAGGATCGAAATTTTGAATACCACCTTAACATGATTCTGATAAAATCAGCTCTCACAGAAAAATGACAGGAAAAAATAAGCATTTTTCGTTATAGCAGTTGCCAACAATGAAAAAAAAAAGCAATACAATTTTCACCACAACAATTACTTTTCTACAATTTACAAGCACACACACACACACTAAATATTTCCAAAACTTGATCATAGATTGCAGCATAAACTATATTCTTAAGAAATAGTGTGAAGAGTTCATTCATTGCGGCGTGTAGCTATGTTTTTCGATTTAAAAAAAAAAAGTAAGTGTAATTTTAATGTTTATTTAATTTAGCGTTTGAATATTGTTATTGAGTTAGGTATTTGACTGTTTTGCAGTACGTACGTTATTTTTTATTTAATTATTTTTTTTTTTTTACTATACGGATTTTTAAGGCACATATATAATCCAATTTTTGATTTTATCTCTAAAACAAAGACGTACATTTGCGGAGTGACGATTTAAATTGGGTTGCCATCTGTCCTTCAAGTTTAGGAGAGATCGCCACATTAAATCGAGGAGACATGACCACATTTAATCAACATTTCAAAATTATAGGAAGTGAAGATTTTAACTAATGATAGTTAAATTTAAAATAATTATATAACTTTTATGTTTAAAATTATATTAATTGATATAAATGTTTTCATTTTAAATAATATAGATATTTATATAATAATCATATAATAGGACCTAAAGATGTATTTTTTGAGAAAATATGGAAAATATTGAAAAAACACAAAACTTTCATCCCGGAATGAGATAAAGTTGATAAATTAACTTAAAACCGAGAAAAAGTCTAAAATGAGAGCGAGGAAAAAAACCAAAAACTCGAAACTTCCAGCAGCGAAAAAGATGAAATACGTTTGTAATCATCAGATTTTACAGATTCAGATGGAATAGAATTGGATGAGAATTACTGTGTCGGTGTGGAAAAGAAAATAATACCACAACCAAAAAGGGTGACTGTATACAAAGCATAATGTGCCTGAAGTAGTTCCATGAAACGTTTGCAAACTTTCAAGACTTTTGCCAAAAATGTAGTAAAATTTTTCGAAAAGTGAAGGATTGAAATTATACTTCAAATTTTGTTTGTTTGAATCTTATTCATTCATTTTACGTGATAAAATCTCTTCTTTACAAACTGTTCTGTGTTTTTCATGATAAATTATATGAAATCTGTCTGTTCTTGCTATTTTAACTTAATTTTTCCTTTATTGTATTGGAAGGCCATCTCTCCTCGTATTAAAGGAGAGATGTCCATCAGCCATTTTCATTTCAATTACTTTTCAACAATTACTTTACTTTTTTGCAAGATTTCCACGGGAAAAATGAAAATGAAATAAATAGTTTTACGAATTGAAAAAAAAAATGAATATTACACATAAGGTTTCTTGAATAAGATTACCTCGTGAAAACTGAAAATGAAATAAATAGTTTGACGAATTAATATATATATATATATATATTACGTCATATTGGTAATATAATGGGCGAATATGCAACGTCATGTGAACTTTTAAAAACGTATTGAAGCATGATAAAAGCCCGGCGATGGAAATATTAGCATAGTTTAACATTTTGAGGTTATCTGATTTTGTTTTCGCCATTTTTAAACCTATTCTATATATATGCGTGTGCGTATTCGTGTATATTACAATTAAAAAAAAAATTATGTCCCTAGAGCTAATTCTTAGTGAAGAAACTGGGTTTATTTTAAATCTTGATTTACGTTTTGTTGGTGAAATTAGTACTTAACTTCGAAACCGCCTGTAGGCCGAGCCGGCAGGGATTTTTTTACTCTTAATATTTCCCTTAAAATCAATTATTTTATCAGCCTTCATTGTTTTCAGTAGTTTGTACTGGTTAGAAGATATTACGATTTATAGAACGGTTTATTCAAATGTTGGTTTTAAAACTCTGCATTCTAAAAGAAAAAAAAAATAATTCTTAATCTACGAAAATATATTATAGCACGTACGAAAATATGCAAAAATCTTTTCCGAGTTAATCACCATTCCAAAACGCGTTCTCTGCAGTTAATAACTTCAAAACACAAATATTTTCAAGATTTAAAGAAGCATTTATATAAACAAGATTTCTTTTCTGTTACAAATTTTCGGCAACGTTTCAGAGAATGTGGTTTCTATAGCTTATTCATAAGTTTCGACAAATCGGAATGTTCGTTTTTAGGATGCTATAAATTATCAATTAAACATTTATGCCTGCGTAAGTAAATTTAAGCATGCAGGAGTAACAAAATAATATAATTTTTAATATTAATGCTGTTTATTTATTATATTTTATGGTAAAACATATTTGTTGAACATGAAAATGTTTATTTGAGAATTGCTGGCATCCAAAAACCCATATCCCATATTGAGAAAAAGATTAATAGGTTAACTCTAGGATAGATGGCCATAATTTTTAAAGTTTGAAATAAAAATTCTTTGGATACAAATACAATAAATGTTTATGCATATTTAAAATTCTAATACATATGCACAGCATATTTTGGGCAAAAAATAATTAAATAAGGAGAACAACATGTGGTAAGAAAAATGAAATGAAAATGGCTGATGGACATCTCTCCTTTAATACGAGGAGAGATGGCCATCCAATACAATAAAGGAAAAATTAAGTTAAAATAGCAAGAACAGACAGATTTCATATAATTTATCATGAAAAACACATAGCAGTTTGTAAAGAAGAAATTTTATCACGTAAAATGAAAGAATAAGATTCAAACAAACAAAATTTGAAGTATAATTTCAATCCTTCACTTTTCGAAAAATTTTACCACATTTTTGGCAAAAGTCTTGAAAGTTTGCAAACGTTTCATGGAACTACTTCAGGCACATTATACTTTGTATACAGTCACCCTTTTTTGTTGTGGTACTATTTCCTTCTCCACAACTGACACAGTAATTCTCATCCAATTCGATTCCATCTGAATCTGTAAAATCTGATGATTACAAACGTATTTCATCTTTTTCGCTGCTGAAAGTTCCGAGTTTTTGGTTTTTTTCCTCGTTCTCATTTTAGACTTTTTCTCGGTTTTAAGTTAATTTATCAACTTTATCTCATTCCGAGATGAAAGTTTTGTGGTTTTTCAATATTTTCCATATCTTCTAAAAAAAAAAAAATACATCTTTAGGTCCTATTATATTACTATTATATAAATATTTGTATTATTTAAAATGTAAGCATTTATATCAATTAATATAATTTTAAACATAAAAGTTATATAATTATTTTAAATTTAATTATCATTAGTTAAAATCTGCAATTCCTATAATTTTGAAATGTTGATTAAATGTGGCCATCTCTCCTAAACTTGAAGGACAGATGTCAACCGAATTTTAATCGTCACTCCGCAAATGTACGTCTTTGTCCTTAAAAATCAATATAGTAAAAAAAAATATATAACGTACGTACTGCAAAACATTGAGATACCTAACTCAATAAAAATATTCAAACGCTAAATTAAATAAACATTAAAATTACACTTACTTTTTAAAATCGAAAAACACGTCGACTAAAAATATTTTAAAATCGACTACACGTCGCAATGAATGAACTCTTCAAACTATTTCTTAAGAATATAGTTTATGCTGCAATCTATGATCAAGTTTTTGAAATATTTAGTATGTATGTGTGTGCTTGTGACAGCCAATTATCAACACAGGGGATATGGGCCCAAAGAGGAGGTGCCCTCCGTAGGCGACTTACTAAGGGAACCTAACCAGTATTTATGCAAGGAAATCCAAGTTTCGAAGAAAACCACGGAAAACACAAAACAATTAGGACGCGATTGGACGCAAACCCAGTATCTCCCGTCTACCAGCTTTGAGAGCAGAACCTTTCGGCTACTAGTGAGGCAGGAAATATTTAGACTGGCCATCTCTCCTCTATGGCCATCTATCCTAGAGTTAGCATACATGATAAAAACACTTGGTAACGTTTTTGAAAGCCACCGTTAGAAAACAAAATTTGTTTTTAAAAATGATTCTTCAAATTTCTAAAATATTCTCCGTTTTCAAGATTTCCAAAGGTAAAAGTATACTTTAACAAATGGTTAATACATGAACAGGTTATTGAATATTTTTGTTTTCGGTTATATTACATGTTCCTATATTTAGAAACTTTTCTCCTTTTACGTGCGCTCGTAATTTTGTAAATACGTAGCACCTGTAGTCGTCTTCTGGTCCGCCCCTCTGTCTGTTCGACTATCCTCATATAACAGCGCAAAAACTACCCAACTCAATGGTTTGGAATTTAATATACTGTATAATCGTTGCAGACTTTTGACGAGTCATTTTAAATTTTATGAAAATCGAATCAAATCTTAAAAAGATATTAATAAAAGTTTTCTTTGTTCTATTAAATTCTTTCACTTGTAATTATATTCAATGATATCCCACGCTAGGTGATGATTCTAGTTTGTCATGGTAGTGACGTCCTATTTAAGAACGCCCTATTTAAGACGGAGTCCTGTTACTTCCGTACTTCTGAACTTAATATATATAATCGTAATAATTTCTTGCATAAGAGTGCAAAAGTTATTGCACAGAGATCTTAAAAGGTCTCATGATTCTGAAAACTGGAAAAAAAAATGAAAAAAGGACCATTTTCAACATTTAATATCTTGAAATGTAGGTGATTTTAAAATACAAATTTAATTGGGATGAAAGATATATGTATGTTCTATCATTTCATGTTTTTAAAAAATTGCAAGATGCAGAATTAGTATTTATAGCCGGTTCCAAACTGTCTGACATTTGTCGGGCAGAAAATTGGTAAAACAGCTTACACGCAGGGTTACAAAATAAATATTGCTACTAGAATGAAAATTTTCATACCTAAATGTACTTCAGATTCTAATAATTACCCTAAACCTAAATCAATTTGTATTTAAAGCCTTTTTTTATATTTTTAATACAAAGTTGTATTTAGCTAATACAAACTTTTGAAAATTATAACAGTATAATCACCTAAAAAAATTTTTTTAACAATAAAAAGAAATTTTAAATTCAGTGTATTCAGACTAACATGAAACATGTGTCTTGAAAATTTCATGGAAAAATATTCAGAAGATTTTGAGATATCCTGCGCGTTATGACCAAAAACGTCATTTGGAGAAAAATGACTTCAAAGTTGTGGAAACCCCGCTTCAGCTATCGAGCGGATACAATTCTAAAAGGCATAACTTTTGTTCCAATGGGAGTTTCAAGGAAATAATTATATGAAAATGTTGAGAAATGATAGCAGTTTAACATCTAAAAAAAATAATATAATTTCAAAAATTTTGAAGCTTTACGAGTCCTGAGATCCCTTAATATTTATAAAACTAGTTATTGTACGAAAGCACCTCCTTTGCCAAGTTTAACGTACAATTTCCAACAGTGTAAATAGGTAAATAAGCATAACAGAAAATACGCTTTATTTATTTATTTACTACTCTTTTATTTATACGAGTTGGAACCCGTCGAAATTCGACGAACTAAAATGTTAGAAATGAACTGTCAGATCGAATTTATAATAAACGTACAAAATAATTACAATAAAAAATTCATCTAACATTGGTTGTACTCTTAAAACAAATAATATTTTTAACCTAAAATTACCAAAATATTATTTCCACAAACTTCAATTGCTTAAATTATTGAAAAATTAAACTCTATTAGAATACGTACACTGTTAAAAATTTTGCAGCATTCTGGCAGGTCACTCGACCGTTTTTTTGAAAAAACGGTTTCATAACCGTAATTTAACTATATTCTGACCATAAAATGGCCAATAATATGGTCAGAATAGTGTTAAATTACGGTTGTGTAACCATTTTCGGAAAAAACGGTCAAATGACCTGCCAGAATGCTGCAAATTTTTAACAGTGTAATCAAGATGAGTAATTATGATGAATTTATCGATTGAGACTTTTATGTTTGCTTTTATGGGATGAAAAATCAGTAAAAATAATTTCGCTTTGTCACATCATAAAATTTTCCCCTATGAAATCTAAATTGTACGTTATTTTCACATTCCCATAATTTACATACGCACCACTCAAATTCACAATTTGAATGTATTTTAACGCGCAATAGATTATTAATGAATGTATTTCTAAACTTAAAGTCACGTTTGTGCGATACAACTTTTCATGTGAACATTCGCACAAACTTTAAGTTCTAATCTCAATACCCGCGAAAAAAAAAAATCAGAAATTTGCCTTTAATTGTCATAGTATTGGTCAAATATTTAGTTTTATCAAAATAAATTATCGTTTTGTTTTAAATATGACATAATTTTTACTCACTGAATCATTTTGCTTAGCGTCTCAAACTCAGTATCAGCGTAATGTAATAATATTGAAATGTAACTGATTTGTGAAGAAGAATGCCTGTTTTTTTATGTCTGACATCATTTTCTGTTCAAAAATTATAAAAAAGTTAGTTTTATTTGTATTGTAAAAATGGCATCAATAAGGATATAATCAATAAAAATAATAAACCATGACTATTTCCCCTTTACTTTCAATATAAATGGAGTACTTCAGTTGCCACAATTACAAAATTTGTATTAAAAACTACAAAAAAATTAATATCTCAAAAATAAATTGAGATACAGCTTTCAAACAAATTGCATTTAAAAGAGCATTTTTTACCTTACACGACGGTGTTAAAATTTAAAATGTGCGATGTTTAGACGTTAAAAATTTGCCGTAGATATAATTGCAAAACCAAAATTTTAATTCAAATTTCAAAGTGTTGCCATTCGCAAAATGACGTATGCGTTACGCACAGATATGTTTGTCCTTTATAATATAGATATGTTTACTTGCGACAAGAAAAAAATACATTCATATATATATATATATATGTATGCATATATATATATATATATATATTACTTGAAAGATTATTTCAAAATATTCGGAATCTATTCTTCATATTTAATTTAATTTTTGATAACGAAGTGTTCTAGTTTTAGTCATTTTTGTTTTAACTGTACTCATGGAGACACACAAATTTATAAATCTAAAGATAGCTTTCAAAGAAGTCATTAAATGTATTACTTAACTCTAAAAGCTAACAGAAATAATGAATGCAGTCAGGAGTTCACATTTATTCTTTAAAAGCGAAAATTAAATATAAATGAAAAGTAAAATGTATTATTTAACGTATCTTAATAATAATTCATTAAACTAACAGAAAATCTTTTTTCACAGTGTATTGTGTTTTTTCCTGATAAGTTACTTATGTACTATATACGTGTAAGTTTTGTGGTTGAGTCTAAGTCTTCTATAATTGACATGAAATGTTATTCTATTACCTCTTCGTAGTTCTAATGCATCATATCTTTTTTAGTCTTACAAGGGAACCACTTTAGGTGTTGCTCGAGACCTGGTGCATTTTGTAGCCCTATGCATAAAAGTTAGAGAACCGATAAAAATTCTTTGTTAAAATCATATTTTATATATATATATATATATATTATATTTATAATTTTTTATTATTGGATTTTTATTTGTTAATTTTACACCAAAAGAGAGTTAAGTTGCCAGATATGGCACTTCAAAATTTTCACTAGCTCTATACCTCTAATGACTTCTAATAGGTTTACGTCCAAACCATTACAACACGGTTCGTAGCGAAAACACAGAGCTAGGGCTGCCGGAAAACTGTACGGGACGAAAAAGACGCCAATCTTTCCCCGCAAGTACGTAAATATAATATTGTATTTTTTTTTTTTTTTTTTTTTATCAAATTCGTATGTTCTTGAAGGAATTTTAAAACTTTTTTCAACATTTTATAGTTATTATTGACTAATTTATATTTTTAACTATTTTTTTTTAAAACTTTTACGTTAAAAGCCCGAAAAGTGGTCTAGAAAATTGCATTTTCAGAAAGTTAATCAGCTGTTAAATCAGAAAATATTATTTTAACAACAACAAAAAAAATATATATATCGATTCCCAAACTTCCTAATATAGAGCTTTAAAATGCACCAGGTTTCAATACTAGGTGCGAGCAACACCTAAGGTGGTTTTCTTGTTAGTCTATGTTTCAATTGTATATTTTAAGATTTTTTGCTGACTTATGGAAATATCAATAACTTACAATTATTTATACAGTATTATGAATTATGACTTTTTAAAAACAGGATTGGTGGGTCAGTAGCAGGACTATACATAAAATGATTTTTGTTTTCTCTGTGGCACGAAGAGGGTAACTTGGGTGGGGGGGAGCAAATATTTATTTTGATTGTTTCGTGTACGTTTGAGAAATAAAAAGTATACATTTTTATTCTTATATATACTTTTAAAATTAGCGAATGTTAATAAATATTGTTAAAAACATCTATGTTAAACATGTCTTGCTTTGATATAGTTCAAAAATGTAAGTATATGTCTATATTTAAGTATGTAGTAAATTAAAAATAATTATAAACAGCGCCGACTTGCACACATACTCATACACACCCAAGTTTATTTCCTCATCACTATAGATTTATTATTGAAAAATGCTTATCAGTATTGGTTATCGTAAAGTAATAAAATATAAAAATCGTACTATTATTTATGTTCTTTTTTTGTCTAAAACGTATACAGAGACGTACAGTTGTAGGAAAAAAAAAAAAAAAAACATCATCTGCTAACTCTGCAACGACGAATCGTAGAAGAAAATTTCAGGTGCCAAGCGATTTGAAATAGAATCTACTTTTAAAGGATGTATATGAAATTTGCTTAGGGTCCATCTACATGTCAAAACGAATCCTAACTTTGTTTTTTGTTTTTTTTTTTTCAATAGTAATACGCAAGTTTGACACCATAAATAAATTCTACATCCTTCAATTAACCTAAATCCAAATTTATGTAAAATTTGTCGATTAGTTTCCGAGAAATTAATTATTTTATAATGAGCCTATTTTAGGCGTTGTATCCAAATTGAAGATCGGTACTTCATTGTTCAAATGCTACAGAAAGGCTCTGTCACTTCTATTCATATATTATTTCTTGCCAATATGACTATTTCACTCGTATAGTATGTTTCGACTGTTGCCATCCCAAATATTTCAATAAAATGAATAAAATATATTTTTTTCCAATAATTCTTTTCTGCTCATTGTAGACGGCCCCTTAAGCCATCATTTTGCCGTTTTTTAATGATAATTCGAAAACTAATTGAAAGAAAAAATTGAAATTGAGAATTCGCATAAAGCAGGACATAATAAATATAAATCCGTCAAAAAAATTGTAGGTTGCTATTCATATTTTTTTCGAATATTAATTTCACAATTCATAATTAATATTGTAAAATTTTTAAAATTACAAATTCATTGTATTTATGTTTGGATTTTTTAGTATTATAATCACATACAACATTAACGCCTTTGGATTATAATTTCAGTAGACATTAACAAAAATATGAAAATGTAATTTAACATTAGCATCTCTAAATTTTGAAAGTTTATAATTCAAAAACTTATCTTTTAAATTACTAGAGATTTCGTTTTTAAGCATAGTTTGAACCGAAGATTTAAAGTATATTGTCAAAATTGGGCTTGCCCTTGACAAAACAAAGTTTGGTCTGGTTTTGATTTATAAATGGCCTTTTAAGCAAATTTTATATGCATCATTTAAAAACAGACTTTATTTCCAATCGACAGGCACCAGTAACTTTCTTCTATTATAATTATTTGCTAAGTCAGTAGGAGGTGTTTACTTTTTTCCACGACTGTACATGTATATTTATATGAAGGCTAAAAAATGAAAAATAACTTGAAAATAACTTTCGTTTTAAATACATAGGATGTAGGAATACTTTGTCCTGTCATTCTAGATTAAGTTTTCCATACAAAGAAAGAATCCAATCACAGTGGCTAAAAATAACTGTGATTATAGCAGCATTAAATGAACTTTTCAACTCGAAGATATTTTTATCTCTGTTAATTAATCTAATGATATCGTTAATTAAGGAATTGATTTTGCTTCTCCAAGAAGAAAGAGAACAAATGTTACAGCAATTATTTTTTTTGTTAAAGGATAATTTTCATGGGATCGCCATTTATATTTTCTTGCTTGTTAAATGGATAGACTTGCTAATTAGTTATGATTTTCACGAGAAAGCCTTAATATTTTAATGGTCGTATTAAACAAAGAGCATAATTCATCAAAACGTTGCTTCAAAGAATTATCTGCAAAACTAAAAACATAACGCATCATTAAATTTTAAAATAATACATTTTAATTTACGAAAATTTTATATCGTGTTAAACAGCAGAATAAATATTATTGATGAAGAAAAAAAAACTATGTTAGAGAAGATATTTTTCTCATAAAAAAACACGTCTGTGTGAGTTTTAATTTTGAAAATTAAAAGAAAAATATCAGAATATATTAAGAAATATTCTTAAAGTAGAATTAGTCAATATATAAAAACCAATAATAAGTTCTATGTAAAATAATGTTTTTGTTAACGGTGGAAAAATTTCTAGCTGGTTACAATATACATTTATATAAACCAAAATTTAAAACTGCGCACTTTATAAATACAAAAGAGAAATTAATTAAGATACAATTTATTTTCTTTTTTAATCTCCTTGTAACATTTAGAGCAGCCTGTATTACACTGAAACCGTATTTCAAGCCCCCCAGAATACGCGAAAATAAAACCCATCATGATTAGCGCAGCATGACTTTTTAGCGTTCACATATTTTATAGAATAAAATTGCAAATCTATTTACAAATATCTAATTTTGACAAAAATTATCATGTGAAAGTGTCTTAATAATGTATGTTTCCTAATTTTAACTTCATTGAAAATAATAAGATTTTATTTTTTTAATTCAAAAGTTTGTTTTCTATTTTATGTAAAATAAACATTTCCATGTACTAAATGGCATATTTATTTAGCTGCTAAATATTTAAAACAAATCTGAAGCATACATGAATTGTAATTTAAAAAATATATAAAAAAACTGTTAAAAAACAGGTTAGAATGAAATATTAACTTTATTTTGTATTTTAATATTACCTCTTACCACTATTATTGAATATTAGATTTTGGTAGAATTAAACCATTATATTACCTCCAGCTTCTAATTTTATCTATTTATCCTTTTTTTTAGTATATGCTTCACACAGCATACACTGATTCTGGTGCTCAACAATACGGATTGTAATAATATGCATCTTGATTTAACTTGCTTTGCATTATATTGATTCAGAGCACATAGGATATTACGCAGCATTACTTTGAAAAGTTTATTAAAAATAAAGATTTAGGTTTGTGGTGAAGTAAAAATTAGTCTCAATACAATAATAAAAATAACTTTCTGCGAATAAACATTGTTTGACTGGAAGGACCAAAAAACTAAGTTACATGTTACTAGCCTAAGTACTAAAATGTTACTGTATTTCAAGATACGCTAGAGGCTCGTAAAAAAGCCATTTTTACTATCGACAAGAATATAATGGAAAACGGAAGTAGAAATTATGTATGAATATAAAATTTCTTTCACAACCTTCTCCTATAAATCTTCAGCAATTACTTTGCCGGTTTTTATTTCATATATATATATTTTAGGATGTTATGTAGTATATCTTATATATATACATGTAAGCAGGCTAGCATTCCACAAATATTTTTCATATTTCTTACATTTGATTTATTTATGCTTTTAAACTTTCACTATTTTGACATGCTGAAAAATGCTTGGTACATTGGATTATATAATATTTTTAGTTTTAAAAAATCATATTTTTTTATAATAAAATATATTTAAATATATATAAATAAAAGATGTATTTTTTATTTTGAAAATAAAAAAAAAGTAATAACTGGGAATTCTTCATAATAAATTAAATGATAAATAAAAATATTTATATTAAATTTTGTATTACTAGTTATGTATTGCTAGTTTTGCTATACTGTGTTTGCTAATAAAAACATGCATATACATCCATAAATATGCATACACATGCATGAAAATACATGTGTTTGCTAATACAAACACATGTATTGTTATGTTTTGTATTACTAGTTTCTTACATTTGATTTATTTATGCTTTTAAACTTTCACTATTTTCACATGCTGAAAAATGCTTTTTGCATTGGATTATGTATTATTTTTAGTTCTGAAAAAATCATATTTTATATAATAATATATATATAAATATATATAAATAAAATATGTATTTTTTATTTTGAAAATAAAAAAAAGCAATAGCTTGGAATTCTTCATAATAAATTAAATGATAAGTAAAAATACTTTTATTAAATTTTGTATTACTAGTTATGTATTGCTAGTTTTGTTGTACTGTGATTGCTAATATAAACAGGCATATACATGCATAAACATGCATACACATGCATGAAAATACATGCGATTGTATTGTATGTATGTATTGTACAAACACATGCATTGCTATGTTTTGTATTACTAGTTTCTTACATTTGATTTATTTATGCTTCTAAACTTTCACTATTTTGACATGCTGAAAAATGCCTGGTACATTGTATTATGTATTATTTTTAGTTTAAAAAAATCATATTTTTTTTTATAATATATATATATATATATATATAAGATGTATTTTTTATTTTGAAAATAAAAATAATAGCTTGGAATTCTTCTGAATAAATTAAATGATAAATAACAATATTTTTATTCAATTTTGTATTACTAATTATGAGTTCGTAGGTTTTAACGTCTTGTTTTAATGCGATTGCGTATCATCCGTGATCGTCTTAACCAACCCAAATGTGTTTTTTTTTTTTTTTTTTTTTTTTTTTTTTTTTTTTTTTTTTTTTTTGTGATATAGAGAAGTTTAAATTATCGACGTCCTAAAGGACTTATTTTTTGTTCTTGTTCACATACGTTTAAGTAAAACTTCGGGAAATATAAGAAAAATGTATTTAATTCATTTATTTTAATTGTTCATTTGATAAATGAATCTTTATTTGTGGTTTTTTTTATTACTAATTATGTAATTCTGTGAGACTCTCTTTCGGCGCTTAAGTTTTCTAAGTTTATGTATAAGCCTGTAACACATTTATTATTATAAGCGACTGCCTTTTTTCTTGGATTACCTACAAGTAACTCAATTACACTGCGGATAAAGACAATGACTCTTAATCTATTAAAATATAATATAACCACAAACGTAAATACACAGTAGCCTCTTCCGGGTTTGCAAAAATTATTAAACAAAATATTTTTGAGATTAAATCCTTTATGTACTGAATTATGAATTCATGAAAATTTTATCTTCGAAAGCATTTTTCATGAATTTTTTAAACAACATTAGAAGATTTATATAATCAATAAATTTCAGAATTTTTTTAGAAGGATTCATTAAAATTGAATTTATAGGGATTTTGTGCAATATTTGTAACCGCACTCAAATCATTTATTTTAAACACTTTTCTTAGTATTTTCTAGAATTAGGAAATGTACAAATATAATCTCTTACAATAGAAATATCGAAATATTTCCGGATTGAAAAAAAGTCCCCCCCCCCCCCTCCTCAATGCCAAGAAAGCTAAACAGATGCAACGGCAAAATAAACCATCCTTTAAAAAATATTTTGTGCAACCAATAATGCTTTTGGAACAAGTTAAAGTAATGCATCTATAATTCATTACAGACTGTATTACTACTAATCGCTGTATTAAATGAATTTTATAACAAGTTATTTTAATTGTACATAAAAGTACCGTTAGTTGATAAAGGGATAAAGGCACATCCATAAAAACAAAGTTTGTTTTGCTGACGCTGATTTTCGTAAACGTTTTCGAGTAGTATTGGTTTTTAGAATGCTATCATTTCCCAATTAAACATTTTGCAGTGTGTTATTGAATTTATAAATGTGAGTGTAACAGATTAATAATAAAGGTAATGTTAATGCTGTTAATATATCATGTTTGTCGGTGAAAAATAGAAATGTGCTTTGAGAATTGCCAGTTTGTTGCCAGAAAACCTATATTCCGATTATAGAAAACGGATTAATACAGTATAAAAATTATCGGAAACGTTTTCAAAATTCAGGGGCAGAAAAAAATTCTGTTATAAATATTCTTTAAATCTCGAAAATATTCTAATTCTCGAGAATTCTCACGAATTATAGTAATACCATTCCTCATGTTTATAAGCATAATAGGCACTTTTTAAACACGTTTCTTATTGGGAAGAGGCTAATGGATAATTTTGTCCACTATTACAATATATTTTCCTACAGTGTTAAAAATATCCGCAGAAATTACAGTCATACCTCGAAGAAAAACCACAAAAAAAAAAATAAATAAATAAATAAATAAATAAATAAATAAAAAATAAAAAAAAATAAGCCCATCATTTTCTGCAGCCCGTAATTTTACAAGGCAAAGATGAACTTTAAAATACAATAACAATTTACTTACTGTTCCGCAGCGCGTTAAATAATCATCGCAGACTCGCTTTTCTGGACGGTTAAAAATACGTTACGGTCACGGTTAAGTGACATTATTTTTCGAAACACTACGAAAAGGAAAGGTTACACCCTTGCTGAGGAAAATGTATGGGTCATACAGTATTTTTGCTACCAGATGGGCTAGAAGACTGTAAGAATAATTTACGTCCTTACGCCCTTAATTTTCTAAGTATCTAAGGAACAAGGCCGCTTATTTAGTGGATTAAACTGTTTTTCATCAAATAAGGCTTTTGCCCGTGAAAATTGAATAAGTTTACAAGCTCATAAGTTTACATGTTTTTTTCTGAAAGTGTTCATCAAGGAAAAAACTGTCTTTTATTTTTTACATTGCAAACAGGTAAAAGTGAGTTTTCCCATTTCAAAAATCAAAGTTTGTGCAACTAAATGTATAAATGAACTCTATGTAAAACAATATTAATATTTGGAAAATAACAATATTACTAATCTAAAGGAATATTTCACATCTACTGTATTCTACATCGGCAATAATATGCATCACACTTTCTTTTGTATTGCATTTTATTGCACATCATGGCACTATGAATTAGGAGGAATTAACAAATTCTTAAATTAGCGAATCTTCACCTGCAACCGGTTTCGTAGGGACTGATTTAAACCTGTAACCTTACTCCAGTAAATTTGAATAGATTTTTTTCCCTTATTAAACACCTTATTCACGTAGAATTTCAGTCATAATTATGGCACAAATAGAATTCATTTTTACTGGAGGAAATATTCACCAGCTGTAGTAAGGCCCTGCCTTTCAGACATATTGTGAACACTTAAAGTACCTCTTTTCAGTGTCAGTGAAAGAACCTATAATACTGGGGTCAACTTCCACTAGTAAAAAAGAGCAGAAATCCTTATCATATTTCTGAGAGATACTTTGAATTAATAAGTATCTTTAATACGGCGAAGTTTATCCCGGTAGTAAGCAGAAATTATCTATCCGATGTAAAAAAAAAAAAAAACGCCATCTTGTGACTACCTCTTCAGTTATTTCACTCGCAACTGGTAGTCTCCTCTTCTTTTTTTGTAACTCCATTGAGCTCATAGGTTAACAATCAACATTAATTAGAAATTGTTTTAATAATTAAATACAGGATGAGCCAAAAGTTCGTTAAAACTTTAAAAACTCATAAAAAAGGAAGAATTTATGATAAAGGAATGCGGTTTGCCAGAAAGGGCTCACAAGGTAGTCGGATTTTTTTTTTCAAACAAAGCAGTAAAACAAAATTGTTAAAAATTCACAGGTAGAGGGCGCTGACGACCCGAATCACAACGAACAGGTACTACTACACAACCTGGTTGTTTCGTAGAATGTTCTGGAGGTCATGTTGAACATTTTTTATTGGAAGAACAAATGAATGGAGCATATTGTTGTCCTGTTCATTGTCTTTCTTATCGTCAGCGCCCTCTACATGTGATTTTTTAACTTTTTTTTTGTATTTGCTGCTAAAAAAATATCCGTCTACCTTGTGATCCCTTTCTTGCAAACCGAGTTCCTTTATCATAATTTCTTTCTTTTTCATGAGTTTTTAAAGTTTTAACGAAATTTTGGCTCACATGGTATTTAGGTTAGCGTTGAAACAAAAATTAATCTCAATACAATAAAAGAAAGAACTTTCTACGAAGAAACATTTTTTATCAATAAGGCTGAAGTGGCCAAACAAATAAGTTACATGTTTGTTGTTTAAGCGAGTAGTAAAATGTTACTGTGTTTCAAAATACGCTAGAGACTCATAAAAAGCCATTTTT
Source organism: Maratus speciosus (assembly GCA_963932465.1). Taxonomy (NCBI): domain Eukaryota; kingdom Metazoa; phylum Arthropoda; class Arachnida; order Araneae; family Salticidae; genus Maratus; species Maratus speciosus. The sequence goes on from OZ010789.1 coordinate 68,703,777, forward strand.
AGTATCGGCAAGAAAATAATAGAAAGTGAAAGAAAAAATTATGTACAAATATAAAATGTCCTTCACAACTTCCTCCCATAAATCTTGAGCAATTGTTTTGACAGTTTTTATGTAATATATATCTTATAGTATGCTGCATTTATATATTTAGCTGTTACATTCCAAAAATTTGTTCTATGTTCCATTTTTTTTAAATTTATTTATTATTTCACTATTTCAATAGATTTAAACTTTCACTATTTCGATAATGTTTGGTATATGAAACAGATTCTGTATGATTTTTACTTTAAAAAAGAGGGCGGACTCTTATAATAAAAGAAATACTAGCACACGATGTATTTTTAATTATAAAAATAAAAAATGACAGCTATTTTCATTGAATACAGTATTACCACGTAAGTGTACAATTTTGGTATGTTTTAAGGAGATCGCGTATTAAACACGATGGTCTTAATATGAAACGATTGTATTATTTTTCTTGCTGTAAAAAATTGTTTGGGTCAATCCATTTCAAGTGGTCCAAAAAATCAGATATTCGTTGCTCGACCATTTTTAAAAAATCTGAAATTTTTTGTGCAACAACTCTAACATGATGGAAGTTCAAAATGACTATTATTTTAATTTTATTTATTTTTGTTTGTGCATGGGGGCCATCTTTGATTCATCGTCGGCGGCAATTTTCTCACAAGAAGGGTTTACGGAATTGTAAATAATTCATCATTTATTTATCCAATTCAAGTGCGGATTAAAGCAATTTGTACAGAATACATTGGTCTAAAAATCTGGTAATGGAGTAGTTTCCGAAACTAACTGCTTATTGGTAAAATTTAAGCATAAATTTACAGTTTTTTTTCCAAAATTGGCCCGTTTACAAGAGAAATTTTTTCTAGCAAGGAATACTGTCAACATGACATATTTTTTTTTTACAAATAGGCCGAAAGTATTTGCACTCTCACACCGAGTTCCAGATCTGAGACTTGCTTTCTCATTGCTAAAAAAAATCCCAAATTTTTCAAAAATGACAAAAATCACACTTTTCAGGATTTGATATCTCTGGTGGGGCACGAGATAAAAATCTGATTTTTTTTTTTATAAGAGTATTGTATGGTAGTGTTATGCACAAGAAATTGCTGGATGGAGATTTGATTACAAGCTGAGATATGGCAAGGGCAACATGTCAAAACAATACTGCCAAACTATTGTTTTGTTGTAGTCACAGCTAAGTATTTGTTTCAGAGTATCATTTAAATTTATTTTTTAGATTATCTTTAAATAATAGTAATAGAAATTAAAGCATTTGCAATTAATTTAAAAAATAATTTTGCCTAAGGCCTACATTTTATATGGTTTCAGTAATTTTTGTTGTAATTTTAGTAATTAAAAGAAACCTCAGCATTTTTACATATATATATATATATACAAGACCTGAGACAAAAACAGAATAAGGAAAGAGAAAAGCTGTTAATGTTGGCATATTTGTTGAGACATGATCAAACGTGTCAAACCACATTCCTGCTTGTTGGTTTAAAAACCACAATTTTAATGCTGCTTGCTAGTCCCTGAAACTTGTTCCTACCATAAATATGTTCCTGTAAATGAAACATCATGTTACCATGCATCAGCCTCAAGTAATTTTCAGAAAGTAAAGATACCCAAAGCCTTTTCAAAATTTATACTGCAAAAAAATCATATTTTTTTCATAAGAAGTAAGCTAAGAATTATTAATGAATTGAGACTTGCACATAGTGATTTCAAAGTATATTTCTATGAGCCAGCAGGGCCAAGATCTTCAATCAAGTTATCAAGAGATGACAAGTCTTGGTTCCTACAAATATAATTTTGAGAAAGATCAAAATTTTAGTTTTTGAACCAACCAATAATAATGTGTTTTGACACGTTTGATCATGTCTCAACAAGTATGACAACATTAACAGTTTTTTCCCCTATGTTGTTTTTGTCTCAGGCCTTGAATCAAAATATTTTTTTCTTTATGTAAATGTGCTGAGGTTTCTTTTAGTTACTAAAATTACTTACAACAAAAATTACTGAAACCATACAAAATGCATGGCCTTAGGCATAATTATTTTTTTAATTAATTTCTAAGCTTTGCAAAGGTTTTTATTTTTCTGTTACTATTATTTAAAGATAATCAAAAACTTAAATTTAAATGACACTCTGAGATAAATACTTAGCTGTGACCACAACAAAACAATAGTTTGGCAGTATTGTTTTGACATGTTGCCCTTGCTATATCTCAGGTTGCAGTCAAATCTCCATTCTGAAATTTCTTGTGCATAACACTACCAAACAATACTCTTATTAAAAAAAATTCAAATTTTTATCTCAAGCCCCACCAGAGATATCCAAGCCTAAAAAGTGCGATTTTTGTGATTTTTGAAAAATTTGGGATTTTTTTTTACCGAAGAGAAAGCAAGTCCCAGATCTGGAACTCGGCGTGTGAATACAAGTACTTTTGGCCTATTTGTAAAAAAAATTATGTCATGCTGACAGTATTCCTTGCTAGGAAAATTTCCTCTTGTAAACGGGCAAATTTTGGAAAAAAACTGAAACTTTATGCTTAAATTTTACCAATAAGCAGTTAGTTTCGAAAACTACTCCATTACCAGATATTTAGCCCAATGTATTCTGTACAAATTGCTTTAATCCGCACTTGAATTGGATAAATAAACGATGAATTATTTACAATTCCGTAAACCCTTCTTGTGAGAAAATTGCTGCAGACGATGAAACAAAGATGGCCGCCATGCACAAACAAAAATTAATAAAATTAAAATAATAGTCATTTTGAACATCCATCATGTTAGGGTTGTTGTACAAAAAATTTCAGATTTTTTAAAAATGGTCGAGCAACCAGTGCTGGACCACTTGAAATGGATTGACCCTTTTACTTTTGCACGTTCTAAAGGGGTTGTCTCTTGTTATCTTTGTATCATATATAATTAAATTCTTATAGAGTGACAGGAAATTTTTTTATGGAAGTTACTTTAAAATAGTAATTTTTAACAAAGTTAATTTTGTTAATTTCATAAAGGAATACTTTTAGGATTTTACTGATTAATAATTGCATGATTCTTAAAGTTTTTCTTGTCAGATCTTAAGTTTCCTAAGTTTAAAAACAATCGGTATAGAGCATCTTCCATCACTAACTATCTTTCTACTATTCAAAGTCAGTAGCACATAGGCAGGGGCGGCTGATGCAGGGAAGGAAATCCGACCTCCTACCCCGAGGAGGTATGCTTTACCTCACTTATCCAATAGTCTATCCAGGTCTCCAGCTCATTTCAGTAGTTCCTCCCCTCATCGCAGCAATTATTGAACCGCGCCTCAGAGACTGTCATTCTGTGGCAAAACCCAACTCCCCCCCCCCCCACAATAGTCTTAGTCTAATATTCATCTGCTAATAATTAACTCAAAATTTCAAATAGTAAATTTTTTCTAATCAACTAGGTCTGATAAAAACAACACATGTTTCCCTGTGCTAAGCTGTTGATTCACTCTCATAGTAAGTAGCAAAAGTACTCATTAAATTAGATTAATGTCTGTTAATATTCTTAACTCATATCAAATAACTAATAATTTAGGTAAATATCGCAACATTTACACTTAGACAGCTCTGACCTAATGCATAAGATAATTATAATTTATTTAAAAGTAATAAAAGCTAATCATAAATTAAAAAAGTGTGTAATAAACATGTTCAACTAACCCACCCCCCCTCCGTTTCAATTTTTATTTTTTACTGCTGCCTCTTAATTAGGAGCCCATAGGGTGCGGCCTGCACGAGCTGCTGGACCTGCTCCTATGGGACAGCAGCTCGAACCCAGAACCAGTTTTTACCCGGTAAGGTAGGGTAAAAAGGAAGAGTCTCACTCCCCCCCCCACGAAGCAATGAGAGCTTGCTTTGCATTTTGGACCCAAAATTCCCCATGGTGTTACGCGTTTTTCAGCGGCACTCATCATTTTCTTTTTCCCACCCTCTAAATTGGTTCATGAACCACTTCTCACGACAGGTACCCACCGCCGGCTAGGCATCTAAAATTCAGGTTTCCAACCCTCCCTCCCTAAGCAGGATTTGTGTGTGTAATGTACTGGGACCGAACAAACAATTTCAATTAGTTGAGCAACCGGCATAACAGAGAAATCAGCAAAATAACAGGCTGTGTGATTAGGACGTCAAGGGCGTTTGTCTAGTGGATAGCTGCCTCGCGGCGATCAGGTAGTCAACCACCCCGATACCAGAGAGGTAAACTCGATCGGCTATGAAATATAGCAGGTACGCGTCTGGTCATCGGTTTGGAGAACAATCGATGTGGGCCATGTACGCTAATGATGCCTGGAGAATGTAAAATCCGCCGTGAGTGCAAAGTCCTCTACGTTACCTGTGAATTATACCTCTGGAGGTGCTACAGGTTTTTTCGGATTATCTTAAGATAATCCGAATACAAGTAATACAAGTATATAGAAGTAATTAAAACATGGTGGCAAAAGGAGATTTTTACGAGTTGCAAAATCTAAATTCGTCAAACTTAATGTATAAACGAATACTATGTAAAAGAAGCATTCGAATTCGAAAAATATGCACTACTCTCCGAGTCTGGTACTTTAATGGAACTAACTATGATTGCATAGCTGTTGAGAGTTATGTATTTTAAATACGCATAATAAAAAAATCGCCTGAAATAATCACAGAAATCTGCAATAAAAAAGGCAAAGAAAATTAAAAATTAATCGCGATTTCAAAAATCTGTACTCTTTGAATCAATGCAATGGCAATGTAACACTAATTAGCTAAGTCTAAAAAAATATGCATTTGAGCATGAATCAAAAATACATTCTTCAAACTGTTAACATGACTGTATTAGACTATAATTAATGATGTTTTTTAGTAGAAAAAATTATTCTGCTTAATATATTAGAGATTCATTTCGACTGAAAAAAGGTATAAACAAATGAATCGAATATTAAGAAGGATTTTATTAATTCTTAACATTTCTTAACAAATTTGAATAAAAAATATGCAAATAACGGCTGGTGCATATAAAAATTAAACCTTTTAAAATAACACTTTATCAAATCTAAATATTGTAATTTCACAAAAGTTGTTAATGTTAAATCTGTAAACTTTTTTTTCTGTAATTAAACAAGGTTTTAAAAAATTAAATATTTAAGTTAGAGGTGAAGTAAAAATTAATCTCCATCTACTTATAATAAAATCAGAGTGCAGAAAACTGTGGGAACGTTGCCGGTGCTAACCACTCTTGTCTGCGAATCAACCGTAGCTAAACGCCATGCTAGGCTTAATGAAAAACATATCCTAACATATGACAGCTAAATGATAATTTTTTCTTCTTGAAATCATGCCAGTTAAGCATATTTTCACATAAAACATGTGTATCATATCCACGTTCTAAAGTAAAATTAAGCTATTATAAACATAGAAATCAGATCTAAACAAACGATACTGTTGCCATTCAAAATCAAATTCTCGCATATCTACAAACAAAGGAATGACTCTTTGAACGCTTCATTAAAAAAATGCAGATTAACGCCGATGCTGGTCTTAAAATATTTGAAAAGTATATTAAAACCTTTTTAATATTTTAACTTTGTTTAAAACCTTCAAAAACTATCCGATGAAGTTCTAAATTTAAGGGCCATACCAATAGCAACAACAACAAGTTCTAAATTAAAAATAACGGACAACTGTCGCCATCTGGTGGAGAAAAGATATAGCTTTCGCTCTAAGAAGGCCCATGTAAGCACATTGCATTACATGTATTTTTAATAAATTCAGAATGATCATTCTTATGCAGAATTTCAGATTTCCTGTAACATTTGTTTTCTGTCTTATATGACAATATAAAAAGTATCCGAATTTGAATATCTAAAACTTTTGAATGCATTTACAATAAAGAACTATTAAAATAGCAATTAAAGCCTTTGTGCAGGAATATTGAAATGCAGTAAACCAACGTTTAAAATGCACAAATTTTCACGCATTATTTGTGCATTTTAAACGTTGGTTTACTGCATTTCAATAAAGAACTATTTCAATGGCACTTTAGCATTATTTAAAGGGAAATTAAAGGGACAATTTTTTCTGTACCGAAGGATGCGAGCAGCGCCTCTATAGGCCGTTTTAATTCCCAATGAATTAGGAGTTTATTTTTCTTGCTATAATTCTTTTTGGCGTCACCTTTCTGTTGTAATTGTACTTTTTTTTGCAATGCATTTTATCAGATTTGAAGACATTGCAAATAAAATGAATATTTCTTATCGGCACAACATATTTTAATTATCTTGCAAATAAATTTTTGAATTTTAACATAGTTTGTAGCGAAAAAAAATAACGCTAAACAACGAATTTTTATTGTAGAAGGAACCTAAACAAGCATTTTCGTCATAGAATGTGTAGCTGGAAATGGGGCGTTTAAATCGGGAGGACGCGCGCCGGGCCTGAGAGACACGGATTGCGTACGGTTTTTACAATCGCCAGCACTATCTTTTTAAAAGTGATCTTCAACTTCTTTTATCGCAAAATTTTCTCCAATGAAATAAGGTGACGATTATTCATTGTATTTATTGGTGTCAATGTAAAAACCATTCATATACCGGATATGCACGCATTCTCCCGCGTTAAGCGCTGGTGACTAAATTGTAGTTTACATAATTTCTTTGTTCTAATCATAACAACAAACAAAGTATAATACTCTTTGATTAACAAAATGCATGAGGCATATTCTTTTTCTTTAAGTCAGAAATAATTTTTTTTAACTACTGTTTTGAAGATTTATCATTCCTTTCCGCCATTTGTGACGGCATTATATACTAGTACAATATAAGAAAGAAATTTCTAGGAAGAAACATTGTTTATCGTAGAATTAAGACTAAAAAGACCAAACAAAACAAGTTTCATGCTGCATCTATCTATAAATGACTAGTAAAATGATATTGTGTTTCAAGACACGTTGGAGACAAATAAAAAAGCCCTTTTTACTATCGGTAAGAAAATAAAAGAAAGTGAAGGTAAAAATTATGAACGAATATAAAATTTGTTCCACAACTTCCTCCCATAAATCTTACGGTATCGCTTTCTCAGTTTTTATTTCCCATATATTTGGTTGAACTTTTTATTTTTACAAATAATTTAATGTTTAATGCCGCTAGTAAAATTATGTTAATTTTTTTTTCTGATTTTATTACATCTCCAAGCTTTCACTATTTAACATTATTGTATACATTTTGGTTTATTAAGTAGTTTATAAACACGTTTTAAAAAAAATCAGAAGTATGAATTTTTTAAGCACTATTTTTTTCTTAAAATGTAAGATATTTAGTTTATTAATACAATAGCTTATTTTTTCAGTAAATATCATCGCTTACATATACGATTTGGATAGGTTTAAAGCACTAAATACTCTTCAATTCATAATTCACTAGAGTTTTGGGGCACGATTTAGCTGGATTTTCCAGATTCTTGTGCTCAACAAAATAAAATTGTAATAATTTGCTTTGAGGTTCATTACACCCCAATGATTAACAGCCTCTGGGATATTTTTGCTTCGTGAGATATCTCGTCTGTGTGTATATACGATATATTACGTGCTGCTTTATAAATAGTAATTTTTACTTTTTCTAACTGTCAAAGCTGTTGTCTACTTTTATTTGTAACATAGTTGTTCAGGAAATCATCTGTTCCTAATATCACGAGACAAAAATAATTATAGGGTAATTTCGGGATTCATGCTGCATATTTTTTTGAATTTTTTTAGTAAGTCCCATGGTAGACATAAAACAAAAATCATGCTGTGCTATTAAATGTTAAATATACGACACGTGTACTGCGACAAAAAAAATAAAAACAAATAATTAATTATTTTTTATGTATTTTTTTAAAAAAACATTACACTGCGGCGCGTCATCCGTACATTCAGGCTGAGACACCGCACTTGTGTATTAGATATGCCGCGCTTGTAATAAGAACAAAATGAAATTATAAATAAAAATATAAAAAAATATATATTCATCTGGACTATAATTAACTAAAGCAAAAATAAAGTAATTGAAACGCATTATGAGATTCAAATTAATAAATGTTTGCCTGCTTTCACTATTAAAATTATTGACTTATTTTTTTACATTAAAATTTAATTGTTATTTCAGGAACAACGTAACAACGATGTATTAGAGAGGGAAAAGAAAAAAAAGTAAAATTCTGTTTACATGGTTTATTTGTTAAACTTTCGGGACCGACGGCTTTTACACAAATTATATTCGGTTGGCACCACTTTTTAAAAAGATGCTACCTTTACTTAAATAATGATGAAAATGCTCTAATTAAAGTAAATATCGCTTTTATTTTTACAGTTACCAGTAACAAACTCTGTAAGCTCATTTGAAGGTGCATATATGCATGCACTCATGGTCTCGAATGGGTTAATAGACCTGTTTTTTCGACCGCAATCTACACAAAAAGTGTAGAAAAATATAATCTTTATGCAACTACATTTCACACATGATGCAACAAAGCCTACTACACTTCCTCTTTTTCTAAACATTCCTTGCAAAGAACGCCTGAGTTATGTGTAATTGAATTTTTTCATTATTAGCATCTTGACTTGCTTGTATCTTGTCCTTCTTACTTTTTACTTTTCCCTTTTTCTCCTTTCGTTTAAGTAAACTTGATGACATGCCTAACTTGGTTAGTCTGTGCAAAAAGAAAAATAAAAGTTAATAGCACTTAATCATCCCGTACAAAAGAAACTGCGACATGTATACCGGAATTGCAGTGCGGCATGTATCCCAATTTGCATGGTACAGACGTTGCACATCACATTTATCTGCCATCGCTAAGGGGAATGGTGTAACCATGCACACTGTACTCTATACAAGCGCTACATTTAGTTTTGACTTCGTAATCATGCATGCATTCGGTAATTAGCGTATGAAAAGTATTTAAGCATAATGTGTTTAAAAGTTTGGATAGTGAAACCATGCACCTACATCAAAATAAGGGTTCTACAGCTACAAGTAAACATCTAAATGGGATCACGCTATACACTGGTTAAAATATACTCATTGTGCACCTATACTGAGCGTTTGACGAACATATATCGATAACTACAAGAAATACAGGGGGTGCGGCATCTATCCCGGATGCGGCGACTCTCCTGGAGTTACTCTATTTAAAAACAAGCTGTTTAATCTTTGAGTTACACCCTCATCAAAAAGGAGTTCAACTAATTCATATTAATAGGTTTAACGTTTGGCAAGATCGTAAAGCATTATTAGCCAGTTTTTCATAAATCCTAAAAATAGTTTTAGTATACAAAAAATAGTGAATTATGTTAATGAAACCTGTGTTTTCAAAAGCAAAGTAGTTGACATTTCTGTCATCAAACTTACTTATAACTTGCAAACACCAATTTGCAACTTTTGACAAAAGAAGCAGCCTCTTACTAAAAAAATTTAAATTGCAAACTAAACCAGCAACGAAAAGAAAAAAAATCGTGCAATTTTAAATAACTTTACTATAATAAATATGCTTACTTACATGAGCTAAACTATTATAAATGTAGCATACTTTCAGTGATATTGTAATATCTTTATATAAAAAAGCAACATTGTTTTTTAAATATCATTTAGTATTTTGCAATTCTCTATCTACAATCAGTGTGAAAAAATGGTATACCTACCATAAAATTTTATCGCAAACTTGTCTCATATCCAATCGAAGATTACTCATTCAATTAAGAAGTATGTCTTTTAAAATTTATACTGAAGGGATTTATACTTAGATTATTTAGATTTATACTTGGTTTTTTGATACATTTTACTAACGGAAATCAAACGGTAAGGAATTCGGTCAAATATTTTGGAAATTATGAAGGTTTGAAGTGTGGAACTAGTGATGTTAAAATTATTTTTAACCCTTGGAACTCCGATGTCTCTTAAACAAATTTTATTCGGTCGGCACCACTTTTTTTAAAGAAGTTTCCTTGAAGTACACAATTTCAAAAATGCTCTGATTAAATAAGGCAAATTCCCTTCATTGTTGGTGCAAAAAATAAATTTTTCAATGAAGGAAGTTTTCGAACGGAGTGTAAAGGGCTTTGCAAAATATATAGCAATCCTATAGTTATTAAAACATAATGCATAAAACTGTCAGAATTAAATTTAATTTAGATTGCATACTCAAAATTTTATTCTTGATTAAAAATTGATAGTTCAGATATAAATTAGATATAATTATAAGTTTTCTTCAAAATATATTAAAAGTAATTTTGTATCCTGTAGCGGATCTATTAATTATGGAAGCAAATTAGAATGCCTAAGGTAGCGACGAAGGGTAAGCAAAACATAAAAAATGACATCATTCTAGTCAAACCATTTTTATTTTTACGTTGGTACTGCCGTGCTTGTTACAAATAGTGTTGGCGAGAACCGATATTCAAACAGCCAAATAACGTAAAATTTGGCGAGATAAAATGAAAAGAGACAAGTACGAGTGCGGGCATTAGGATATTATCTAGCACTTAAAATAGGCTAAAGGGTAGTTATTTAGACATTATGTTCCTGAAATACATTGAGTGTTCGTTATAAGGTTGTTATATGAAAAGAGGGTGCCGCCAAGTGCTACTGATGAGAATGAAATTTGTCTCACAACGTTAATGTAAACAGAGATAGGATCAAGATGAATAAAGTATTGTATCATTTGGTATTTCAACAAATTGGGCGTTGGATGCGCGCAAAGAATTCGTGTGGTTTACGTGTAATCGTGAGCTTTATAATGAAGCTTCCAAGCAGAAATGAAATCTATGAAAAATAGTTGCACATCAATAAAGTATAACAGAGCTTTAATAGATTGTTCCTAACGAAGCGTTAAAGACAAACCGAACTGTGTGCTTAGTTTTTTATTTCAGAGAGAGAAATAGATATCTACTTTAACTGTGTGTCATAATGTGACATTACCTTTCCTTTTGTACATTTTTTTCTTTATTAACGGAAATTAACAGACTAAGAGATATAAAAATGCATTTCAAATGAAGTAGGATTAATTCTAGGAAAGGGTCTAGTTAAAATTAACCATGTACCTGCAGCACAGCGCAGAAATTTCTCTGAAATATGCAATTTCCTAATAGAAAAGAGGTAAAATTTATGTTTTTAGATTACAATTTGATAATACTTAAATACATTTTGCGGAAGAAAATAGGAAAAAGAAATTAATTCTTATCCTAATATGTGACATGAAATTGCTGTCATATGAATTATCTCTAAACCGGAATAATCTCTTATGCATAGAGTGACATAAAAATTACTGTATGTCTTCTTGTATACATATGGCATAGAATACAAACAAATCGAGTAAAAAGGTATAAAAATTGTTTTAAATGAAAATACTTTCACTTTTTCTCGTGTCTTTTTTTATAGCTAAGGCTAAGCTAATGTATTAAATGTTCAATTTAACTTCTTATTTAAAAAAAAAAAAGTTCAGACACCGTATAAAAGTTTCTTTTCATATGTGTTATGAAGATATCCAATTTTTTAGTCATCTAGTACCAAAAAATAGCTCCACAGAGTCTTTTCATTGTCATGACAAAAAATCATTGAGAACTGTCAAGTAATACGTGAATTGATACTCTCAAGAGTTTTATCCAGTTCTAATTTTATTATTTTTATGGGAAAAAATATAAACACAAAAAGTCAAGCAAGTAGAATGACATAAACCTAATTCAAAATTTCTAAAAATTTTAAAAATAATAAAATATATGGAAATGATAATGTACGTCGCATGCAATTTTTTATAATGGAATTAAATGCAATGAAATTATTAAATTAGTACATTCGAACAGGTCTGGAATGAATGGATGTAATCGTCGATTAAAAAAAAGGTATCCGCTCTATCTTTTCCTGTTTGAAGACTATTGTTTAAAGACTAAAGAAGTTCCCCTATTGAAGGTTTTTCCGACAACAACATGAACTTCTGGCTCAAACATTTTGAATCCTAATGAATACTTTTAACAGAAATCGGTATATGGAAGATTAAAATATGAGAATCCAAAATTACAGCTTCTCTGCGATTTTTTTCGATTTCATTTTATGGAGAGTATCGATTTATTTCATTCTAATCTGTACAATTTTATGTGTATAAATGCTTAAAATTGATAACAGTGTATGCTAATGTTTGAATCAACCGGATAAAAGAAGCACCTTCATGTTCACATTTTCAAGAACCCCCTTTTTTTTAAACAGCGTACGAGCTAAAACATTTTACAGAAAAAAATTTCTGTATGTAATTTTTGTAAATAGATTTAACTAGAGAAACTTTCCGAAATTGATTACAAATAAAATTTCACGTATTTATATCTATTGAAGTTAACAGTTTGTAATTTCTTTAAATTTTTATAAAATTAAAGTGAATTTTTTGGCGCAATATATTTATATTTATATAAATAATCATTGATATTCAGTTATCCAATTTTTTTTTTTTATTCTCTCTTCATTAACTTTTCCTGTATAAAACTAATAACCTTCTTTAATATCATTTTAACTTTCATAGAAAAGTTACACCAACGATTAGAAACAAAGAATGTAGTGTATTTATTTGAATCTAACATAAGATTATACTGATTGCTGAATTTAATCTTCATCACAAAAACCATAGCATAGGCGCAAACCGAGATACAATAACCTCGTAAATCGAGGGAAAAAAACAGAAGTTTCAGCGAGACCTGTTAAGTGATATACACTAAAAGCCAATTATCTTCAAGTTCTATCAGTATACCTTAATTTGAAATGTTTAATGAAATTTCTCGCTATACTTCTTAGACAGAGGGTCTATATATAGAGGGATTACAAATATCGTATTACACGCATACAGTACTGGACAAACAGTCGGATATTTCCAAAAATAGCCAAATCGTAATCAGGATATCCAAAAACTTAACAAATATTTATAATATCACAATATTAAGATATTTATTTGCTTAAAATTAGACCTATAGATTATTTTACTCACGTTAAAAAGTATGTTAATGTTCTCTGTTTGATTAAGCCGGGATAAAGCAGTATTACATCTATTATATTTTATGTCCGCTATATGTTCTTTACATCTGATATTAAATTTTCGTTGGGTTATACCTTTATAATGATTTTTGATTACTCCCTACCTAATAAATGGAATCATATAAACTCCTGATAGGTCATCTCTATTAATAGGATCAATTTTAGTATTCAAAAGCATCTTTTGGAGGCGGCTTTGCGATCACACATATAACAAATTTTCTTAAATGATTTTTTTATATATTCAAAGAAGTCTAATTTAAATAATTAAATCAATAATTAAGTCATAATTAAAATATTTATAAATTGTTAAATATTTAAAATATTTAACAAGCGGAATTAAAAGTGTTCACGAATCCATTCACTGCTTTTCTGTTATGGATGTAAAAGAAATTAATAACTGTATTAAATAATATAAAAGCAAACTGGAAAATACACTATGGATAAATATACAATTAAACATTAAAATATTTTTTTCTAATATTAACTTTAATATTGTAATATTTTACACTGTTTAATGAAATCTTGTGTCAAAACATTTAGTAGCTAATAAAGTAATCTTAAATTTTTCATGCAATACAATATTTTGATTAAGTCCAGTCTCCAAACAAAATTTAAAAATAAATATTATATTATATTTTACATATCCAATCATACTAACCAAATATTTAAAATAAAAAATAAAAAATGAAAACTGAGCTAAAATGTTTCCCTGCAATTAGTTTCTTGCAACTTGCCTGAATATCTATAAAATTATTCATCATTTCTAATTTTTAAAATTATTCATCATTTCTAATTTTAAATATTTTTTTTTAAACATGTTCACTTTAATTAAAAGTGGTGAATGTTTTTTTAAATATATTTAGTTATTAAACAAATATTTTTTTATTATTATTTTAATAGAATTACGTTAGAAGAAAACATTTGAATGTTCATGTTATTATTAATAAAAATCTCTAGCGTCTTTATCCGGAAAGTATTTAAGTACTAATTTAAATATATATTTAAATTACTTATTTAAATATTTAATATTAATTATATTAAAATACATTTTATATAATTATTTAAATTTATTTAAATACTTTACTTTATTCTATTTATAAACTTCACAGACAAATACTTTCAGAATATGTTTTGAAACATTTTATTTTATTCTATGTTAAAACTCTTGTTTAAAATAAGGACTCATGTTTAATTTTTTTTCTTTTTCAAATCATATATAAAAACGAATATAGAAACAAAAAAGCGAAAAAAAAAACAAAAAAAAAACTGATTTCAAATGGTTGTTTTTTTTTAAAAGGTTCAACAAACGATAATTTTCCCAGATCAAAAATCGAGAAAATGTACCATCCTAAAAACATAATTTCGGGTATGAGAAAATAGATTAATTGGTATAAAAAATACTCGGAAACACTTCCAAAAATCAGTGGCAACAAACGAAACCTCGTTTTTATAAATGATTCTTTAAATCACAAAAAAATACTAGTTTCTGAGGTTTGTAAAAATAATGAATGCTTTTCAAAATGAGGGGTAACTCGGAGGAGGTAATTGTATATTTTCGTTCCTGGTTGTATTATATAAGAAACATTTGTGTCTCATAATAGTGTTCTCTACGAAGCTATGTAAGCGATGCCTAAACCTGTACTACTCCTGTTCAATGCTTTAACTTATCTTTCATTAGCCTCAGTAATTATCAATTCATATATAAATGTAAAATAAAATGATACACGTTTAAATTTATATACATCTTTCGTAAGGTTTAATAAAAAAAAGAAATAAAAACGTGAATCCTTTGAAACATTTTCAACTATCAAATATCCCTTTTCTTGATTACTAAGTCTTTTCTCGAATGCTTCACAGATGTTTCTGCTTTATTATTTTCAGTTTGATTTATTCTAAAAAAATATTACAGTGTTCTTGTTGTTCAATATATTTTTGTTTTCTATTTTAAACTGTTTCATTTTTTCAATGGGGAAAAAAAAATATCTTATTTGTTTGATTTTGGTATTTGAAAAAAGAAATATTAGAGGAAACAATTTAAAGTCGTGATAAAAAATAAAGAACATCCTTAAGGGTAATATTAAGAATATTGTATTTATTTACTATTTTTACATTAAAAATATTTTCCCAGAAATTATGGAATTCGCATATCAACAGTTTTACATTTAAACATTCAGTTAATGTTAGGAATTAATAATTTTAATGTTACAAATATACAAGATGTACTAATAAAGATTAATCGTTTTCATATATACAAAAATGGCCACGCGTATTGATGCAATTCTTGCCGACGATTTAATCTCAGCTCTGATTGTCGGCATATCAGGGAGATGTTGTTCTCAAAAAGATGTTGTAGATGATTTTTGCTTATGTATAGACATCCCATCAAAGTTAAGAATTTATTTTAGAACAATCTTGATATTACAAACTAACAACACTTATTGCAATGGGCTCAATGTCTTAACATGTGCAATAAAGGAGACAACTACTGATGCTATTCTTGCAGAATCTATATATGTATTACGCTTACGTACGTGGCATAGAAATCGCGATTATTTGTTATTGTGTAATGGCAACACCCGAGAAACGCATCTCATTGGTTATTGTGTAAAAGTCCTTTAGTAGGATTTAGAGCGATCGGATTTATTTACCTTTCGCTGCGCGCTACCGTCTGCCAGTACCAAGCTGGCAGCGTAGACACTTCCTTTTGCTGCAGTTATGGAGCTTTAAAATATCATTTGAAATGCCAGTAAAAGATCTCGGCGAATGCTTGAAAGTGAAGAGGAAGCCAAATTCAAATTGAAATAGATTGGATCGAGAACGCTGTTAAACACAGAGCACAAGCGATTGCCAAAATAGGCTTAATAACCGTAGCATGCACGCTTGTTTCTGAAATCCAAATTACTGACTTAAAAGTTCCGGGGCGTAACTGTAGGACTTTGAGTGAAACGTGCAATTTCTGCAAAGCATTGTATTGGAAATGCGAATTAAACAGCGGCGAGAAGTTTACAATATGTTGTCATGACGTTAAAGTAATTATGTACGGACGGGTAGTTTTGACTGTACGGACCTGCAATACAAATTTCAAGTTCATTTAAGAATATTATTACGGGCCCACCAGAAATAAGACACAATAAAACCTGCTTAGACGGAAACGAAATTGACCAGTGATAACTTCCATTTTATGCAGGTTATTTAAATTTAACAAAGCATAATAGCATTTTGGGGGGGAGGGGAAAGCTGGAACTTTTTTTCGTTTATTGCAGGATTCCGTTATAAACAGGCTTTACGTTATTAGAAAATAAATTTGTTGGATGGTACTTTAAAAAAAATCTATATAGTAATATTTGTTTAGAATTTTATTAATTCTTTTTCAGTATTACAGTTTATGTTATATTTCTAATTGCTTTTTCATCTAAAGATTTTAAGTAAAAATTAAATTATTGAAAATATAATTAAATTTTAATTGAATTCATCAATCATTTTTGAATAAAAATTTTTAAAGTATGAGACATATAAAAATTAAGAAACTTAACCTGTGACTGTACATAACTTTGGAACTGAACAATAGCTGGGACCTGGTAATTTGCACCGTCTCCACCCCCCCCCCTTTGTACCGACCTGCGATAAAAATTTCAGATTCATTTGAAAATATTATTACGTGCCCGGGCAACGCTGAGCGGGTCAGCTAGTATCTATATTATAAAGGACAAACATATCTGTGCGTAACGCATACGTCATTTTGCGAATGGCAACACTTTGAAATTTGAAATACAATTTTTGTTTGCAATTTTCGCTATTGCAAATTTTTAAACTTCTAAATATCGCACATTTTAAATTTTTACACCGTCGTATAAGGAAAAAATTGCTCTTTTACATGCAGTTTGTTTGAAAGCTGTATCTCAATTTATTTTTGAGATATTAATTTTTTTGTAGTTTTTAGTACCAATTTTGTAATTGTGGCAATTGAAATACTTCATTTCTATTAATAATAAAAGGAAAATAGTCATGGTTTATTTATTTTTATTGATTATATCCTTATTGATGCCATTTTCCTATTACAAATAAAAGTAACTTTTTTCTAATTTTTGAACAGAAAATTACGTCAGACATTAAAAAAAAAACACCATTCTTCTTCATAAATCAAAAGATTGAAGAAGATATTTCAATATTTTTACATTACGCTGATACTGAGTTTGAGAAGATAGGCAAAATGATTCAGTGTGTAAAAATGATGTCATATTTAAAACAAAACGATCATTTTCTTCGATAAAA
The DNA here is from genome assembly GCA_963932465.1 of Maratus speciosus. Taxonomy (NCBI): domain Eukaryota; kingdom Metazoa; phylum Arthropoda; class Arachnida; order Araneae; family Salticidae; genus Maratus; species Maratus speciosus. Next base: position 68,721,135 of record OZ010789.1, read on the forward strand.
CTAAATATTTGACCAATACTAAATCAGCATGCCCTCTGCTTTTTTTACGACTACACCGCTGCTTGAGATTAGAACTTAAATTTTATGCGAATGTTCACATGAAAAGTTGTATCTGACAAATGTGCCTTTAAGTTTGGAAATACATTCATTAATAATGTATTGCGCGTTAAAATACTTTTAAATTGTGAATTTGAATGGTGCGTATGTAAATTTTGAGAATGTGAAAATAACGTACAGTTTAGATTTTATGGGGGGAAATTTTATGATGTGACAAAGCGAAATCCTTTTTACTGATTTTTAAACCCGTAAAAACAGACGTAAGAGCCGCAGTCGATAACTTCAACATAATTACTCATCTTGATTACGTATTCTAATACAGTTTAATTTTTCAATAATTTAAGCAATTGAAGTTTTTGGAAATAATATTTTGATAATTTTAGGTTAAAAACATTATTTGTTTTAAGAGTTAGATAACCAATGCAACGTGGATTTTTTGTTGTAATTTTTTTGTAGGTTTATTATAAATTCGATCTAACAGTTCCATTCTAAATATTTTAATTCGTCGAATTTCGACGGGTTCCAACTCGTTAATATAAAGCGCAATATCAATCGCTGATGTACAAGTGAGGTGTACACAAACTATATTATATATATATTATGTTTAGATATTATGTGGAAGTTAATTTACTTTAGAACAATTTCAATATTACAAACTTACAACACGTAATAAAATTGACGGAGCACTTTAACATATGTAATAATGGAGACAACTATTAACGCAATTCTTGCACCGGATAACGGATTTCTGACTCGTAAGTCAGGTATTATTACCAAACCACAAAGTTATTTTACGAAACTTTCGGGAGGTTTGGAACGAATTCACAGAATTGATATAATGTCAGGACAGGACATCTGGACCTCGACCCAATGATCCCGATTGAGTAGATATCGTGGTTAGCCGTTGGATATCAACATACCCAGCTGCAGCCTGTCACAGGGAAGAACGTAGAGAAACATTTTGGGGGAAAGAAAGCAAAATTACAGCTATTTTAGAAATGCACGTTGGTTAATTGCAATAAGTTTCATAATAATTTTCTATTTACATATATAGTGTCAGTCATCTGCTCTTTACATAAAAGCAGAATTCAATGAATGAGTGAATATGTTTCGTTGTGCAGGATTTTTTTTTTTTTTAATTCTCACAATGTACATTTACAAAATACAGTTAAATTTTCATAACTGATGTTTTGTTCTAAAACCATGTCGCTGGATGTACCCAGGTGTTGTAGGAAATAGAGCATTTATATTGTAACGGCGAGTAGCAAAGTTCGATTACAGAAGACTGCAAAGAGATAAGAAACGATCTTGATAATATTCAAAACATACGTATTCAGTATAAATGTCAATAAGCTTTTATATTTTATATATATTTTTAATATCACAGTATTACACATATTTGTTTGTAAAAATAGAAACTCCCCTTGTTATAAATGGAGAAATACCAAAACGTATATTTTGTGAAAAAACGGAGAATAGAAGGCAACAAAGCTGCTTACGCATTTTCCGTTTTGTCCTGAATTTGTTTTTACAGTGTACAGTGCTATCGATTTCTCAAATGAGTATAAAGCTAGCAATATCACACAAAAATATTGTCAATGCACTCTGACAATGTATGTGTTGGTTCTGGTCTTAATGTGTGAAGTATACAGTATTTTAACTACGATTCCTCGTTTTTATTCTGTATATTACCGGCTATACCGTCTCAAACAGTTAAAACATTCTCAAAATAACGTATAAAAATACAGCAAGATTTTAATCTCCTTTCTGTTTTGCTGCTGAAACGCCTCAAAATCATTAGAACTTGCACATGATTAGAACTTGAGATGCACTTGCATTTTTCTTAGTATTTTGAGTAAAAATTCGTTAATGAAATACATTTTTAGTACATACATTCTGTATAAACTTATGAAATGTGTTTGTATGTCTTCATTATTTCAATTTGGGGTAACATTATTTTAATCTACTTTAAATTATTTAGAACCAAATTATTAATCTGTATTCTGAGTAATTTCATAATTTATGTCTGTAATTTACTTTATCATTATTTTGCATATATTTTACAATTTTTGAATGGAAATAATTATAATGATTTTAAATAATACAAAAAACTATGTTTTTTTAGTATAATTTTAGCTGACGCCTTTTTTTTCGTTGTGTTGAGTTACGTCTAAGGTAGTGTTTTGTCTGTTTCTTTCCTTTATTACAAACTTTTAATTTAACTTGCTTTGTATTTCCTTTCGTCTCAAATCTTGAAAACGAATTCTATCAAACTTCCTGTACTGCAAATTACCTTATGTTTAGAGCGTAACTATTTCCGTTGACAATACCATTCTGTTAAAAAAATATTTTAAATTTGCTTATGCACCCCTCACGGGCAAAAGCATTTGTGGAAAAGGATTACTTGAACTTCATCGCGTATGTGATCACGTTAATGTCATCGATTGTTTGAAATATAAACTGATGTTGTTCGATTGAACGGTGATATGGTTGGTAAATATGCCACTATCAGTTCCGAACAGGGTGTGAATTGATGTGGGTTCGTCCCTCAAGAGATCGTTGGTCGATTATTTTCTTGACGGGAAGCTGAATTTAAATTTGTATACCCATTTAATTTTTTTTAACAAACTTATCAAAATCACCCGCAATTCAATTTATTTCTTTTAAAATAGGTGTTTATTTTAACTAATTGTCCTCCAGCATTTTCTTCTTGATAGTACAATCTAAAGTAAAATCTTGTCTTTAAAACTTTCTTTTTTCACTTTTAATTTATTTCAGATGTTTTATGAAGCTTCATTTTAGCTGTTTTATTTACTTTATGATATACAAGTATGCTTTATATTTTATACTTTATACATAAATAAGCTCTCAAGCTCCATAAATATATTTTATTCATGTCTTAATATTTATTTTTTATAAATCTCAAAATATTTAAATAAGTTTGTAAGAGAGAAAAAAAAAAATCATTAATTTACTTTTCTGTGAGTATTATTAAAATTCATTAATTTGCATTTTGAATAAAGGAATTCTTACATTTTATTATAATCTTAGCTAAAGAGAAGCGCATATACCCTTAGGACGTTTCAACTTTTTAACTTAATCCTGCTTTATTTTAGACAACATTTTCGATATTCCTATTCATAAACATAAAGCGTGTATAAAGCTATTCATTTTGCATAATATTTAATATGGATGAGAATTTTATAAAACAATTAATTTTCATGAAAATACATTTTAAACAACGTGCTGTATAATGAATTAATGCAGCAGTGTAATTTTAAGAAACTAAGGTTCAGTTATTTATTAAAATTTGAATAATTAGTGAAGTTGCATATTCAATTAAACAACTATATACTTTTTTAGTATCCCTATAACACAATTTGTATTATACTTCAAAATACATCTCTACATCATCTAATAACATTAACATCCTCCTTATATATATATATATATATTACTAAATTAAGGAATATTTCTATTTTTTATAGTAGACAAATGCTGTATAATAGAATGGTTTTCAATGGAAAGGTAAAATTATAGAAGAATCTATAAAAGAAAATCAAAATAGAAAATCATGGAAGTCTTTATATTTGGTTAATTTATTTTACATCTTTCTCGTTTCTGTACCAGAACGTTATCTTTTTTTTTAAAAAACAGAAACCGGAAATTAAAGGTAATTAATTATTTAAAAAATAGATTTAATTTTATTGATATGTTTGTGTTTAAATATTTTTCCAATTCAGAACAAATCTGTATGTTTATTTCAAATAAAGAATTATATGCTAACAGTAATGACATTTTCCACTTATTTTTTACAAATTTTTATGATCGAAGTAGTATAATCAGTAAACAAATTTTTAAAGTTTTCAAAGTACACTGTGCATATTTAGAAACTCTCCAAAAATGTTTTAATTTAAAGTTTATTATTAATTTATGTGTTCCATTCATTAATAATTTATGTGTAGTTCTGACAGCTTTCTCATCCAATTATTAATATGCAGATAAAAACAGATATAAATCATGCATTGAAATATTATTTAGTATAGATATTTTTGTAGACATAAATTTTTATATATTTTTTTTAGCCAACGTAGTAATATAATGAATCAATATAACTATAACTCATCAATAACTATAACTATATCAATATAACTCAAATTAAGTAATAATAACTAATAATTATTCATAAGTAAAACTAAGTAATAATAAGTCATAAGTAACAATACGTTTTTGAACACTAGATTCATTCTTAATATTATATTAAGGTATTCCTATATATAAATGAGAGTTTCTGCAAAATTAAATGTGTGAAATAAAATGTATTACTATGAAAGTATTTGAAACAATATACATAAATTGAGCATGGTAATACTATTTACTATAAATATTTTTGCAGAGGAAAATTTTAATAATTAAGAATATGTTTAACCATACATGAAGTCGTACGTAATAATACGTTTTTCAATATTGGACTAATTCATACAATTCTACAATTAATTTTGTATATATGAATTACAGTTTTTGCAAAATGAAATGGATAAAATAAAATGTATTATTCTCAAATAACTCAGGAGTTTCATTAAGTGTGAAAAATAATTAATTCTTAATTATTATTTCTCTATTGTTGTAACATTTGTACTCGCATTCTACACGGTTAATTAATTATAACAATTAAATAAATGCAATGGACATGAAATAATTTTTCAATTTTCTCTCCCATATCAAATATTTAACAAAGAAGTTTTAAATTAAATGTATGTGAAGATTTAAAATTTATTCCCATAGTTGGTATTAAATTTGCATTTGCATGCATCGAAATCGAACACCGATTTTTCTTTAAAATAGATAACTGCAGGCATCATTAAAGACAGAAATAAATTTTTATTCCTGTTAAATAAACTAATAATATCGTTAATGAACTCGTTGATTTTCCTTTCCTATACATGGGATAAGAATGAATATTAGTACAGTTTTCTTCATAAAAGATAAGTTTCATGAGAGCACATTTTTATTTGTTTACTTGTTAAATTGAGAGACTCGCTAATTAGGAATCATTTACATGTAAAAGACTCTATTTTCTGGGCGTTGCAAAAGACAAACTAGTTAATAAATCAACAAAAGAGCGGCACCAAAAAATTAATGCATCATTAAATAGATGTTTTAATGCATTTTAGATGAAGAATGTTTAGATATTGTTAAAATTTAAACTAAATATTTGAACTAAATAGAATGAAAATATATAGCAAAGTGGGGACAGATGCCGCAGTTTTTCTTTTCTTCTTGTAAAATGTACAATAAAGCAAAAAACAACAAACTAAATACCAGAAATCATTGATCAAACCCTTTAGAATCTAATTTCTATGTTAAACAAGTTAAAACCCTCTTAATAAAGTAGGCATACTTATTTAGACTTATTCAGGTCCTTTTTATAACACAATTTTTTATGTACTGGATAAAATGCCGCATGGGGTGTGGGACAGATGCCGCATGGAGAAAAATGCTACACTGTTAAAAATTTGCAGCATTCTGGCAGGTTATTTGACCGTTTTTTTCCGAAAACGGTTACACAACCGTAATTTTAACTCTATTCTGACCATATTATTGGCCATTTTATGGTCAGAATATAATTAAATTACGGTTATGAAACAGTTTTTTCAAAAAACGGTCGAATGACCTGCCAGAATGCTGCAAAATTTTTAACAGTGTAGGCTGTTTATTTTTTTTTCAAGCAAATCACATTTTTATTTTCTCAAACTACTTAAAATTAAAATAAATAACAGTAAACTTACAAAAATAATATATATATCACTAAATTGTGAAAAGTTGTGCGAAAAGTGTAAAGTGCTAAAGTGTAATCTCTATAAACAAAACTTAAGACAAAAAGTGAAAATTAAAAGAAAATCATTTGAATTTACATGAATGGATAGCATATATACGGGAAACAATAGACAGCATAAATCCAAAAAAGATATAAATCACTGGTTTACACCCAGGCGAATATTGCACTTTGCTCTTAATGTAAGTATTAGTTCTATTCTATTTAGACCCTAGTTTGTTTACTTTTATCCTTTGTTCTCATTCTTTGATTTTGTATTTCCATTCGCCCCCAATCACACCACACTACCCGTTTCAAAAGTAAAGTAAGCGCTTTTCATGCAGCTATCGATTGAATTTGATGCACTGAATTCCGTGCGCTTTAGACTTTGCTCCTTGATAAGACTCCAGGCGCTTAATCTATGCAGAAACATCAAATTCCAATACCATTCTGCCATCAAAATCCATAAGAGGAACAATTTACTCATTGTCCGAAGATGACTTATATTTTAGTTCTTTCCTCCAGTAAGGCGTTTTCAAGTTGATCTTTCCCTTCCTTTTAACAATTTTTACTTCCGCCACGTTGTTGTTCTTTGACGCTTTCTAGTTTCTTTTGTTTTTTCATTTCCTTCTTCTTTTTTATTGTTTATAAACTCTGTGCTTGTAATATTTTCATCCTTTTACTTTCTCTTACTTGGCTGAATAGGTTTTTTGACCACTGAGGTAGGAAATATTTTGTTTAACAGTTTAGATGGTGAGAATTCTAAACGAGCTACGTTTTCCTTATTCATACATGGTGAACCAACATTGTTGCTAAGAATATTTTGATAAGTAGCAGAATGCTCTAACATACATTTTAATTTAAATGTAAGTTCTACTTAAATCGCAGTGATGAATTTATTAAACCGAAAAACAAAAATATATTTTGCGGCATCTGCCACTCAACCTCTGTGGGGCATCTGTCCCATAGTGGCGGGTAAGATGCCACGCCGCCATTTTGTATCATGTGAGCGACGTGAGAGAAAGGCAAGCACGTGACTGTATTTCACGAGGATCTAGTCTATAGTTGCAATCAATTTTGGGGTGGAATTTCTGTTTATTTTTCTTAAAATATGTAATAAAACTTCATTAGAATAATTTTAGCAACTTACCATGCAGGTTCGAACATTAAAAACTGGCATAAATATGTAAATACTGACAATTAAGCGGTGGAAACGCATACAAACATCACACAGCACAGAGGAACACTGTGAACTTCTAAAATTGGTCTAGGGAACGCTAGTGTCGCCTACACAATCTCTGTGGCATCTGTCCCCACTTTACTATATTCTAGATAAGCTGTTTTTTATAGAAAAATATATTGCTTTTAAATCGTTATTCCAGATAAGCTAAAATATAATTTTTTAAACGTATAAAAAACAAACTTTATTATTAATAGAGAAGAACAAATCTATAAACAAATATTTTTCTCATAATTATGTCTTAGTGTTAATAAATTATAGGTGAAAATAAAAAGATATTATGAAAACTTAAACTACTGGAGGGCTTTGCTCCCTATGAACTAAGCTCGCCAACTACCGTTGAAAAACTAACGATTCTAAAAACATGCTAATATGCTCTATTTTTAAAAGACTACGGAAGACTGAATTAGAATTAAACTACCGGTGATGATCATCTGTAATCGGGTTTCCTTTCCTTTCCCTGTGACAGGAGGATTTTAAGGGTGAATCAAATAATGTTACGACAGCTAACGCCATTGATTAAATAAGATGAGTGAATAATATTAAAATCAGCCTATATAAAATGGCTAAGTAAAAAAATGCTGCTGCCTCTAGGAATTTTGTAGTGGCGCTAGAAGAATAATGTTTAAAATAAGACTTTTTAAATGTATAGTTTTAAAATAGGCGCAATTTTCGACGACCTTTTTCTTTCTCTTTTTAATATTCACATGAAAATAAAAATTTTTATTGAGAGGAAATACTGTTATTTAGGTAATTTAAAATTGGAAACAACAGGTAAATATATTTTAATTAATTTCAAAATTCAGCTGATTGACCATCTTATTATTTGCGCATTTTATGTATGACGTAATTTTCCGTATTTACTGTTTTTACAGTTTATAAATTTAATTTTTTAAAGGTCTCTTTAATATTCTGTTTTAAATATCTTTTTATAACGTAATTTTCCCCATTACCTGTTCTTATCACGTGATCATCTAATTTTTATGTTAAGGTTTTCTTTCTGTTTTTAAATGTCAGGTGTAATTAAATTTTTAACTGAAAGGAAATATTATTATTTTCTGTGTTTGATCTTATAAAAAATCTGAAGTTTATAAAACCTACCAACAGCAAACTGCAACAACTGAGGATAAGATTTGATAACGCATGACTGCAACAACCGCTTTCCCAACAAAACTCGCCGCAGCGTGTCAGGGAAGTTCTAGGAAGTTGTTTGGCTGTTTTAAACATGGGGTCAACACCGTACAGTCCATATATTGAAGAATTTCATATTGCCCGACCATTTTCTTCGTAATACCCGAACTTTCCCCGTATATTTGTCATTTTGTGCAATTTTTATCACTTATTAATAACAACATAACGTATTTTTACGGACAATGATTGGAGTTGCCACTATCCTTACTTCACAATTTCGGATACATTATAATTGTTTTAAATCTTAATACTTCATATTGAAGATTGGTAGAAATAATGATAAATATCCAAAAATGAAATATTAGCTCGTAGAATAGTATATTGTTAGCTATAAGTTTTCAAGTTTTCAACAAAACTTTGTTTAATAAGAAAGACTGCATATAACTTGAGAGTAGTTTCAACATACCGCCCCTGTTTTGTAATAAGGGCGTAAGGCACATATTTTTCAAAATTGTGTTAAGTGCATATATAGAGTCAGGAATCAATATTTTATAATATCTAATAAGGGAGTACGTGTACCTCTATTAGAGAGTTGAGTAGGGCTTAAGGCACAGATACTAGCCTTATATGTAAGATATTAAGGGCTTAAGGAGCCACTTGATCCCTGATAACCAATCATAAATTTTTGGAAGAAAAAACTAGATGCGAAATATACCTAAATATTAAAACTTTACTCCCAAGGGTGCTTACAGATTAAGTAATTACAATGTGAAAAATTCTCTCTTTTGTGTCTCTTGAACAATTATTCAATTGTACCTTTCGCCCTTGTGGTAAAACAGGGGTGATATGCATGGTTAGATCAAAACGACCATAACTACAAGAATTGAAAATGCACAATCATTCCAACTGCAACTAAATGGGAAAGTACCCATGAAAAAAAAAATTAAAAGGTACTTACGTCCAGTCTAGGTAGATAGATCGCCAAAAATGGTTGTCAATCGCGAATTTTCTTTAACTCTGTCAAATATCAATTGTTTTCAAAATGGTAATTTAATGTACATTTAATAACTATATTACATCGTTAAGAATTATAAATGATATAAAAGGAAGATATAATAAGTACATTTAATAAATACACAGCATCAAATTGGCTGTTTTTTTTTTTTTTTTTTTTTTTTTTTTTGTAAATACACGATCAATGCAAAAACCCTTGACGGGTTAAAAGTTTCTGACGCAGCACTTTATCTTATCCTCTGAGAATTTTAAATATGGAACTTAAAAATACTGATATCAAATTTTGAGTGACGTTATGCTATTTCTTAAAAAATATATTTGTATTTATTTCATCATTTTATTTTTGTTTTATTTATAATGGCATGTGCAAAAGTTATGTTCAACATGAAAAGCTGCATAAAATTTTATTCGCTGTTGCTTTAACATTTACATCTCTCATAAATTCAAAATATGAGTTTTAAAAGATATGATATAAAATTTAAGTGACTCCTTGATGTGACTTTAAAAGGTTTGTTTTAAAATTCAATTTAAATTATTTTTGACTTGGTTAAAATATTTTTTTACGTCTCCACAATACTTTTAATTTTCCAATTCACTGTTAAATATATCACTTTCATTGAATCTATACCATGCATTGAAATGTATTTATTTCAATAAATTGATTTATCTTTTGTGTCACGCTATTCAAAATTGTGAGTAAGATTTATGTAAATGGTTTATTTGCGTCAAACTATCCTTTTTCATACATTTCATGTAGTTTGGACACAGTGACGCAAAGAAACCATTTACATAAATCTTACTCACAATTTTGAATAGCGTGACACAAAAAATAAATCAATTTATTGAAATAAATACATTTCAATGCATAGTATAGATTCAATGAAAGTGATATATTTAACAGTGAATTGGAAAATTAAAAGTATTGTGGAGATGTAAAAAAATATTTTAACCAAGTCAAAAATAATTTAAATTGAATTTTAAAACAAACCTTTTAAAGTCACATCAAGGAGTCACTTAAATTTTATATCATATCTTTTAAAACTCATATTTTGAATTTATGAGAGATGTAAATGTTAAAGCAACAGCGAATAAAAATTTATGCAGCTTTTCATGTTGAACATAACTTTTGCACATGCGATTATAAATAAAACAAAAATAAAATGATGAAATAAATACAAATACATTTTTTAAGAAATAGCATAACGTCACTCAAAATTTGATATCAGTATTTTTAAGTTCCATATTTAAAATTCTTAGAGCATAAGATAAAGTGCTGCGTCAGAAACTTTTAACCCGTCAAGGGTTTTTGCATTGATATCATTACTTTTTTTTGAGGTTAGTGATAAAATGATTAAAAAAAGATACTTATGGAATTTAATGCAGATTTAATTTTTACTATTTTATTACAATTTTCCTTATAGCAGTTTGTATATAAAAACAAGTGGGTAAGTATAATCGCAGATCGCACAGAGGGTTTCATTTGATATTCCTTTAAAAACACTTTATCCTTAAATTAATAAATCCAAAATGTTAATTTATAATTATTAAATCCTTACATAGATGGTGCACCAATAGTTCCAATTTTCATGGGGCCCCACCAGTGGCTGAGAGGTTCTGCTCTCGAAGCTGGTAGACGGGAGGTGCTGGGTTCGATCCCAATCGCGCCCGTCAGCCTAATCGTTCGGAGTTTTCGTGGTTTTCTTCGAGCCGTGGATCTTCCGTGCGTTAATACGGATTAGGTTCTCTTAGAAAGACCCCCACGGAGGGCACTCCCCCCGGGCCTATATCCCTCGTGTAGATAATTGGCCGTCAAAAATCAACCCAACCCAACCCAATTTTCATGGGGCAGGGAACGCACTCTTTTAAACAAACCACCTTCCAATTGAAGTCATCAAAAACCAAGTTGAATAAGCCAGACCCCATTGTGTTGTTTGACAAACAGCAGTCTGATGTCCCCTCCTTCCCCCCTTTTTCAAAAATTTTCAGACCAGTAGCTAAGAATGGAACCGAAATAATTTTTTCTCTTCAGAAATTACGATAAAAAATAGTATGCAGTACTCATAAATTTACTTTAATGCTATATAGGGTGATTATTAAGTTAATTATAACATTTGAAATCTGTTGCATTGATGTCCGAAAGGTAGTTTCTGAGTTATGGAAGCTGGACCCATAAGGCGCCATAGAGGGGCGAAGCCCGCTAGTGTCTATCATAATTATATCTGCCATGTGGACTAATTGCGATATTTAATCAAAATAGCCCCCCCCCCCTCCTCATCCCCGGAAATATAACAAATACAAAATGTGTCTTTATAAACATATCGTCAAATAGGTTTTTATTTCTTTTTCCTTAAAAAAAAAAAACATGATTTTTATATCCGTAACGTAAATAGCGGACGAAGCCCGCTAGTTCCTATCATAATATATATTTTTAATAATTTTATATAGTCTATAATAAAAATCAGACTTAAAATAGTCTAGTTCCATGAGTACTTGTAGTGTCAGTTACAGGCTACGATTTTTGGATACCAGTATTTTAGAACGGGAAAATGTGACTTATTTTATCGGAGATATCTCATTAATTGAATAAGGTGAAGCAAACTTTTTGAAAAAAAAGGTGGCCAACAAGCATGGCAGTTATCAGCTATGTGACTTTGTGCTAAAGTCCCTTAATTTGATCTGATTTAAAAAGATTACGGAAGATTGAATTATAGTAGAACCTGGATTAACCGAGCTTCGATTAATCGAGGATTCTGTTAACCGAGCGGATAACAAAGTCTTATTTTTTTTTCCTTTTGAATGAGCCTTAAAAATAACCACACTCTTTAGCTCACTGTCCGTGTTATACAGGCCCTTCTGCCCCCAAAAGCACTCAAATCCAAAGAAACATTGGACCCTGAGAAGTCAATAGCGAACACTGCTTTGTTTCCAGTGGCTGTGAGAACTTTCGTAAATTTTTCAATTTGCATTTTAAAATTTACTACTAGTAGTTGATTTTCTTTTTAAAATTGTTAAGATGTGAAACAGAACTTTACATATATTTATTTTTATTATTTTAAAAACGTTCTAAATATATTTTTAAAAGAGATCTTAAATTCGCAAGCACGGCGAGGTTTTACACACAGTTTCTATTAACAAAGATTTCCGATTCCGATTTACTAACAGTCCCAATTAGCTCGGATAATCGAGGCTGCTCTGTATAATTAAATAATCAATGGCGATCTTACTGTAAACGGGTTTCCCTTTTACTGAGGGATTTCAAGACCGAATCAGCTGATGTTAGTTGCTGTTTCCGTGCTTGATTAAATAATATTGGTTAAACATTTGAAAATTACCAAATATAAAAGGAACTAAGTCAACAGAGTCTTTGCTTTATGGTATTTTTTTAACAACGCTATAAGAAAATGATTTTAAATAAGAGATTTTAAATGTAACATTTTAAATCTGACATAATTTTCACCAAACTTTCCTGTCTCTTTGTAACATTCAACTGAAAATATTTTTATTATTAGAAAGATAATATTATTATTTGCGCTATCTTAAAATTGGCAACTATAGTTAAAAATATCATCTCGAAATTTGAAATAAATCTCTCATATAAATATATTTTTTAATTTAAACTGTTTTGCAATATTATTATTTGACCACTTTAGCCAATATGACGTAATTTCCTCCATTTACGACTTTTAACACATATCAATGAATTTATTATTTAAAAATTTTCTTTTTCTTTTAATATTCACGTGTAAATATAATTTTTATGACGTAATTTTCAATGTTTTCCTGCTTTTAATGCGTAATCATTTAATTCTAATTTGAAAATAATTGATTATTTTATAATTTTCTTTCATTTTAAGTAAGCATGTGTAAAAACAATTTTTATGACGTAATGTTTAATATTTTCCTGCTTTTAACACGTTATCATTTAATTCTAATTTAAAAGGATTTTTTTCTGTTTATAATAGTCACGATTGAATAAATTTTTGATTTAAAGGATATATTATTCTTTGCGCTGTTTTAACAATTGGCAACAATTTAAAATAACCTTTTCTAAAATATGTAAAAAATATCTCTGGGAATTCTGAAAATTTTAATTTAAAATTGAAATAAACCGTCAAAACATTAGGCAAGTTAAAAATAATAAATGCACTCTGCAAACTTCGAGTTTCTATTGAATGATTAAATTGAATGAAAATGATTAAATTCCCATGTATATTTTTTTTCCTATGAGACTTTTTTAATGAGACAATTTTATCCAGATTTAACATTAAATATCTCTTAAAATAATTCTTCGATTTAAAAACTGACTACTTCAACGTTTTTATCAAACACTTCTCTATAATACTACCCATTTTAATATTTTTTATGCAGTAATTTTCTTAATATTTGCGAAATAGACCTCTAGTCACAGGAGATTCTTTCAAAGCGGCGAAGAGCGTTTTTTTTTTTTTTTTCGAATAAGAGACAAAATGTAGTACGCAATTGCGTCAAAAGATGGCGACACCAGAATTCTGATATGCTTATTATGTAAACTGTAAATATTGCAAAGTTAAATAAAAACAATTGTCTCGGGGTTATCAAACTTCATTGATATTTATAAATAAAACATTTCAACTAAATTATTTATTATAAAAGAATTATTACATCACAATAGTTTTTATGCAAGGAAAATAATAATTATAATAATAATAATAATATGGATGTCAGTGATTATATATTGAATGACCGTCATAATAATAAAAAAATGATATTATAAAAAGAAGAGCTGAAATGAATTATTTTTTTACGTTTCTGATCGTGTGATTTATATTCAAATAATAATTATTAATGTATATTTTTTGTAAAGTGATTGAAATTAAATATATTTATAAAATTTATGGTAATATTTTTATTGTTGAAAAATTGCCAAGAAATAATCATCATCAAATTGGCGTCATTATAATTGTAATTTTATTTAACTTAATAGCAATTAAAAAATTACAAAGGAACTGAGAATAATGGTCAACTAACAGACTTAAAAAAAAAAAAAAAAAAAAAAAAAAAACATCCACATGTGAAAACACGTATCAGGGAGTATCGAACTGCCTATCTTAAGATCAGTAGACGATGGCCCTCAACCACTCAGCCAGTGGGAAGACAAAATTTTTCTCCCCAAAAGTGGTTAAAAAGAAATCATGTGTATGAATACAGTGTCATGCATTTTCGGTGAAATTTCCATAGAATGGCGAAGAAATATAGTCCGATTTTTCATGCGCATTATAAAACGAACAAGAGTCTTGCTGGAAACAAGTAAATTGTTATTTGGTTCATCTGAAACATATTTATTTGATTTTTAAAAAATCTCCCGTGTCATTTTCGAGAGATAAAAAATCGAATTATTTAACGAACGAGAGTTTTCCCAGAAAAAAGAAAAGTGTTATTCACCTCGCCTTAATCACATTTATATTATGTATCAATTTAAAAATAATCGTTAGAACCGTTTTCGAGATTTTCAAATGAGGAACTTCCTCGATATCATACCAACGTTTTCACTTTAAAAATGGCTATTTAGATCTCAAAATATACTGCACGTAGAAATGTAAAAATTTCAGTATACGATTAGACTGCAAATATAAGACTGTTCTAGAAAATTCAGAACAATAAGACCTATAACTGCTGAGTTATTAAAAGGCGGCTTTTCGCGTTTTCATTGATGTCGAGTTAGCTGTATATATGAGTTCCGCCATCTACGAATTCTATGATACGACACGATACGATTTTAACGATACGATACGATACGATTTTAGACTTAAGGCTGCGTCACTCGGAATACTACCGTCTTCCATGATATTACGATCATAGTTTTATTTTCATTTGTTTGTTATATCCACCTGAATGAATATAATACAAATATGATGTAATTTTATATCAATGGATATAATATATTACATCTATATATTATGCTATATTATATTATATAGTTATGCATATATAAATATTTAACGATATAATGTTAACTATGCAGTTAAAATTTAGAGAGAGAGATAAAGAGAGAGAGAGAGAGAGAGAAAAAAAAAAAAGAAGGTTTACACCAATTAATATTTTCGGCGCCCTTGTTGGCGCAGTGAATATGAACTGGACAAATAATACGCAAGTACCATTTTAAAAGTCAAATTTAGCAGAAAACTTCTCAATATAAATTACATTTGTTGCAACAAAATTGGCTATATCTTATTGTTATTTTTCTTTTTTTTTTTGCGTGAAAAATTGAATACTTATCATTGAACTCTGAGACAAATGCTACTAAATGTACGAAAATATAATTGCGAACACAAAATATGCTATAACCTTCCGGAGTTATCCACGATTTTTATCTTTAAACCCTTAATTCTCGCTCTCGTCAATATCACGGCCGGAGGTGTCGTTCGTTATTTCTCGGGCCCGTCATATTTCCGGGCTGGAGCTTTATTGCTGGAAAAAACTTCTGACACCAGAAAAAATTAATTGGTATTTCGGTGTGAAGTGTTTGAATATTAGCGTTTGTGTTTGGTTTTTGGCGCTGATTATGATGTTGGACTTTGTATTGCATGCTTCGAAATATATCGCACTCAAAAAAATTATTAATAATAAAAATTTAATGAATATTATATTATTTCAAATTTTATTTGTAAAAATTTGTCTGATAATGATAAATAAAGATCTAAGATGTGAAAATAAAGGTCCTATTCGCATTAATTTGTATGGTGTAAAACAAACATTAAAACACAGAATTCGCGTATGATGGCTTTTCAACAAATGTGAATTTGTTCTATAATATCTTTTTTTTTTTTTTGCCTTAAAGAAAAAGAAAACTAATTACATATTTTATATAGAAACCTTACAATTATTCACTTTCAGTAATAAAAAAAATAGGTACTTTTTTGATGGTTTTTCCAAATATTAAGCGATTGTTAAGGGGTTAAAAATCATAGAGATTAAAAGCATTCCGAGATTTAAAGAAGCGTTCTGAAAGGTTTATTTTGATACAATTAATTTTCGGAAACGTTTCCGAGTAGCATTTATAGAATACAATAATCAGTTTTCTAAAACCAGAATTTATGTTAATAAGATACCCCTTCAACACCCAAGTAAACATTTTCACCTTCATAAGTGTATTTACGCATACAAGAGTAACAAAGTATTAATCTTAATGTTAATGTAAATGCTGTCAATTTAACATGTTTGCTAGTAAAAGATTTTTGTTGGACATGGAAATGTATACTTAAGAGGATACAGTCCTAAAGACTTGCGTTCTGGTTTTAGAAAGCTCATTAATGCACTATAAAAAGGCACCGAGAAAAGTTTCCGTATATTACGCAAGCAAAAGGTTTGTTTTTGGTAAATGCTTCTTTAAATTTCTAAAATGAATTGGTTTTGTAGATTTCTAATGATAAAATAACTTTTATCTGAACCTTGGGTAATGCAAAGGAGGTTACACATGGTGCAATATGTTATCTATCGCCGGCCTCTAATTTCTCAGCCGTTGGTCGTAGACATATAGTTCCAATTACAAAAACGTTTCAAATGAGGAAAATATTCATGTTGTGGCATTATTTAAAGTAAAAAATCAATTTTACAAAAATTACGAAATCTAACTTTTTATATGGTCCCCCAGTCCCTATAGTTATATTTAGTAAAAGTTTACACATATCATAACAGATATAACACAAAAAGTTTGACATCTATACTACAAAAATTGACAGAGTTATTTAATTTCAAAGTTTGAGATTTTTTCGCATGATTTTCTCTTTCAATGAGGGATCAGTTAAAAGATTAATTAAAGTAATTCGAGATCAAAATCAGGATGCAATGTACTTTTTACGGCGAAACCACCTTTAGCCGGTATCGCCAAATTAGGGTATTACCAAAGAGGGTTGTTTCATTAAAAAATTTTAGATGACTTTTAGGGGTCGTATACAAAGCGAAGAATGAAATATTGAAATTAAACTGAAAAATAAATATCAATGTATTATACTATCAGAAACCGGTCTACTATAAAAAATAAATATGTCAAATGACGGAATCTACTAGAGATACTGCTCAAAGTGTTGTTTAACTCTTTTATGGGTTGAACAACTTTCAAACGTCAAAGTAGGTAGAAACGACAACCGGAAAACAAAGCATACTCACTAAGGACTAGATAATTGGCAGCGGAATAAAAACGACCAGCCGAGCTATAGCGAGCATGAAAATTGGGATTATGCAAATTGCAATAGTACCGCAGTACTCTAGTAGATTCCGTCATTTGACATATTCATTTTTTATGGTATCGTTTCCTAATATTATAATAAACTGATATTTATTTTTCAGTTTAATTTCAATATTTCATTCTTCGCTTTGTATACGACCCCTAAATGTCAGTTAAATTTTTTTAATGAAATAACCCTCTTTGGTGATACCCCAATTTGGCGATACCGGCTAAAGGTGGTTTCGTAGTAAAAAGGACATTGCATCCTGATTTTGATCTCGAATTACTTTAATTCATCTTTTAACTAATCCCTCATTGAAAGACAAAATCATGCGAAAAAATCTCAAACTTTGAAATTTAATAACTCTGTCAATTTTTGTAGTACAGATGTTAAACTTTTTGTGTTATATCTGTTATGATATGTGTAAACTTTTACTAAATATAACTATAGGGACTGGGGACCGTATAAAAAGTTAGATTTTGTAATTTTCGTAAAATTGATTTTTTTACTTTAAATAATGCCACAACATGAATATTTACCTCATTTGAAACGTTTTTGTAATTGGAACTATATGTCTACGACCAACGGTTGAGAAATTAAAGGTCGGCGATAGATAACATATTGCACCCTGTATAATATTATTGTTCTTCGTTATATAATATTTTCGTTCTTGGTTATATAATATTTTAACGCAGATTAAAAAAAAAAAAAACATTTGTTTTTTTTATTTTATATTTCTATAATATTGAAAAAAAAATCTGTAGTTCCACAAATGTAAAGTTACATGCTTACTAAACTTTCATATGAAATTGTACAAATAAAAGCTGCAAATCTATAAAACTAGTTTTTGTAAAGGTACAAAAATATGTAACATTGCAAACGAATCTGCTAAAATTACAGAAATCTTACTAAAATTTTAGCTGTAACCCTGGTTGCAGTTAGATGAAAAGTTCTAGGCATCCCAGTTTCCTAAAAAATTCTTTGGAACATTACAGATTTATTTTTTATTTATTTATTTATTTTTTTTTGCGCAAAAGTACGTTTGTTACATGATTTTTTGTTGTTGCCGTTGCATAAAACGTTCTAGGAATCCCAGTTCCCTGCAAAAACTTTAGTAACTTTACAGATTTTTTTTTTCTTTTTTTTTTTTTTTTTGTAATGCACTGATTTTAGAAATCACTTTGTGACAGGATTATAAGTCTCGTAAAAAATTATTAAAAATCCTCTTTCAAAAATAAAAAACTAATTATTAATATAAAATATCCCTTTTTGTACTATGGCCAACTTTATACCCGGAAAAAATACACGGAAGCGTCGAAGATTTTCTAGATACAATGCTTGGGAATAAAAACAAATGGACGAAAAAATATAAATGTATAAATATTTCAAATTTCGAAGTCTCGTCTTGGACATTTTTTCATTCTGTTGACAGTACGCCTTTTAAGAAATTAAAATTCGGAATATTATTGAATGCAATGCGTGAAAATGTTTCTACAGAAAAATTTCCAAGAATTATATAGATTTATTCGAATGTGAGTTATATGATATTATGGAAACTGAGTACGAATGTGAACTTTTAAAAATACATAATGCAGGCAACGACATTTTTATTACAGATAAAAAAAAATAATGTAAGTACAGATAGGAAATTGTGTCCGTGTACAAAATTTCTTGTAACATGTCTTGTGAAACACACACATCTTTTATGAACAATATTAATTTATATGGTCAATAAATATATTTTATAAATATAGCTTACTTTATTTATTTTTAATAGATACACGTCTGTTTTCATACTTTCAGTAAATTTTTATAGGAAAATCTGAAACAAAATACATTTTATTCACAATTCTTTGGGGTTTTTCAGTTCTGTAAAAACATGCAATATTATTTTCAAAATTGCAGTTTTTCCGGTTATATAAAGCAGAGAAATTATTATTCAAAAACTTTTAAATCCCAAATTAATCTAGACATTTGTTTCTTAAAGAAAAAAAGAAAGAATAGAAAAAAGTAAACACTTGCCGCAAAGTAATAAAAGTTAAACATTTCTACCAAGAAGGAGATAAGAGTAAAGACCGGTAGAAAAATAAGTTATACGTTACTTGGGTAACTACCTATTAAAGTACACCTGTGTTCTAAGATACACTAGAGAATCGTAAAAAGGACATTTCTGTTTTCAATAAAGAAAATAATGGATAGCGATATCAAAAATTATGTCCGCATATAAAAACGTGCTCCGTAAGTTCCACATATAGACTTTCCACAATTTTTTCATTAATATTTTATTTCTCCTATATTTTATTAGCATCGCCCATTTACATATATATGAAATCGTTTTTTTTTTTTTTTTTTAATTAGCCCCTGATATGTTATTTTGTTTGGCCCATGCAATTAAAATTGTCGTCTAAAAAATAACGTTCCTTCATATTAGTCAGCCGTAAAACAAAGCAGATGTGTCATTGTACGGGATAAACTCTAACTGCAATTTTTTTTTTTATTTCTAAGTATCCCACATTTTCAATTTTTATACCGTAGTATAGGAGAAAAAAAGTACTTTCGAATTCAATTTCTTTGAAAACTGGATCTCAAATTTTTTTGAGATATTAATTTTTCTGTAGTTTTTACCGATTTTTTTTTTTTTAATTTGGCAACTGAAGTAGTCTATTTCTGTAGATAGTTGGAAAACAGTAGATTATTATATATTTTGATTGCCTTTTTTACATAGCAACTGAAAAAAATTGCAAATAAGTGCTATGTTGATTTTTTTTTATGGTTTCTGATAAAACATGCAGCTAATATAAACTATATTTAATTTTACGTAACCATACTAATGTTACAAACATATCAATGATTAGATCCTTTTTTGTCGAGTTTCTTAAATGACGACATAGCTTTTTTTGCTAGATTTCTGTATTATTACACGATAGTGATGGCATATGAATACTTTGCTATAGATGTTGTTTAAGATTGGATCATAAATATGGAATTCTTCGTGCGGATGCGAGTGACGTCCTTTTATGTAAAATAAAAGAGTGTGTTTTATCTCTTCAAACTGAATTATGCTTTGTAGTATCTAAGTATATTTATTTTCTTTTTCTTTGGGAACGACACTAAATTTTGAAAAAAAATATTTTTCCTGTTTTCTAGTTTTTTTTTTCTTTTGGGCAATCTTTGTAATACATTATAAGCAGTATGAGATATTTTTATAAAATGCAATATTACTCAAAATACGTAATATACTCTAAAACATAAAATATATAATATGAACTTTAAAAAGTTTTTTAAATTCTATTCTATTAAAGTTCTATTCTGTTCTATTTAAAAAGCGAAAATAATAAAAGAGATGTTACAAGTTAAAAATATACACTTTATTTAAAAACTTCTAAGTACTTTCAGGCTTTACCAAGCCCTTCATCAGAGAATTTTATAGTAACTGATTGCTGTTTATTTATACAAATACATCACTTAGTTTTTAAGTTGAATGAGCCAATAATTATTAGAGTTGAAAGCAGAAGTGGCAGTTTCTTGGGTTGAACTTTGTTATAGAAAATTTATATTATTATTAACTGCATTTCGCTCTGTTCTGATACGTCTCTTTCATTTGAAATGTGTAGCTGTACAGTTGAAGTACCAATGTTTCAGATTAAATTTGTGTAGAAGAAATATTTAACTGCCGTGCCACAGATTTTAATACGGAAAAAAGCAATTGTAGAATTTTCCGAATACTAGGAGATCCAACCCGGGCCTCCCGATTTACAGAATATACAGGGTCTTCCAGCAAGTAATGACACTGATTCATTAAAATCGTTTATTTGAACACAATTTTACAGACACTTAATATTCTTCAAAATAGCCTTCTCCTGTATTAATACACCGCTGCCAACGATTCCGCCACTTCTGCAAGTTCTCCAGATTGTCAAAACGATGACCTTTTACGTTTGATATTAACAGAGGGAATAGAAAAAAATCTGATTATCACAGATCGGTGTTATACGGAGGTTGGAGCAACGTTATGGACCTGCGTTTGGCCAGAAACTGAGTCGCTTTGAAGGATGTGTTGCAAATAACTTAACATATTTTTTGCATTTGATGTTCTTCTCTAATGATTTGGTGATATAATCGATTTTGTAAATACCAACGACTCTGTAATCATTTGGATTCTCATCCGACAATGTTTCCCAAAGCGCTTTAATTTTAGCAACATCGTCTGAAGATCGAGAACTTGATGGACGCCCAGCTCGCCGTTCGTCATTTCCGTCCTGTCTTTGAAGGCTTTGTGCCACCTACATATTTGAGACATTATCAAAGAATCCTTTTAGTAGGTGTTTTGTAAAATGGCAAGCGTCTGAATAGCCAATTTGCTGAGTTTTACGCAAAACTTTAT
Organism: Maratus speciosus; assembly: GCA_963932465.1. NCBI lineage: Eukaryota > Metazoa > Arthropoda > Arachnida > Araneae > Salticidae > Maratus > Maratus speciosus. The sequence goes on from OZ010789.1 coordinate 68,742,980, forward strand.
GGCGTTTAGCTGTTCGACACTCAGCTGCATTAAGCAAATTTCAAACACGCCTTTGCTTCACGAGCGATCCGTGCACTGAAAAGGCTCGAGGTCAACTGACTTCTGCCAGACTCGGTAGCTCACAGATCCCACAGTACGTTCATACTGCAAATTCTGTCTCTTTACCCTTCTGCTTGGCTCGCATTCTTCCAATAATGGGAAATTATTTTTTTTAATTCAAAACTGTAATAGATTTTTTTCTTTTTTTTTTTTTACATTTAATATATTTTTTCTAGAATGCCCAGTAACAATACAAAAAAAAAAAAAAAAAAAAAAAAAAACTTTTTATAACACAAATTGCAATTATACAGTTCAGTGAAATGTTGGACCTTTTTTTAAATGCACTGCTTTCGTATTGGCATCGTGCCAGAAGTTAAACAAAGAAAAAGTTTAAGCAATTAACAAAGAAATTGTCAAAGACAGCAACATATACATAATTTTTTATGATTATTATCCTGATAGTTTCATATCTTTAAGCGCGTAGTTCAATAAGACGTCTTAAATATTTATTTTATGTATATTTTATTATTTTATTTATTTATATTTATTAATGAAGTTTTAATTTCATTATGGAACATAAGCAGAAAATAAATGCTTTATAAAGTTTAAACAAATTTATATTTCATAATCGTCTGCAATATCAGATAGATATTAAAAAAATCAAGATTTAAGATTATTTAAAAAAACATAAAAAATGAATAAAATAGGATACAGTATTTTTTAAATTGTGATACAGTTTTGAAACAAATATCATTTGAAAGTAGATTTTTTCAGTGTTTGACGGTGTAAAAATTGAAAATCTGCTGTGTTTAGAAGTTTAACAAATCGCCACCATCAAATTGACGACAGCGTTACGGACGGACACGTTTATCCTTCATAATATAGATAATCAGTCTTGTAACAGAATTATTTTGTGCTTTTCTGTAAATTATTGATAAATGCTAAGCATCCATGATGTACACTGTACAGTAATGCCCCTCATTGATCGTAGATGAGCAGTAATTTATCTATATTTGACATATCACAACATGATAAAAAGGCACCGAAAACTATTTTTCGTGCAAACCCCATGCATCATAACGTATTGGAATATCTTGTGCATCTTTCTAGACGTCTATAAATGATATTTATTCTACACTACTGATAAATCATGTTGTAATTCATCTCAGTGGTATATATTAATCTAATTGGGTTTCAAATATCGTAATATCAATAGAATGCACCGCAAAATATTTTTTCCCCCACAGACCAGAATGTAGCAAAATATATTTTGTGTAAAAGAACTGTAGTTGCTACACACTTCATTTTCAATAACAAACATTCTATAATAATCCTCAATAACATACACAAATTGGGTGGTTATTCGAATATGTTTTCGAGAATTTGAGAACCGACAGCAGAAAGACAAATAAAGTTTACAAAGATTTTTCATCTAGGTCGGAAAATGTTCTAAACAAAAAAAAAAATGTAGAGAAAAAAATTCCTTTTTTCAACAAAGTAGATGTAATTCCCTGAACAAAAAAAGACATGCAACTTTCCACCCAGAAGTTTCGGTTAGCAATAAGAGAAGTGGGACTAAATAATATGAATTACATGATAATGGGGGTAACTGAGTATTAGAGTGAGTGTGTTTTACGTTACGCTATAGAATCGTAAAAATGAACATTTTTATTACCAACAAGAAAATAATGTACATAGAGGATGAAAATTAAATTCGCTGAAAAATGTGTTATGTTTATTCATCATGTAAGTCTTACATAACTTTTTGTGTATGTTACTTCTTTTTATAAATAATTTTAATTTATACAAAATGTATAAAATAAATGAATGTTTATGTTATGTTTGTGTTGTGTTTGTGTATGTTAGTGTGTTTGTGTTTGATTTAATTATTAATTAATTGCTTATATTAGAGAAAAGTGTTTTAAAAACTATGAAGTGATTTTTTTGGAGAAATCAGAAAGAAATGTTTAATATATAATTTTAATTAGATAGCCTTTATAAATTCTCGAAAATCATCAATATTATTCTCAAAAATAAAAATATCCTATAGACACTATGATAAAAACAAACAAAAACAAAATGTCCGTTAGTAACGCGGTCTTCATATGGATGTTGCAACGATATGATCAATTTATTTCGTATATTTTGCAAATTTTCTAATTTCTAAACGTTGCAAGATTTCAATTTTTACACCGTAGAATAATAAAAAAAAATGTTTTTTTTTCCGGTGCAATTTGTTTCAAAATTGTATATCAAATTACTGATTTATTTGTGGTTTTAAAATAAGGTTCAAGCGTGAATTTGGAGAAATTTAATTATATCAGGCGCAGCCTGATCACGTCAGAATAATACGTTTGTACTTAAAAGAGTATAAATTATCGCGTTTGTTTTTGGCAAATAGTAAAGCATAAATAAACACTTAAACCTTAAATAAAAAAATAACCATAGTAAAATAATTAAACACAAAATATCACATATATATTCGAACTACGCGCTTAAATAGTGAAATAATCAGAATCAAACTGGCTGCTGAAAAATTAAAAATTTTTGCCGATTTCTTCTGTTATTAATCGCTGGTATTAGATTAAACGAAAGTGTCGCATCTAATACTTTTCAAAACTTTACATGAATAATTATTCACATAACAAGGCTTTTTTTTTTGTTATTGGGCAACTAAAAAAATATAGTAAATGTAATAAATACATAAAAGTTTTCAATTAATAATGGATTTCTCTTATGTTCTGAACACCGGGCTCTGTGTCACTTGTAGCATCACCTGTTTTATATCCAACATAAAAATGATTTTCGAAAAGATTTTTTTTTTCCAAACTTTTCATTCTTGTAAACATTAGTTAGAAAGAAATAAAATATAAAATTATCTTGAAAGTAAATATAAGATTAATCCTTTATGTACTGAATTATGAATTCACGAAAATTTTATCTTCCAAATCTTTTTTTGTGAATTGTCCAAACTACATTAAGAGATTTACATAATCATTTAATAAATTTTAGAAGGATTGAAGGATTTGAACGGAATAATTAAATTTGAATTTATAGGGATTCTATGCAATATTTATAACCCCATTCAAATATTTTAATTTAAATATTTTTCTTAGTGTTTTGAAGAATTAGGTTTGGTTTGGTTTGGTTTGTGTTTATGACGGCCAATTATCAACACGTGGGATATAGGCCCTGGAGGGGGAGTGCCCTTCGTGGGGGGTCTTTCTAAGGGAACCTAATCCGTATTTACGCATGGGAATCCACGGTTTCGAAGAAAACCACGAAAACTCCGAAACGGTTAGGACGACGGGCGCGATTGGGTTCAAACCCAGCACCTCCCGTCTACCAGCTTCGAGAGCAGAACCTCTCAGCCACTGGTGGGGCCTTTGAAGAATTAGGAAATGTACAAATATAACATTCTTACAACATAAATACAGAAATATTTCCGAATTAAAAATCCTCCCCCCTCAACGCCAAGAAAGCTGAAAAGATGCAAAGGCTAAAGAAATCATCCTTTTAAAAATACTTTTGTTTGGTGTAATAAATAATACTTTTGGAACAAGATAAAATAATGTATCTATAAATTATTCTAAACCGGATTGCAACTAATCGATGTATTAAATGAATTTCATAACAAGTTATTTTAATGCTACTTATAAGTATCGTCAGTAGATAAAGAGTTAAAAAAAAGCGGTATAATGTTGTTTTTTGTGTGTGTGTGTGTGTGTTTAGATACGCTAGAGAATCGTGAAAATATTTAAAAGCGAGATCGGATGTTATGTCGGCATAAAAAATGTTTGCTCATGTTCCTCACTGAAGTTTTCCACAATTTCTAGAGTAATTTTTAATTTATCTTGTCTTTTGATGAACGACCTACATGTATTTTCATGTATGTAATAGTTGTTAAAAATGACTTTATAATTCTTAGTTATTGTATATTTTAAAAATCTCAGTTTGACAAAAAAAGCCAAAAGTATTTATTTCTAAAGAAAATAGAAACATATATTGAGTGTTCATAAAAAAAACTTTGTGACAACGGCTCGAGAATGAAATAACGAACAAAAATAGCGCTCTCAAATTAAGGGCTCACCTGATTGGTCATACGTTCATACGTCAGTCATCAGTAGATTTACAATACTGTAATAAAATTTATTCTGCCTACGTTGAACTCAAAAACATCGAATGCCATATTTTTATCTTATTAAAGAGGGATAAACGCATATTAAAACTAGAATGTTGTGGCCGTCACAAAACTTCCTTCTATATAAATCACGTCAATTAAATCATTTAAATAGTACAAGAAATTACATCCATTTATCACCCATTCATATCCTGAATTTGGAAATATTCCGCTGAAAGGGGGCACTATAATAGCGATCTTTGTGTAATTTTCTTGATGTTTAGTAGTTCCATTGTAAACCGGCGGCCCATGAATCGACGAGAACTTCCCATACTGATAAGCCGACTATTCACGAACAACTGATATATGCAACAGGATAACGAAAAGTTATCGATTTTAACAAATATCATGATCGAGATTAACTCGTTTTTACTCCGAATAATTGACTAAAGCAGAGATTTAAGATGGAAGTCAAAGTTGATAAAGTATTGAACTAATAAAAATCAAATATTGAAATTTGTAACAACATGATGAAATATTAAAATGTATATGAGATAGAAGAAAGTTTTTGGATTGGCATATCCAACTAGCTTTTTATTGAATACAAATTCTTTAGCAAAATAACTTTCTTAACTGTATAGCAAAGAAAGTACAAGTGCTCTCTTTCCCATAACACTGATCGAAAAAGAAAATACTCACTTCTTCTAAGAAAACACTTTTAAAGATACTATTACAAATCTTTGTTAAAAAAAAAAAAAAAAAAAAAAAAAAAAAAAAAAAAAAAAAACTGAGTAATAAAAACAAACTCATGACAAATGTTTTAACAATTTCTTTTGTTTTCAAGTATTGTTCCGTGACCTTTAAATATCTCTGAAATTGTATCCAGATGTTTATAGTTTCGTTTAGTTACTATTATTTCCCTTCGATATCTTCTTTTCCTTTTTTCCGACAGAATAACTGTAAAATATTATTTCGTTCATTTTTAGTGCGTTGTTTTGATATATCTTTCGTTGTGCGTTTCTGTTCATGAAAGATATGCATTTACATATTATTATTCTACTCAGCAATAAAAAATTATTAATAAGAAAAATTGTTATTCAAATTTGAAAATAAATCCTATGAATATCTGGAAGGATTGCAATATTATCGAGCATTTTATGTAACGAGTTGTTAAAAGAGTGTGTCGGGGGATATATATTCATCTAATTGGTTTTATCTAAGATATAAAAATGGAAAATTTGTCTGTCTGTCTGTAACTCTATATAAATCCACAATTTGGAAGCCAGAATTGTGAAATGTTATGTACACGTGTTTTAAAATACGGCCGAGGCAACTAAAATAATCCGGAATCGAAATAATTTATAGTTACTTTTTAATTAATAAAAAATCACCAATTTAACAGCAATTCCCTCACAAATTTAAACCTTTTCAGTTATAGCAGTTGTCAACAATTAAAATCCGCAATAAAATTCTTACCGCAGTAATTACTTTTCTATTGCAAGATTACCACGTGAAAAATGAAAATGAAATAAACAGTTTGACGAATTAAAAAAAAGCGAATATTACGTCATAACTTTTCTATTGCAAGATTTCTACGTGAAATATGAAAATGAAATAAACAGTTTGGCGAATTTTAAAAAAAGGAATATTACATCATATTGGAAATATAATGGACTTAAGCAGGTGAATATATAACGTCATATGATTTCTAAAAAACGGATGGAAACATGTTAAAAACCAGATTATAGAAATAGTGGCATATTTTAACATTTTGAGGTTCTCCGAATTTGTTTTCACCATTTTAAAAACTTTATCATATATATGCGTGTGTGTATGCGTGCATATTATAATTTCCACAAATGTTTAGATCCTTAGAAATCATTCTTAGTGAACACCTAAAATAAAGATTTCAGATTTTTTTTTTTAAATAAAATTTATAGAATTTTTGTACTTGCCATTTTCTGTAATCTTGAAGAAAAATATTTAAATAACAAGAAACAACTTTCCATCAAAAGGTTTTAATCTGGGTGTCAATCCACATCACAGATTTTTTTTTTTTTTTTTTTTTACTAAGTAAGTAGGTAATCTGTCGCCTGAATTAAAGGAAAAAATTAAATTTAAAAAATCAAAAAACCCGACTGTGTAAAAAACGGACTAATTAATTTTTTCTCATCAATGTGAAACTATTTTTTTTTTTTTTTTTTTTTTTTTTTTTTTTTTTTTTTTTTTTTTACATATTACATACCTATTTTTCTTTATTTACTTGTATTGATGGCTTTTAAGTTGCGTTTAATTGTTAGTTCCTATCTATAAACACTGTTTTGATGAGGCCTATAGATGTCCATGATGGTTAGAGTTGCAGTAAAGCTACAGGTCCTACCTACACAACTTTCAGGTTGTGTAATATTTAAACGGAGCTTCTGTCTGTAAAATAGTCAATGAAACATCGTCTTCATTTTGAAAGACCTATCCAATGATATGCCACTCAATAGAGTGCGTAATTTTTTTTTTTCCGTCTCTATTGCCATTTTATATTTTGTGGCCACCGTTTTGAATTTATAAGAAGAAAACCTATCCTATAACCATCGGATGATTAAGACGAATCGATAGAGACCTCATTCATTAAAATCCATCCAGATATTGGGATGTTTCGAGGGTATAAAAAAATCCACATACACAGATACGCGTGAAACACATAACCCTTCTTTTCAGTCGGGTAATAAAAAGAGTGAAAATTACGTAAATTAACACGCAATCGTTGATTTTCAAAATTCATTTTTCAAAACATTCTTAAAACTCAGGGCAACGCCAGGTACTTTAGCAAGCAATAAGTAATTTTATGTGGTATTGTTAAAAATATTCACGTGAAAAAAAGCGCTTATCAAAAATAAATGCATGATAAATATAATCATTTTGTAATTCCATCATGCCATAAAATCATTTTGTATTTTAAACGTCCTGCGTGACTTTTACACATATTCAGTTTATAGCAAGATGCTTACAGTTTCACTTTTAAAGGTTTGATCGGATTATTCATTTGTAATTGAAGAGCTAAGGGGAAGAACGTGTTAAGCAACAAAAATTACATTTGAAGAAAATTAAGTTTTTGCTGTAAATTTTAATGATTTATTTTCGATTTGATACCATGTGTTTAAAATATTAACAGGTATGGTACTAAACTCGCTGAGAAAAACTTATTTATATTTAATTTTCAAATATTAAAAATTATTAATATTATTGATATTATTAAATATTAAAAAATTTAATATTAATGAATAATGTCTTAAATCTTCAAGATTAAATGGAATCTTAGTATTTTAGCTTCACCATGTGATAGAATACCTCATAATGCTTTCATCCAAAATATAAAAAAATTTTTTTAGAAAATGTAGCATAACATGTTCATTCACTCAGCTTTTCAATTCTTTATTGACACTGCGGATCTCAACGAATGAAAATCCACCACAAGCAAATAAAAGCTCATCTTTGGATTTTTGTGAAGCAAATGAACGAGTGCATATCTAATCGAAACCTCACTTTTAGGGTTTCGTTCGTCTGACGTAACCCTATTCGTCTCGCTCCTCTGTCTGTCTATCTGTCACAGAGCCCGTTCTCAGAAACTATATATGTTGTAGACTTGAAATTTCGGATTCTTATAGCTGAACACCTCGCATCAAACGACAAATCCTAAAATTTCGAATAAGTCTTATATTTACTCCCCTGGGCTCTAACTTGTGTATTTTAAGTTTCTTGTTTTAATTGAGCCCTTAATTAAGTTGAACACTTGTAATTTTGGATTCTTATAGCTGAACAACTCACTTCAAACGACAAATCATAAAATTTTGAAAAAGTCTTATATTTACCCCTTTGAGCTCTAACTTGTGTATTTTAAGCAACCTTTCCAACTCAGTTCCTAATTAAGTTGGCGATGTGAAATTTTGCATACTTATAACAGAACATTTGTGATCACACGAAAAATCATAAAATTTTCAAAAAGTCTTATAATATTTACCCTTCCGGGCTCTAATTTTTGTATTTTTAACAATTCTTCTAACCTCCACCCTTTTCACCCGGGGTGCACTTTTTTAACTTTTGCCGTTACTCCTTTGACAATTCTCTTTCATATTATGCACCATAGCTGTACATATTATAGTTCCAATTTTTACCGCCAGGGGCGCTTACCTATCTTGGGTGCTATGGGCCTAATGCCTTCGACTAATATATCTACGGATAGTTTGTAAAACGGAGTTTCGTTCAGATAGAGGTTTCTTTAGAATAGAGTGCGCCCCCCTGGTTGCGAAATGTGGAACTAGCAGATTTTGCAAAAGGCTAAAATGTTTTAAAAGAAATATTAAACGAAACCCTCTGTGCGATCTGTGATCACACTTACCCACTTGTTTTTTTTTCTTTTTTTTAATCAAATGTTTTTTATACATTTCCTCGTATACCCTTTATATTCTACTATATAAGATTGACATACAGTCGGACCTCTATTTAACGAAGTCGCTAAATCCCGAAAAAAAGTTCGTTATGTGGAAAATTCATTAAATAGAAATGAACCTTTTTAAATACTTTAAACTACACAAAACAGATTTTTAATTCATAAACGCTAAACATTATTAAAAAACTTAACTTATCACACTTTTTTTTTTGTAAATCAAATTTATTTATTTTATTATTATTCATTTTACCCATTAAAAAGAAATCTGTAAGGACAACAAGAATTTTAAAAAATATTGTCCGGAAATACACTGTATTTTCAGTTTTAAGAATATATTTACATTAAAATTAATGAATTTTAATGACATTATAGTATTTATTATAATAAGTAATTTTAAGCATTGTATTACTACATGCGTCTTTAAATTTAATTACTGAAACTTATTTACTAGAGAACAGCCCTTTTGAGTGTGGAAGGGGGATATTGAAAGTTTGTATTTCCTGGATGAAATGCAAAGAATGACAGGGATTTTACTGCTCTCGTTGTGTTAGGCACCTGGTAAAACTAATTGAAGGTTATTAAGCATTATAAAATGTGTAAAAGAAAGAATAAGTTTGAAGTGTCCGAAAATATTTTAAGAAATAGTGAGAAAAATAAAATTATAATAGAAGAAAAAGTTCGTTAAATAGAGAATACACTTCGCTATTCGAGGTTATTTTACGAAGAAATTCGCAAAATGTTGTTGGTTCCGAGGAAAAGTTCGCAAAATAGAGAAATTCGCAAAATAGAGGTTCGTTAAATAGAGGTCCGACTGTATAACCAAACGTTTTATATAAAAACTTTTTTAAGCGGTTGGGGAAATTTGTATACATTTATTAATTTCCATAGGTAAAAAAGCGCGTGTGAAAAACAAATGCGTGATAAATGTTTCAGAAAATCATTTGTAGTATTTTAAATGTTGATAAGCGATTTTTAAATATATTTTGTTTATATCGAGATGGTAATAGCTTCGCTTTTAAACGATTCTTTGGATTAGTCATTTGCGATTCTTTATTGACACTCAGCATCTTAGCCATTTAAGAAGTTTTTTTTTTTTTTTTTTTTTTTTTTTTTTTTTTTTTTTTTTTTTTTTTTTTTTTTACATAAAAAACTAAAAATAGGGATCAAGCACTATTACCTTTAAAATATTTACCTTATAAACCGAAATATTCCTGCCATTAAATAAAGCCAATATTGCACTTTAAATTTATTAGTGTAGAAAAAAATAAAGTAACTAAACAAACAATTTCTTCTTGCACATATGGTGTACGGAGACAAACTTGTTAAGGGGTGAAAGGATGAAAATCCATCGCAGTCAAATAAAAGCTCATATTTGGCATATTACAAACTCTTTTATATTACATTATTAAACTCATTTTTTATATTACTAACTCTACTTGTGGAACTAATGAATGTTTGCATATATCTAATCGACAGTTCAAATGTTTAAAAGTATTCGGGAAATGTAAATGCATTTAATTATTTTACTAATATTTTTACATGGTATTGTTTCAACTCATTATGCGGAAAAAGCTCCTCACGGCGGGTGATTTAGGGGCGGGTTTTCTTATTTTTCACCGATTAGTGAAAATTCTTAATTCTTTTCATTTCGGCTGTGAAATCATGTCCAGATATGCATGTGTTTTTCGCATTTTGTAAAGAAAGTCGTGTTTTGGATGAGTTTTTAATTAATATCTTGGCTAAATATAAAAAAAAATTAAAAGATTTGCTTTAGGTAAATCACCACCTGTCTTGGACTATCGTAAACGAAATTTTCAGAGGTATATTTTGCTAGCCATCGCAGACAGTCAGACATACAATCAGAGCGAAACTTCGTTTTATTTTTATAGATGTACTAGTTGAAAGACGCATGCAATGTTGAAAATATGGAATTGAATAGGATTTTGATAAAATATTATTAAATGAGACATTTCAAACTTACCTTTAAATTTCTTTTTGGTTTTAAAGTAGGTACGATTGATAACAATTCAGAAAAAAATGGTTCTGGATAATCTTAAAGAAATCCATTGTAAAATAATAATGGTGTGTTGTTGTTTTTGTTAAGGCCATATTTCTACACCAGAGATATAAGAGGAATAAAAATGGAATACACTGAAAAAAAAATGGGTACTCAAAATCGAGTAAAAAGTACTCAATTTTAAATATGTCACATACTCAAAATAGCTCCGATCCAAATGTACTCAAAATTGAGAAACATATGTACTCATTTTTGATTCTATGGCTGTGTTCAAATATGAATCTCTATGTACTGCCCCCTAAACCTACAAATTAAAATAAAAATGTACTGACCTTTATTTCCCGTTCAAAGTTATGAATAATAAACGTTTAAATGAATATTAAGTAAAATAGCAAAATTATTAGCAAGATACACAAAACGAAAATTTTTATGACAAGAGCATTTTTTGCATAAGCACTTTTAAATTAATTTAAAATACTGTCCATAATTTAATATTTACATTAATAAACATCTTTATGTTGCAATAAATGAAATAAACCATTACAGGGTACACAGTTATCGTCTTTTTGGGGTTTGAGAACATATAATGGATCAAAATTGAGAAAGGATAGGTTCATTTTTGATCTAAACATACTCAATTCGATATGAGTACATCGAGTTCCTCATTTTTGAGTACTTCATTTTTTTCAGTGTACCTGACAAAGCAATGCATTAGAACTAGGGAATTTTGGATTTCTTAAAAGGCTTTGGTATGATTTTCCTCACATACCAATGTTTCACTCTTATTTTTAGGGTACAATTTCTGCAATATTATTACATTATGGAATTACGAAAACTGAAAATTTCGAGATTTTAGTTTTCTCATGTAAATTCCTGTAAGAAATAATAAAATAAATAAATAAATAATTCATCTATTTCTACGTATCTCTATAAAGCATTATTATTTTTATTGAATAATAGCTTTACTCTCACAACTGGAAAACATTTTTAATCTACGCAATGGTTGTAAAACGTATGGAAATATTTTATACAGTGTAATTTTTCTTGTCGTAAAATAATATTATATGTATTAGTGAACTAAATTTCAATAAATCACTTTTTTCATATTCTATTTCAATTGGATTTTAGAAATAAGGGAAATTACAGAGGCATAGTTAGGAAGATATATTTTCATGTTTGTATTTTTTTTTAATTCATAAAAGCATGTTTCCTCTATCAATGGCAAAATGATATAAATAATAAAATAAATCAGATTTTTGTTAAGTTAAAATTACTCGATGCAATGAGTCGGTCATTGCGATAGAGTTACAAATTGTTCTAAGAATCGCAAACAACAAATGCATACTTTAACCAGACTAAATTAGATCTTTCAAATTATACTTTTATTCCAGAAACAAACCACCATTGAGATCGAAACGTATTTGGATGTACAGAATAACTTTGATTTACATAAATTTAAATATACATGTATTGCACAAACTTTCTTAGTTCCTATTTTATATTGCGTTATAATTTTTACGGTGTTTATTATAATAAACTATTTGAAAGTTTTTTTTTAAGTGCAATGCACAGGATTTAACAATAAAATATGCGAAGACTGCTTAAGGATGTGTAAAAGGATACATCTCTTATATTAATCTATTTTTAATTTATTTATCATCTATATCTATATAATTTTTCTATTTAATTATTTTTTTTTTTTTGCTTTTAAAAACAAATAAAACAAATAGAAAACGATTATTTTTTCGAGATTCGAGGCAATTTAAAATGAATTACTGTACAGTAAAGTATTAAATTGTTGTAAAAACATTTTTTTTAATGAGGATACAGTTGAAGAATATGTTACATTTCAAAAATTAAATTTGTAGAAAAGCAAAAAGTTTTTTGTTGTAAACCCACTAAATATGCAGAATAATTTTGGTTTTCATAAATTTAAATATACATATGTTACTCAAGCTTTCATATTTCCTATTTTACATTGCACTAGAATTTCTACGATGGAAAAACAATTTTAGAGTTTTTTTAAGTGCAGAGCGGCAGGATTAAATAAAAAATATTCGAAGACTGCTAAACGATGTGATAAAGGAATATTGTGAAACCAGGCGTCTATTGATATTAATGTGTTTTTAATTTATTTCTCTTTGTATATATATAAAAAAAATTTGATAAGTCAATCTTCTTTTCTTAACCTGTTTTGTATTTTAAAAATAAAGAAAAAAAAATATAGAAGACCATTAAATATTTTAGATCCACGGCAATTTAAAATGAATTACCGTACAGCAAAGTGTTAAACTTAGAAAATCATTAAAATTTGATAATACGATACATGTGGTACTAAGCACTCTCAAAATAACAATTTAACATACATAAGGAATTAAATAATATTATTATTAATAAAATTCGTTGCTATATACGAGGGGGGTTCTATAATTATTGTCAAAAGCGTGCAAAAAATATTTGGACTGCGAAGTTTGATATGGAATTTTAAAGCCTAATATCTTAGATGCCTATATGCTCTATTTCAGAATCATAGCTGCTATATTAACAATTTGTTTTGCGTTTAAGGTGTGAGAGATGGCACCTAGCTTGTAAGGAGGTGTTGGGCGGGAAAGGCTGGTTTGAAGCTTATGGCGCAAGACCTGTGATAGATTTGAGACAGTGGATGAGACGTGGCTACTGCCGTTTGGACTCAGTATCATTGTGATATAGCCACGTCTCATCCAGAGTCACAAATCTATCACAGAGCTGGCCCCGTAAGCTTGAAACCAGCCTCCCCCCATTTCAAGCTAGGTTCCACCTCTCACACCTAAAACGAAAACAAATATGTTAATATAGCAAAATATAGTTAATATATGTTCTGAAATTGAGCATATAGGCATCTAAGACATTAGGCTTCAATATTCCACATCAACCATTGCAATAAAAATATTTTATACACACTGTGTAGTTTTAAAGATGATTAGAATAGATTTGTCTTTATTCAACTGAATTAAACAGAGAAAAAGTAACAGTACCTTTGATTTCTTGATGCAGACTCCAGTTGCGTTCGAAATGTGTCATCGAAGAATTGTATTTCAAAACAGGCGAACTTGAAGTGGATGAATTAAAATAAAAGAAATTGTTGATTTTACATGGATGAGGATAGAGCATACTTAACGAATAAAGATTTCACATAAAGAATTACGAATAACTTGTCTTTTCACATTTTAATCGAATCGAGTTTGACTTTCACATCTTAGATTTTAGAAACACAACACTGGAATGTTCTATTACAGGTCCGCACATGACCATCAAAATACAGAATAAAATCTATCTAATAAAAGAAAATAAAACAAGATTAATATGCATATAATACAGAAAAAGGATAATAGGAATTTTAAAATTAAAAAAGAGTTAAAATAATAAGAATAAAAATTGAATAAAGTCTTCTATATTTAAGGCAGAGAAAACCAGTCATTTTCAATTCTCGTAGTGCTGCCATCTATATTCAATTTATCATAATAAAGTCCTTTTTTACAATTGAACATCCTCCGCCCCCGGCAGGAGAGGGGACACCTTTGAAATGGGACGCTTGATGTCACCGTCAGCTGTTTTAATCAAAACAACTCGTACAAGATTGTCCGGTCCAGGAAAAGTCTTTAAAATGCGGCCCAATTTCCATCTCATGGGCTGAAATCGATCATGAACAATCACCAAGTCTCCTTCTCGTAAATTAGCTCGTGAAGTAGTCCATTTTGGACGCTGTTGGAGATGTGGAAGATATTCACGCGACCATCTACAACAAAATTGATTCTTTGCTTTTTCTATCAAGCGCCACCGAGCATTTAATGTTAGAATTCTGGGATTTGAAGATTCTGGAATATCAAGGAGGGGTGCTCCTATTAAAAAATGACCTGGAGTTAATGCACGTGGATCTGATGGATCCGAAGACATAGGAGTTAAGGGTCTTGAATTTATACAACTTTCAATCTGACAAAACAAAGTAGTTAATTCTTCAAAATTCAATACACTAGCTTTACATGCTCTTAGAATGTGATTTTTAGTAAGCTTTACAGCTGCCTCCCATAGCCCACCAAAGTGTGGTGCATATGGAGGGATGAAATGCCAATTGATTTTCTGGCTCGAAAGAAATCCTTGAACTTCATTTTCTTTCAAATATTGAAATAGCTGCTTTAACTGATTAGCCAGACCTGTGAAGTTTTTACCATTGTCTGAATATACATCGGACGGCAGACCTCTACGCGCGATAAATCGCTTCAAGGCTGCTAGCAGGGCTTGCACAGACAAGTCTGATACCAACTCAAGGTGTACCGCCTTAGTGCACATACAGACGAATACTGCTATATATGATTTAATTTTGATCTTACTTCTTGGCAAATTTGGTTTAGTTAGACAGGGTCCTGCAAAATCTAGACCCACCTTGGAAAATGGACGAATTGGGGTGATTCTGTCAACGGGAAGGTCTCCCATCATTTGTTGACAAGCTTGAGATTTAAGGCGTTTGCAAAGCACACATTCGTGGATCTCTTGTCGTACAGTAGAACGACCATTCACAAACCAGTACTGTTGGCGTAATATAGAAAGTACTAGCTCTGTACCAGCATGTAGATGTTGTTCATGGACATGATTTATCAATAACTTAGTAATAATATGATTTTTCGGAAGTAGCATAGGATACTTTCTATCAAAACTTAATGTCTGATGTTGTGATAAACGACCACCAACTCGAATAATATCACTAGAATCTAAAAACACATTTAATGATAATAATTTACTATTGCTTGGTAAGGTTTTTCTTTCTTTTAATAATTTAAGTTCTGTACCGAATTCCGAACTTTGTACTAATTTCACAATGCATTGAATAGAATCAGAGATTTCTTGTGCACTCAGATTTCCAGATTTTTTTGTAGCACTATGCCTAGCATTATAAATGAATCTAAGACACCAAGCTGTGACTCTTGATAACTTAGAGAATTTGGAGAACTTAAGAATAAAGTCTGGAAGGGCAGTTACTTGAGTTACATTGCTGACAGAGTGAATTACTGGATTTAACTCAGATATTGGAGGATTGTACAAAGGTATTGGGATTGGTTCATTTGATAGCAGCCATGGAGGCCCATGCCACCATAGCGAATGATGAAGAAGCTTTCGTGGAGAAATACCTCTAGAAGCTGAATCTGCAGGATTTAGAATACCTGGAATATGATTCCACTCACATGAAGGCATTAACGATTGGATTTGACAGACTCGATTTAGAACAAATTGATTTCCCTTTAAAGGAGGTGATTTTAACCAGCTGAGAACGATTTGGGAATCTGACCACAGATAAATATTGTCAAAGTTTATTGGCAAAGTATCGATAATGACTGAGCATAACTTGGCTAATAAAAGAGCAGAACAAAGTTCAATACGTGGCAGTGTTTGAGGTTTTATAGGATTTATTTTAGTTTTAGCTGCAATCAAATTTACAAATACTTCGTCAGGAGTAACAACACGTAAATAAGTAACAACAGCATAAGCTTTACCTGAGCCATCACAAAAACCATGTAACTGAATTTGGACATCATTTTGATTATAAGAATTAATATATCTGGGTATTTCAATTGACTTTAGCAAATGAATTTCTGATAAAAACTCATTCCAAACCTGTAGTATGGAGTCTGGGATTTCTTCATCCCACAAAATCTTATCTTTGCAAAGATCTTGCAGCATGATTTTTAATCTTATTGTAGTAGGAGCTAGGAAACCCAAGGGGTCTAATATTGTAGCCACTACTGATAACAAATCTCTTTTTGTTTTTACTTCTTTAAAATCATTGAAACGAATTTGTAAAACATCTTTGGGAGAATCCCAAAGTAGTCCGAGGACTTTAACGGTATCATCTTCCTGAATTACCTTTTGCGATGAAGCCTTCATTTCATCTGGTAAATGAGCAATTACTTCTGGATCATTACAAGTCCACTTACGTAGATTAAAACCTCCGCTTTTCATAACTTCGATTAACTCAGTTACCAATTTTTGGGTATTTTCCTTTGAATCCGAACCGGAAAGTAAATCATCTACGTACGTACTTTTCCGAATTGTCTGAGAGGCTACTTTACGATTTTGCTCATTGTCATTTGCTAATTGGTGTAATGTCCTAATGGCCAAAAATGGAGCGCAAGAAGTTCCGTACGTAACGGTCAACAGCCTGTATGTTTTAATAATTTCATCTGAATTGAATCTCCAAAGAATGCGTTGATAATCTACATGATTTTGATTGACGAGAATTTGCCTAAACATTTTCTCGATGTCAGAACTAAAGGCGATTGGATGCATTCTGAACCTTAACAGTAGAGGAAATATTTCTGGTTGCAATTTTGGACCTATCTCTAGATAATCATTCAAGGAGCGGCCTTCTGAACCAACCGCAGATGCGTCAAATACAACTCTAAGCCGAGTTGTAGAACTATCTTCTTTTAACACCCCGTGATGTGGAAGATAAAAATGATCAGGATTTGAAATTTCTGAATCTGGAACAAGTTCCATGTGCCCTAAGTCGATATACTCGCGCATGAAGGATAAATACTGCTCTTTAAGCAAGGGGTTTTCTTGAAGTTTTTTCTCCAAGAAGTAGAAACGTTTTAAGGCTTGAGATTTAGAGTTTCCGAGAACAGGTTTAGATTTAAAGGGTAGATTTACAATATAGCTTCCAGATTCTGAACGTAAAACTGTTTTCGCATAGTTATCTTCAACTAGAGAAATTGGATCAGAAGTAGGAACCGATTCAAGTTCCCAAAATTTTTGTAGTTGAGAACTTATCTGTGTAGTGGCATGGCAACTAATAAATGAATTTTGATTTGATTCATTTGAATAAATGATCCCCGAAAGAATCCAACCCAGTCTAGAATTAACAGCACTCGGTGATCCTTTAGGTCCCAGAATTGATTCCCCTATTATGATGTTAGCAAATAAATCTGCGCCTATAAGTATATCAATAGGACTGGACAAATGAAAATTAGGATCCGCAAGGTTCAAGCCTTCAATGTGTGGCCAATATTTAGTTGTAATCAGAAAATTTGGTAAATTGGTTGTAATCTGATTAACAACTAATGCATCTAAGTGAAAAGTTTCATTATTGAAATGTGGAGAGAATGTCAAGGAAACTTCCTGAAGAGCCGTTTCTGCGACTAAATTATTTATTCCTGATATTCTATGATTCGTAGGCCAAGATGGAAGATCTAATTTTCTACAACAAGCTTTTGACAGTAAACTTTTTTGAGAAGCGCTATCTATCATCGCTCTGCAAGGAATAAATTTTCCTGATTTAGATTTAACCTTTATAATGGCAGTAGCCAACAATGTTTGAGATTTTTTATTGATAGACTGAGAACTTAAACAGTTAGATTCATTAGAATTAACAACAGCATTTGGTGTTGTAACACGATCTTGCTGCCTGAACATATTCTGTGATGCAGGGCTAGTTTGATCACGATGAAGAAGTGTATGGTGTTTAGAATTGCAATGCCTACAAGTAGTCGTAATACGACAATCGGCTACGAAATGATTTGATCTTAAACAGTTAGTGCAAAGCCTTTTTGATTTTATCAAATTCCAACGTTGATCAACAGATAATTTTGAAAATTCTGGGCATTTATGAAGTGGGTGCGATTCTTTACACTGTGAACATGAAATATTTGTAGTTTTATTTACATTATCCATTACAACTGCATTGGCGACAGACTTTTTTGAAAAATGTTGAGACTTACTTTCAAATTTTAAATTAGATTTGGATTCACCTTTAAAAATTTCAGAGTTACAATTTTGCAAACTACGAGCCTGTTTTTCGAGAAATGTCATTAACATATCACAAAGTTGGAAATGAATCATTATTTAAGGATAATTCCCATTGCTTTTTTAAGGATTCATCAAATTTATTTTGTACTATACAGGGTGATTCAGCTCATCGGTGACAAACTTTAAGGATCGATAGAGCACACCTAGACGAACATTTTTGAATAGGGAATGTAGGGTCCCTGACGCGATGGTAAGGCGCTAGGCGCTTTCGAAAATTTGGGTGCCGAAATTCGAAACGTCATAAAAACTAGGGAAATGGTTAGATTTTCTTGCTTGTTGCGTCGAAATGATTCTGTTTGTTTAGACTTTCTTCAGTACCAATTTGATAAGCGTATCTCTTAAAACATGGATAGGGGGCGCTGCAGACTTTGGAGAGCTAGACAACAACTTTAAGCCCGTTATTTTGATAATTTAACACATGCTCGCCAAAGTTTATACTCTAACTTAAAGTTTGAACCCAAAAGTAGAGCCCTGCAAAAAGCGTAAGAGCCGGAATAAAATGTCAAAGTACAGGGTGGTCGAAACTCGAAGGCTCCTAGGAGATAAACAAACAGATTTCTTGACTTATGGCATGCATTTTCATGATTCTGTTTGCTGGGGCTCTCTGAAACTCAGTTGAACGGTACAAAAAGAAACATCGATAGGGGGCGCTTTGGGCAAAAAACATAATTCGTTGACATTTCGGACGCTAACTGGAAACGGGGCGCTACGATCAGTTAGAAACAAAACAAGAGAGTAATTTACTTATCATAAGAAGCTATTAAAACTGCAGTTTGTTTGTTTTTTTTAACAAACATAGCTGGTTTCAATCATGCACAATGCGCGCAATAAAATTTACATAAGGTGCTTTTTGCTGATTTATGCAAAAGATATCGTACCATATCGATATGCAAAAGATACGTAATGCGTAGACGACAACGCGAGATGACGTAGTTGTATGCGCAGACACGTCTTTTGAACGTGCGGTACCTACTTAAGCTTCGGGTTACTTGTCTGCAGATCGGTAGTAGGATGGAACGGTACACAAACTCTGAATTGGCTGACATGCATTTGGCGTATGGCGCTGCTGGTTGTAATGGACGAGCCGCTCAGCGGTTGTACGCCGAGCGTTACCCCAACAGGCAAATCCCCTGCCATGCCTTCTTCGCTCGAGTACACCAGAGGTTGTCCACAACGGGATCTTTCGACGGAGGCAGGCCTGAACGGGAGCGATCAGTGAGCACCCCCGACAACGAAGAGGCTGTGCTTAACCTGGTTGAGGACAACCCAGGTCTTAGCACGAGAGATATCGCCAGACATGTTGGCATTTCGCAAGCAACTGCGTGGCGCATCTTACGTTCCCGGAATCTGCACCCCTACCACATCCAGCGGGTGCAGTTGCTCAGAGAGCAGGATTTTGGCCCTCGAGTGGAATTCTCAAGATGGTACTTGGCGATGAGATCCAGGGATCCCCGTTTTGTAAACAGCATTTTGTTTACGGACGAGTCCACCTTCAGCCGGGAGGGAATGTGGAACGCCCACAACAGTCATGTGTGGTGTGATGAAAATCCACATGAAACCAGAAGCCGAGCAGCCCAGGAGCGTTTCTCAGTAAATGTGTGGGCCGGCATTCTGGGGGATTGCCTCATTGGCCCTTATTTGTTACCTGAACGGCTGACAGGTGGAAATTACCTGATTTTCCTGGATCAAGTGCTGCCGCAGCTTCTGGATGAGGCGCACGTACCCGAAGGTTCGCGTCGCCAGATGTGGTTCCAGCACGATGGAGCTCCGGCCCATTACACGAACGACGTGCGTCTCCATCTAAACGCAAGGTATGGCCAGCGGTGGATCGGGCGTGGGGGTCCAGTTCACTGGCCTGCCCGATCACCAGACCTCACCTGCTTGGATTTCTTCCTTTGGGGTTACCTGAAGGCCGAGGTATACCATACACCTGTCAGCAGTGCTGAAGAACTTGTGGCGCGCATTGTGGCAGCTGCAGGGCAGATCAGAGATACTCCTGGCATTGTTGGAAACACACACTCCTCAATGCGACGGAGGTGCGAAGCCTGCATCATGGCCCAAGGTCGAAATTTCGAGCATCTTCTGTAGTGTTATTTTTTGTAAATAAATTTCCAGTATCATTGATGTTTTTGGTCTAAATTTATTCAGAAGTGTTGAGCAGAGGTAGAAAATGTGTTTTCATTATTACTAACTGATCGTAGCGCCCCGTTTCCAGTTAGCGTCCGAAATGTCAACGAATTATGTTTTTTGCCCAAAGCGCCCCCTATCGATGTTTCTTTTTGTACCGTTCAACTGAGTTTCAGAGAGCCCCAGCAAACAGAATCATGAAAATGCATGCCATAAGTCAAGAAATCTGTTTGTTTATCTCTTAGGAGCCTTCGAGTTTCGACCACCCTGTACTTTGACATTTTATTCCGGCTCTTACGCTTTTTGCAGGGCTCTACTTTTGGGTTCAAACTTTAAGTTAGAGTATAAACTTTGGCGAGCATGTGTTAAATTATCAAAATAACGGGCTTAAAGTTGTTGTCTAGCTCTCCAAAGTCTGCAGCGCCCCCTATCCATGTTTTAAGAGATACGCTTATCAAATTAGTACTGAAGAAAGTCTAAACAAACAGAATCATTTCGACGCAACAAGCAAGAAAATCTAACCATTTCCCTAGTTTTTATGACGTTTCGAATTTCGGCACCCAAATTTTCGAAAGCGCCTAGCGCCTTACCATCGCGTCAGGGACCCTACATTCCCTATTCAAAAATGTTCGTCTAGGTGTGCTCTATCGATCCTTAAAGTTTGTCACCGACGAGCTGAATCACCCTGTATACACTAAAATCAAATCAACAAATTCATTAAATTCAAATTTCAAAGATTTTAAGTTACGAATCACTTCATTGCATGTATCCAATAGCTCTAAAATAGTTCTCTGCGTGGGTGATTTCAATGGTTTGGCATTAACAAATTTAGACAGCAATGAATATGCCAAATTCCTACGATTGTCATATCTATTAATAAGAGTTTCCCAAGCTTCTTTATAATTTTCCCCAGAAATTGAAAAACCGGAAATTAATTTTGAAGGATAATTCAACACTAGCTATAAGATACGAAAATTTTAACTGATCTGAAAGAGATTTATTATTATGAATTGAAGTCAAAAATATCTCTTTGAAGCTAATCCATTCAGTGACATCTCCATAAAAAATGGGTAATTCGAATTTAGGAAGCTTCAAAGCGTTATTACTAACTCCTATATTTGAGCTATTATTAGCTGCACTTTGATTTTCTTGTGATTTTACGCCTTGACTTTCTAAAAATTGCTCAATTTTCACTAAATCATCAACAACAATATCTTTAGCTTCAGTAAAGGACTCGTATAACGAATTTACACTTTCTTCAGCTACTCCAAAATAAGATTTTTTTAAAACATTTTCTAAACTTATCAATTCAGCCTTTAGCTTTTCAATTAATTTTAATTTTTTATTTTCAATTGCGTCAGTAACTTGAGCGCTAAATCTCTTTATTTCTTTAACAGTAAAAAGAAATTTTGATTCTGCAGCAGTTTCTGCTTTTGTTTTCATTATAACAAATTAAATAAATACGATTATCACTAGTTATCTCCTAGGCTTCCGACGGACCAAACTTTTTTTTATGTGTAGTTTTAAAGATGATTAGAATAGATTTGTCTTTATTCAACTGAATTAAACAGAGAAAAAGGAACAGTACCTTTGATTTCTTGATGCAGACTCCAGTTGCGTTCGAAATGTGTCATCGAAGAATTGTATTTCAAAACAGGCGAACTTGAAGTGGATGAATTAAAATAAAAGAAATTGTTGATTTTACATGGATGAGGATAGAGCATACTTAACGAATAAAGATTTCACATAAAGAATTACGAATAACTTGTCTTTTCACATTTTAATCGAATCGAGTTTGACTTTCACATCTTAGATTTTAGAAACACAACACTGGAATGTTCTATTACAGGTCCGCACATGACCATCAAAATACAGAATAAAATCTATCTAATAAAAGAAAATAAAACAAGATTAATATGCATATAATACAGAAAAAGGATAATAGGAATTTTAAAATTAAAAAAGAGTTAAAATAATAAGAATAAAAATTGAATAAAGTCTTCTATTTTTAAGGCAGAGAAAACCAGTCATTTTCAATTCTCGTAGTGCTGCCATCTATATTCAATTTATCATAATAAAGTCCTTTTTTACAATTGAACACACACTCGGGACAATAATTATTGCACCAACCTCGTAAATATATTTTTTAAAAAGACTTGTATTCTAAACACAGTTTTAGAATCTTACTGTTTTACCTTTACCATATGACAGATATAGCACTGCCCTCCATAAAACTAGAAAGGGAAATCATGTATCAAGTATAGATTGTGAAACCATTTCCAAGATATTTAGAATACTGTAACAAAACTTCACAGCTTTAAAAGGTGAAATATGTGTATCCCTTAAAATGACCGATAAATTCTGTGCGCACCGTATTTGTTGGGAGATATCTTTTTGTGTACCTCATCTGTGTATATAAGTATCAATATTTCTGAAACAGTGTAACATAATTAAAATACCGTGCAATTTTTTTCTACATGGGACATAATGTAACGGATTCTTTTCACTTTAATTTAAACGAACTGTACATTCGATACATTTCATATTCAATACGAAACATACAATTGTAAATTTCAATAATATACATCAATTACATGGCAATATATTTACATTTGAGTGATTTAGAGCACGGCCAGACGAAGAGACAAACTGAATTCTAAACATTTTTCAACTATGTTGGAATTTATTCAAGTGGGATAACATCTTTCTTTAATTGTGTTTCAATTACGTTTACTTTAATTGTGTTTCAACGTAATGAGGTATTTTTAAAAAAATTATAGATCATCTATAAAAAAGAATATTACAGGAAAATCTTCTATCAATATTGTAATAGGGAAAAAAACAATGCAAAATCTTTGCAGCAAAATTCTTTTAAGAAAAAATATACAGTTATCCTATGCTAATAAACCCAGGATTGTTCTATAATTCTAATTACTATTTAAAGTGACACAAAATGACAACATTACAAGTGACTGATTATTCAACATTTAATAAATTTGTTAACAAAAAATATTAGGAAATATTGTCACGTTAATCTTATTGATCACGTTTTGTACAAAAAAAGGTGCACTTTTATTCTACAATCTCTAGTGTATGGTTTTAATTTATTTTTCCACATTTCAGCGACTAATATAAATATTTATATAAAATACCGTTGCAATTTATTTGGCGTGAGTTATTAAAAGTAATTTAATTGAAAAGATTCTCAGATACCCAAAACTTCCCAATTGAAATTTGGTACTTTCGTTTCAAAACATTTTAATATTACATTTAAGGGTTACAAATGTCTTATATTGATAGTAAATTAGTTTTAACATCTAAATGTACAAGCTATACTGTATGTCGCATTGCTTCGGAGTTCACCAAATCATGATGCTAAAAGTATCAACATACGATTTTAGCGAAAATATGTTGAAATAAAAATTTTAAAACAAATGACATTTTTGAAAACGAAAAAAAAAAAAAATGGACTTGAAGCTGAAAGTAAATGCGTGCATAATAGGAAAAAAATAATAATTTGACAAAACTAAAATTTTATTATTATTGTTACCATATTTTTTCCTCATAGAAAGCAGGGAAGCCTAATTTTTCAGAAATCTCATTAACACAAGAATTTTTCAAATGATGTAGTTTTTACAAGTTATCTGTGTATACTGGTTTAGTATAGGTTAACTGACCGCTAAAGAAACTTCCATAAATAATCTATTTTTAAATTATCATAGAGTTATACTGTTATACTTATGTGGAACAAAAGTAAAATATTTGAATAAACAAAAAATATTTCTATTAAACAGTTGGCCTAAAAATAAAGTGATATATAGACTAAATACACCGATACATTCCTTATCATATTTCCTAATTTACATCATTCGCAATAAATAAATATTACGGTCTCACAACTTGGAAGATTTTATTTACACTTCACAGTGGTTAATATTAGCACATATTATCTATTTTTTTTAAATACATTCATGCTAAATGCTTTTCTTGTGGGAAGAGATCAGATGTAAAACACGAAAATTGTCATTTTTTATTATTTCCATGTAAGATTGTTTTACTGCATACTGACAATGTTTTTAAAAATCTATATGACATTATAATAAAGGGTGAATTTGAGAGGGGAATTTTAAGTAAAAAGACATTTTGTACATAAGTAAAAAAACAAAATAAAAATCTTAAAAAAAAGAGTTGCACATTAGCTAACTACAGTCCAGGTCTTAAAAATCAGTTATTTAGAGAAAGCAATCACAAGTTATATTTTTAGTGTGTACAAATGTTCTGATTTGGGACAACATTTTCGTTTTTTTTTTTTTCTATTTATTACATCCCTCTCAAATTCGCGAATTGTTTTCCCTGTAACGGTCTCGGGATATTCTAATTCCTTACAATTGTTTAGCCCGTTGAATATAATGCACATCCTTCAAAGTAGGGTTACTGTAAAACTTGAAACTTTTTTTTTTCTTGGAAACCATGCAATTTATACTGGATGATCATTTCTCTCGTGAATTTTTAAAACTTTTTTTTTTTTTTTTTTACGTTTTTAATTAAGAGAATACGTATCGTTTTTGCTAGAGCTTATACCACTAAAATATAAAATTTTCAATAATTAATTTTTTTAATGATCACAAAACATAAAAAATGCGAAAAAGTTCTCATTTTGTTCAAACGACCGCTATTTTGTCAAAAGTTATCTTTTAAAACTAAATAATGATGTAAGTTCTAGTAATTTGATGCCCTTTTATAATTCGGCGAATGAATATAGTTTCAGAATTGAGAAAAAGCGGTTATACGATTGGATTTTCCCGGCATGCATCTGCAGGTACTCCCAGTTGAAAAGGGAGTATTATTCATTTTATTACACACACAAATATATATATATATATATATATATATATATATATATATATATATAAGTGAAATGTCAATGAACATAATGCAGAATTTCCGAAGGTGGTATCTCTTTTCTTTGTAACTAAAAAACAAAATCCCAAACATCTCGTGAATTTTAGGGCAAACTTATCCAATCTCATGTTAACACTTTAATTCTCGCTCCCGTCAATATCACGGGATGAGGTGCCCTTCATTATTTATCGTGCCCGTCATATTTCCGGGCTGGAGATGTAATTGCTGGAAAAAACTTAACAGGCATTTCGGTGTGAAGAATTTGAATATTAAAATATGGGTTTGGCTTTTGGCGCTGATTGTGATGTTGGACTTTGTATTGCCTGTTTCGAAATATATCACACTCAAAAAAAAAATTATTAATAATCAAAATTTAATGTATATTAAATTATTTCAAATATTATTTGTAAAAATGTGTTTGATGATGATAAATAAAAATCTGAGACGTGAAAAATAAAGGTCTTAATCGCATTAATTTGTATGGTGTAAAACAAACATTAAAACACAGAATTCTCGCATGATGGTTTTTCCACAAATTTGAATTTGTTCTATAACATCTTTTTTTTTTTTGCCTTAAGTATAATATTTTCTATTATAATTCCATCAGTTTTGAATAAAATTTAAATAGGAAGTTTATTCTTACTACTCGTGTAATGTTTAAGAAAACTTGCATACTAAATATCGTGTAACTTTATTCTTCACCTTATTTTACGAAAGAGATCTTCCTTATGGTGAGACGTAAAAAACCGTAATACAAAGTCAAAATATATTCCGTAACGTTCAGTTTGTTTATTTTGATTTCAAAATTTCCTTACTTATTCTTTTCAATATATGCCTACTTTATATCTAAAATTATATTTTATAAATCTTATTTTGTCTATTACTCTCTAAAAAAATAAAAGATAACTATATTTACATTTAAACATATGCATTTTTTTCTGTTTTAATTCTTATTAAAGTGAAAACGAAAGCTACAATGCGGAAGAATTATTTCTTCAGAATATAAAAGAATTATTGCATCGCATATTACATTAAAGTAGAAATATGTTGGCTGATATTATATGTAATAAAAATAAACTAAAATATGCAAGAAGTCAATTAATTTCTACCTTTTGTTTCTTAATTTTAATATTTCCTTACTCTACATTTTAAAATTAAATCAACAACGAATATTATAATTGTTTACTATCGTTCTACCCTTTTTTTCTTTACACAACATAACAAATACATTTAAATTTACGCATTCCTTTTAAATCCATATAAAGACTTAAAATTAAAACGTAACAAGCATCACGCACTAGGAAATTATTTAATAATCAAGAGTGCTTTTTTTCACTCTTTGAAGCTTCGCAGAATGGCACACCAGATGTTTTAATTTCATAATTCGGAATTTGCCCAATTGTTTACAAAAATGTTTTTTTATGTTTATATATTTTCTTTCGCTATTTTCCCCATCTTACTGAAAGCTCGTAAAGATATTTTTTAAGATAAAAAAAAAAAAGTTAAAAGAAGTAATTTGTAGCTGTAGTACATACACTAGAGGGCAATTTAAAAATAGTTTACTAACCAATATATTTTGTTGTACATAATACTGCTAAATACCACATTCTATTTTTTTTATTTATATATAAATAAATTTATAATACAACTATATTCTAAAATTTATACTCTGAGGTTCTTTAAAAAAAAATAATCAATTTTAACCATTTCGTTACCAATAATTTAAAAAATAAAATAAATTTTATGAAGTTTTGATACATTATTAATAATGCTCCAAAACCATCTAATAAATATTTATGATATTTTTTAAATTAGAGATTGTCCTTGATAAAGGACATTTGTATTCAATAGGTATGTCGTAGATTATAATGGAAATACACTGTTTGTGGAAAAACAAATTTATTATATTGTTACCAAATTTTCTTTTAAAAAGTTTACAATAATATGCAGTGATAGCTATGCATTTAAGTGGATATATCTAACCCTTAACCGGAAACATGCCGTCTGTGAGATGGTTGCGTCTGCATTGCTATCATTTACACAAAAAATGAACGCGTCCCCAATCTTATCACACAATCTAATCCTTACGCTACTGGTTCCTCTGCCTCCCCCACTCAATTTTTAGTTATTGAAAGAAAAATTGTTTTATTTTCGACGCAGTCTGTGAGACGGCATGTTTCCGTTTATGTAATTTTTTCTCTGGGGTATTGATATGGAGGAGCCGTCAAAGTGGGTACGCTACAGTGATAAAAAAACATTGAAAAAACACTTTTGAGATTGTTTTATGAAGTTGTAAGTGACATATAAGCGATGTTGAAACTATTTCAGATTATGAATATATAAATTCTGAATACGAAAGTGACTCAACATTATCAAAAATGCATAAAAAAGGCAGATATTTGAAGCATGCTGCAATATTTACTATTAAATGTTTTGTTAATTTTACTGCTTAATATTTTTTCTAATTCATATCGTACCGAATTCATAAAAATATTAGCATTTATTTAATTATTATGACGCAATTTCTATATTTTGAACAATAATGTGTAATTTAAAAATATTTTCTGTCTCCGACATTCAAAACTATTTTTTATGCTGTCATATTAAAAACATTCTCCTGTTAATGCATGACTATTAAATATTAAGTGTTTAAGTTCACTATTTGGTAAATTATTATGAGTTATTTTTCTTTTAAAATTTTAAAGCATTTTTTTTAATTTAGCAGTCTCACAGACGACACGTCTCCGTTTGTGCACGAGATTTTAATTTTTCCAGTTAAAGGTTTTAAAACAGTTGCGTTCTTTACACAAACATACATGTATTTGTCATTTTGCAAACCTGAAATGTGATTTTCCCTTACAGTACTTTTTTACAGTAGCCTGCTTCTTTTCAACCGTTATGAATAGGTGAAAGATATATTGTATTGAGTTGCATTGCCTCATAAGGTTTTACTTCTGTATTTTACTCGAAATTTCACATTAAGTAGTTTCAGGCATTTCTTCGACTTTATTTGGTCGACCACGTTTTCTTA
This sequence comes from Maratus speciosus, assembly GCA_963932465.1. Classification (NCBI taxonomy): domain Eukaryota; kingdom Metazoa; phylum Arthropoda; class Arachnida; order Araneae; family Salticidae; genus Maratus; species Maratus speciosus. The sequence goes on from OZ010789.1 coordinate 68,771,493, forward strand.
TGGCAATGGCTTTCCAGCTTTCACTTGTTAGTGTGTCCCGAAATGTAACAAATCCATAACTTTGAGTCTTTGAAATCTTGCTGTCGGTAGCATATCTTTTATATTCTAGCCAACTATAACGTATAGCCAAGTCTATTGCATGATATATAAGTTGAAGTGTCCATTTCCTGTATTGAATAAAAGTTCTGTACAAGCCAATTTGAAAATTTATCCTATCGATACCTTCGTATGATACTTTTTTCACTATTTCTGGCCGCATCACTACAAAGTATTGATCAGAGATTTTGCCTCATTCTTTAGCAACATCAATGCTTCGCTTACCCTCAAAATTACTTGCAATACATACACTTTTGTTAACATATCATCTTACAAGTACTGTATATTTGTTCTTACCATATAGCTCTTCTATAAAATCCCTTCCATTCTGTTTGGCTGTTTTCTTCGGAATGAAAGGTGGATTTCTAAATCTACTCACCCTTGCCCTGCAAGCTGCAAAAATGTATGACTTTTAAAAATATCCAACAAAGCAATATATAATTGTGTGTTTTCAGAGATTATTCTTCTACTAAAATGAAACTGTTTCTGTCCGACCAAATTTGTTTTGTAGATCTTTATTTATACCACTCAACCCTCATTCTTTCCTAAAGAGATAGGTAGAATTTATTTTCCATCGAAGGACCTTAAAAATTTTTGATAAGAAGAAAATTAATGTATGCATTTATACGGATCATTTATTATTATTTCGTTACTTAAAAAAGGGGATTTTCAAATGGGTGTTCAAAATTTTATAAAGGTCGAAATTTCATTCATATTATATTTTATGGAAATCTTATAGGAACAAACAAAGAAAAAAAAATACACTAAATTAACTGTACACAATAAAAACTAATCTAGAGCAATCAATATCATAAAGTGCCCGTACTCTGATTAAATAAAATTGAAGCCAATTATAAGATTAAATAAAAGCTTCTCGTTTTCTTTAAAAAGTAACATATATTTAACTACTGCTGATCTAAAATTATATCATAAAATTATGATATTTAAAAGGCTTACCTGGACGAGAGCACATTTTCCCATCCATCTTCACACAAAAATTTCTAATTTCATCAAACTACTAGTTTGGGTTTTAAATTTTTATGCTTTTGGTAGAGAAATGGTTAAAATTGAAAACAGCATTTGTAAAAGTCTTTTAAATAAAATTAGACGCCTTAAAAAAATTCTTTAACCCTTCACTGCAGCACGTGCCACATCTGGCACATACATAAAAGTGTGTAATTCTTATTATTTGCCATGTATTTGACCAATATGATCTCTATCCCTGATCAAGAACAGTCCAAAGAATGGAAGAACACTTATTTTGTCCATGTCAGATGGCTGCATTTGACAAAAAATTAGAATTTCTTCTTCGGAAACAAAAAAAAAAAAATCTATCAAGCTATTAAGGTAAAATTTAATTTCATTATTTTCACTGAATACCTAAAAATATTAATATAAGAAAAATTGAAGAGTGTTAAGCAAATAAAATTAATTAATTTAAACTCATTTAGTTGTAAAATATAGCAATACAATATTTTAACCCTTAAATTCCAGATTTTTCAAAAATCATCGTAATAATGTTTTTCTGCTTTCATTTTAAAAATAAATCATGGGAAAAATACTTAAAAAATCCTATTTTGTTTTATCTATGGTTTACGGCTAAAAAACAGTTTGTTACTAATCGGCAATACTGGTCTTTAATTGAAAAAATAATTTTCCTTGATAAAATTCTATAATATTAAACACACAAGAATTTTAGGAACTATCATAAGAAATAAATTTTACTTGCTCACTGCAGAACAAAATAGGATATTTCGCATTCCTCCAAACAAATCAAAAAGAACACGTAGCAACAACTGAAAAAATAAATCTATCTTTATTCTTAAACAGCACAAATGTTGCCATCTACATGTTGAAAATAGATTTAATAATATTTCCAGAATGTATTTTATTGGCAACGTTAGCCGTTATAGCTTCAATATTATTATAATAGTATTTTAGAAGCCTAAATTGGGTATGTTGCCGAAAAGCAACGCCAGGCATTTAAGGGTTAAAACCCTAATTATGTACTTAGGGTACACGACATAAAATATCACATTTTAGATGAAAGTTTGAAAATTATTTTTTAAAACTATTTTTCCCATTATTAGACCGATATATAGGTTTCAAATAATTTTTTTCATAAAAATTTAAAAAAAAAAAAACGTGCATTAAAGGGTTAAAATATGTCGTTGATCAAAGACGCCAGTACCGAAATGGTTAAGAAATCTTCAGCTCTGAATTTAATGTTTACATCTTTTGTTCTGTCTTTTTATATATAAATACATAAATATTAAATATATATACATTTAATCATGCATTTCTTGTATTCATTTTCTTAGATTTAATATATGCATCTGTGGAACAATAAGTGAATCATTAGGGTTTTTTTTTTTTTTTTTTTTTTTTTTTTTTTTTTTTTTTTTGATAAGCACAAGGGAATTTTTTGCACTTTGAAATTTTGCTGAATAGCATGCCAGATGTTTCTATTGTATATCTCGGAGTTTGCTGGATTGGTTTTTATATTAATATCTAGCGTTTTTGTTCTTTATTTTTTATTTCCATACTTCTTTCTACTTTCACTTAAAGCTTATGTGAAATATTTGATTATGATTTAAAAATAATATGTGAAAATAACTTTAGGATGCATGGAATCCTCGAAGAAGAATTTAAAATCCTTTTTTCTTATTTTCCTTTATTTCTGTGATATACTTGGTTTTGTTTTTAGCTTTAAATTATTTAAGTGAGAGAATACTTTAAAATAAATAATTTATTTTTAAGTAATTCTCTTTTTTATTTTAGGAATTAGTATTAAAGAAACTAAAACGTTCAATGAACAGGATTTATTCAGACCTTGGGATGATTCTTGGACACACACAAAAAAAAAAAAAAAAAAAAAAAAAAAAGTGTTTTTAGTCAGCTGTGTATGTAGTATTCTGACCGTATTGAAATGATTCTCCAATACCCTATGTGTAGGAGTACTAACTAGTACACGCAGTGCAAAAAAGACTCATGTAAATAAATATATATATATAGGAGAGACTAGGGACGGTTGACAATACGGGAGGCTTGACCCACCCATCAATTTTCATATTTAAAAGAATTTCAGAGTTTTATCAATAGGTGTCAACCAAAGATACTGGAATGCTCAAACAACAGTCTTCGTTTCGTAGAGGTAATCGAAATGGGTGTGGAAAAATCAGTTGTGAGGCGTTTTCAACCTAAAAGTTGTGTTTTTTAGAAATATTTTGTAAGCTTTTTTTAAATAAATTATATCATAGAAATTTAAGTAAGTAGGTTTTAAGTAATGCAGAAATATTGAGCTTTCATTCCGGGCATAAAGACAGTACAGTAAGTTAGGCTTAACATAACAAGTTGGTAATCTTTATAAAAGGTCTATGTAGGGAGGCTTGACCCAGTCAATGTGAGGGAGGGTTGACCAGATGCTCAAAGCTCCCTTAATTAAGTTGTTTTGGAAATCTTTTTATTATACACGGTGCATAATGAAAAGCTAATGGTATATACATAAAAGAATGTAAATTTATTCTGCAAAGCTTCAGTAAAATGGTGTGATGGAAAAGAAAATGTTTAAAACTGACTATAGAAAACTGTGAAAAATTGCTTGAAAATGGGAAAGTTGATAGGAGCTTTTTTCCATTTAAATACTGCTTACAAAAGGTAAATAGAAACTGTGGGAAAGACTAGAAAGGGCTATACAGGATGAAAGCAGCAGTCTTAACCCTTTGAGGGTAAGTGGTGTGTTTAAAAAAACCCTTAATTTTAATTCCGAAACATCACAATGACACCAGAATTTTGCTAAAATCTTTTCATTTAACATATATGTGAAATATAGCCTTTTTCTTATTTACAAATAAATTTGTTGATAAATTCCGGTGCCATTCATTTATTTTAACATTTTAGTACTGAAAGTACTTTGCCCCTTAAAGTTTTAAATCATGTTAATGATAAATTAAGTGTTCATGCGGTTGCAAAAGAACATAGCATAGATTAAATAAATTTAGGAAGGTATGTAGAAAAATTTCACCAGGGTGAATACAGTGAGATGAAGTCAAACTATGTGAAAACTAAATTTGTCAGATCGAGTGTCATAAAAAATAGAACAAGGAGATTACAAAACCGGGACAGTGGCTCCAAAATCCGGACATAATAACATGAAACACTATGAAAACGGAACCTGTCTCTAACAGAATGCTCCCTTAAATATTAAAATTTCATTTTCCCTGCTGTACAAGTATACCTGCCCAGACAAATTCCTGTTTAAAACAAAATTTTTCTTCTCTGACTTGCTATTGCATCTTAACAGGTTTGTTTAAGACTCATATTTATAAAAAAATATTTTGTTATAATAATTAAACGATGTAGAATGAAGTTATTTTGCTTTTTTTAAACTGATTTTATTTCTCTTCACAAATAGTGCAATATAAAACAAAGTGGGTCAAGCCTTCCTTATAGTGGGTCAACCCCCCCGTATGTGGGGAGCCTTGACTCATTATTTTTTCATGTATAAAATCAATTATTTTTCAGATTTCTTTTATGTTACACTGATGTAGTAATTTTATTTTGATAACTGATTGTATAACGAATAAAATGATATATAAAACTTTATTCTACGTTCAATATTCAAAAAATAAAAAATCATTTTGCAAAAAGTGGGTCAACCCTCCCTAGTCTCCCCTATATATATATATATATATATTTCGGTCAAAATAGTCTACTTAATTTCAGAAAATCTTAGTTTTGGTAATGGTAGTAATACTAAAATATAAAATAAATCTTGTAATTCATAAACAATAACACCCTTACACAGTGTATTCAGGGTGGATTAAAAGTATTTGACACTTTTAAAAATTCAATAAAAAGTCAAGTAATTGACGTTTTGAATGAAAATACTTCCTTATCTTCAAATGTTTATACAAAACATTAGTTCAAACATTTGTTCAAGATTGCACAACAGTCTCACAGCTTAAAAAAATTAAAGAAATATTCACAGACCATTTATTTTGCACAAACTACTCTACTGCAATATTTTAACATACGCTTTTTTTAAAAGTTTATTCATATTCAAATAGTACTCAATGCATTCTACAAGGTGAAATACGGTAGTAAATTGCGCAGTCGCCCAAACATAAAAGAGAATGCTCCATACATTTTAATTTATAAATGGTCACAGGGGAAAACATAAATAGTGTTTTGAATTGGAGAGAATTAATCTAATTTCTTGTATTAAATCAAAATTTTTATATGTTTTTTTTATTTAAATTGTTTTTTAGCTATAACGTCATCTAGAGAAAAATTTGAAAATGAAGTTTTTTAAGTAATTAAAAAAAAAACCTTTTTAATGATTTGCAGAATTTTCGTCAAAACCGCATTCCTGTTCACGCATTATTTTACCTTACACTGAATTTTAAAAAGTCCAAAAGACTTTTGACCACTGTACATTTTAATCATGCTATTTTTTATTCTATTATTATTTATTAAACTCTATTTTTATTCTTGCCACTACATGCAATGTGATTGAAATTATCGTTTATTCTGGTTGTCTGTTATACCGCTGGTCAAATAAACATACTTCGAATTACAAAATGTAATCAAGTATAACTTTAAGATATAGCAGTTGTTTTCCAAGAGGCAGTATATGCATTCAATTAAAATAATAATATTTATGCTGCTTCTTTTTCTGAAACTTCTATTTCGAAAAATGTTTTAGAAATTCTAATTTTTACGGCCTTGTTTTGTTTTGTTTTGCTTTGGTAAAACGTTACCGAATTATGAAAATTTGAATTCTTTAAATTATCAGAGCAGTCCTCCATAGTAAACACGTGCTTATATTTGTGCATATTTACCTAAGAAAAATAGTGTCAGTTCAAAATGAGTGCAATCAAGACTTTATAGATTATTTAGTTATCCACCAATCACTGTAAATAGATAATTTGTATGTTAGATGGAAGAAATGTGTTAGTTGCCGGCAGAATGAGCTTGGCTTTCAAAAAGGCCCCAAATTGCCATTTTTGGAAAATAATAACGAATCTGAAACTCCAAGGTACTCCAGTTAGGTGATTAATTTCAACCTAAAGTGATTTTATCGTCACTTTAAAAAAGTTAATGTTTTAAAGTTTTGAGAGTGATCGCCATATTTCAAACAAAATTTCCTCATACCTTTGTAATTACAATCAATTTGAATTCATTCAATTAACATTTTGGGCACTTTAACATACAAAAACAATTGCAATTTAAAGTAATATAAAATTTAAAAAGGTAAGCTTCGATTTTGCTAAATTTAGCATCGAAGTATAGAAAATCAGATCATAAAATTCAGTTAACAAGAAATTATACAGAAATATTATATTAAGCAGACAAATTTTTAAAATAAGCTATGAGTACAAGATTTTTTTAAAAAAATGGAGTAATTCTGATTTTAAAGAATCAAATATAAAAATATCTATATACACTATGAAAAAAAAAAGATCAAATACAAAAACAAACAAACAAAGCAAAAATAACCCCAATGATATAAAATATTTTTATTACCTTCCCGACACAATACAGCAAGCTATTGTTGCTATAATTTGAGTCGGCACAAATAACGTTTAATCACCCAAATTTTGCCTTTTTTGCCAAGTTAAATCTGTTTACCATTAACACATATGCTCCGATAAAGTTAATGGTGACATTGATTTATACATATGTTGTACTACATACGTAGCATTACATATTTAGTACTAGATACGAAGCAATACATACTTAGTTCTACTCCCTTAAATGATGTGTAAGTACCCATCATTACCTGGGGTATATTCTATTGAGCTGTCTACGTGCAGACCGGATGTATTGAAAATAAGGTTGTGTGAGCGAAATATGACCATCGATTGTCAGACCATGTTCGGACAATCAGTAGAGCATTGGAAATTTAAGTCAGAGGTTCTAGTTTCGGTTCGCCGCTTCGGTATTTTTTTTCTCTCAGTTGGAAAAATTGGATTATATTACTATTAACCTCCTCATGGACAAGTCCGCTTTAATACGTACACTCTTCTCCAGGTTCACTGCAATAGAGACTTTATTTAAAGTTGTATAACTGTATCGATTTAATAAATTTTTAATACATTGAACAATGATTGTTACTCTCACGGATTAGATGCACATTCGTAATTAAGTTTTTTTTATATATATAATGGTGAAAAAAATCATATTTTTTTGGATGCAGAGAAAACAACTTTTATTTAGCTTATTTCAAGATTGCCAAAATGGAACTTTTTCGCAACTCAACAATTCAAAAATTTCAGATACACTGAAAGACTGATTCTTATTGGTTAAAGATTAAGTTGACAGAGGTGACTATCGAAGAGATTTAAGTCAAGTACTTGTTTTTTGTTTTTACAAATGTAATTCATCCTGATCTGCACAATAGCTGTCTCGTCGTGACGTCGTTTCTGGAGCTTTTAATCTGAAATATCAGTTCAAAATGCCACCTTTGACAGCACATTCTGATGTAACTTTTGAAATTATATAAAAAAAAAAAAAAAACGCTATTAAATTTCACTGTTTTTATGATCATTTTCTATCACTCATTTTAAATGGTCATCTGCAAATTTAATGCGTCTAAGATTAAAAAATGCTTTGTAAAAATGTCTAAATGTAGTTATTTTCTATATAATTACAGCCTTAATTGGGAGTTGGTTCTTAGTTCGGATATTTAGCGTGATAGTTTGAGTAGTGTAATGTATATGTATTGTTTTATATGTATATGTACGTAAAACAACTAAAAATAATACAATTACTTTTCAATCGAAAACCACATATGTTATGAGGAACAGTAAAATATTACTCTCGAAAATAATAATTTAAAAGCATAACATTACTATTGTTTTCAACACTCCATTTCATTTCATTTGAATAAAATTAGTCGTAACATTTTATTAACACTAGCAAAGAATAGTAAAAAAGAAAATGCATTAAGAAAGTATTCGAAAGAACCTTAATAAAGCTTTACGAAGAGAATAATTAACTATTTATGTAAATATATTAAGGAAAAGTTTGTTAAGATTTGTTAAATAAGTTTTTTTTTTTTTTTTTTTTTTTTTTTTTTAGAAAATTCAAAAAGAACAAAATTTCTGCTTTAGAAAGTATTGTTTTACATGTAAGATGGAAGTAATCTTTGTACAATAAGATATTCATTTATTTAATAAGTGCCAGTTTTACACGAAGGTTAAGTACAAGGACGATAATTTTATGAAGAATTTTAAAAATATATAGATGTTTTAGGTTGAATATTCTTATAAACCTTTCAATTCCTAAAACTGTTTTCCATGTTGGAATTTTCTTTCACCAACGCAAAATATTTAAGAAAATTAACACATTTTTATTCAAATTTAGTTTTATAGAAAAACACTAACCTATTATTACTAGGACTTCCCTTAAATGAATTATTTTCACGGATATTACTGCGAACGTAGATATAACAACAACTTCTAATAAAAAAATAAAACGAGATTCTACATTTAATGAAATTCAAATAATGAAAATGAACAAATTAAATAGAAGAACTAAAAATTACCATACATTAATTTATATGCACTGTTAAAAAAATTTAGGGAAGCAAACAAACAAATATAGAAAACAATGCAAGACAACAATGTATGGGTATAAAATTTTAAGTACACATATTTAAGTAAATATAGACACTAAAACATCGTGAAATGGAATTCTAATTCTTTGAAACGATGTCAAGAACACAAAGAGACGCTTCGCAACATGTTGAGTACCTGCAAATAACAAAAAATGTTTTTCAAAGAGAATATATATATATATATATATATATATATATTTATATAGAGTGTGATTTCTTCTAACAATTAATACTGATACATATATCTTTTCTACGGAGGGGTTAGGCTGTGGCTGTCAATGAGAATTTGTAGAGTTATGCTCTTCAAAAAATTCTATATCGAAGTCCCGAAGACATCGCTTTCGCTGTAATGCATCGCTCCTGCTTTACCAGACATTTGAAGTTAGGACAGCATGTATATGCACAGTATTGTTCCCGTTTCAAAAGTATTCTCCACAAGTCTAGTTGCATTACCCTATACCATGCATTAGAAGAAAGGCGTCAACAATGGAAGCAGCCTGAAGGTATGGCAAATGATCTCTGAATATCTCGTCTGCATAACTTTTGGTTACCAAAGTGCCATTCCATGTAATATTTAAAACCGTGCGTACTTTCTCAGAAAACTATACTTTCTAAATTACGCTAATGTGAAATTGTGCAACTTTCCACATAAATTTACTATTAGTGCGGGATATGTTGCACAAAGTATCACCTTATGGAGTTCAAGGCTTGAATTCCAGGATTAATTAAAACTCGATTAGCATATTAAATTACATCTGGCTGTCTATTCATATCTTGGCGGTAATCAACTTCAGATCCAATTTTAATGGTTAATGGTAGGTTTGTCTATGGGTTATCTATCTTAATTTAAAAACAGAAGAAATTTATCTAATATGTGTATTTTAGTTGATTTTTTAAAATATGTACATAAACCAGCATAATAATTCATCAATTTTATTTTCATAATTATTTACATTATTTGGCATTAAATCTCACTTTCTTAAAACCGAATTGTGTCAACCTATAAATATATCGTGTAATACTAGAATTAAGAAAACGACATTTGCTTTATATTTATCAGAATAATATCTTATCTTGTATATTCGTATAAGAAGCATTTATCACCCAAATTAAAAAAAAGTGCATGTTTAATTTGATGTTTTTTATATTAATTTAATAATTTATGTTACAAAAATATAGAAAAGACAAAAGTCCGATATTTATGTTCTGGATTATAAGTAGTATTTTCAGTCAAAATTTTGCGTCCAAAAATAATTATTTTAGGTTAAATAAATAAAAAAAAATGTGAAAATAGATTTTTAAAAAAAGATTTGAATACTTGATTTTCCTGAATAATTCATACTAATGATTTGAAATTTGGAGATCAGTCTTAATGTAGACCAAAAATATTTTATCATAAGAAACCGTTATCGTTTAATTTTTCTGTTGAAAATTTAATCATTTCTTCAAATCTTAATAACATAAGCTAATCACTAAAACTTCCTTTATGCATATCTATGAATAGTAAGTATATATATATATATAACATTTTTATGGACACGATAACTTCCATAATTTTGAACAAATCTCTTAAAAACAAAAAAAAAAAAAAAAAAAAAAAAAAAAACGTAAACAAAAAGGGGGGAGGGAGAGAAAAAAATCCGTAACTTCGTCAATTTACAAGATATCAAATCCACATGAATTTACTCTATATCTTAATATTATCTACAAGTTTTATATTGTCAAGTTTTTGATAGGACCAATTCTTACGGCAAAAGCTAATTAAAAATACATAGCGGTTGAAGAAAAAATAATCGTAGTAAGGGTGTACTCAAATCCAAACTGCTTATTTCCTGATTCATTTTTATGTTCATTTTTGCTCTCAAACGCATCCATTTGGTAGATTTTCTTATTCAAAAACTATATAATGTACCGTAATGGTCAATTTTTTGATAGAGGCAGAGTGTATTTCAAAAAGAGGATGTCAAAATGGGCATTTTAAACCGAATTTCCCGAAGCGATTGTGTTGGAAACGAAAAGTATTGTCCCGCTGAGAAAATAACGGTTTATAAATCAAGTTCTAATTAATTGAACGGAAAAATAAATAGGTCGCTTATAAATCTCTTCAAAAACCACGTCAGCATGTTTCATGTTTTTCCTTTTAAAAATGAATCTGAAAATGTGTCAAAAAAGTGTGGGGTGTTGAGCAAATGGAAAAGTATTTTTTTGAACACCGCCTCAACATGATTCTGATAAAACCTTCTCCTATATAAAAATGAAATTAAAAACTCGTCAAAAGTGGCCAGATAAAATTGTTAAGTGGGTTTATCTCTAATCGTGATTTAGATTTTGTTGTTGAAATTAGTTCTTAACTTCGAAATCTACATGCGCCTGTACTCCAAGCCGCCAGGGATTTTTTTTTTTTTTTTTTTTTTTTTTTTTTTTTTTTTTTTTTTTTTACGTTTTCTTCTCCTTCTGCATTGCTTTCTACATCGAATTGACTTTTCACATGACGAATTATTAGTTTTAGATTACCCTAAACCGCACTTTCGTGCTTATTGTATTACTTTCCATACTGATATCGATAACGATTTTTACTTTAATAAACATTATTTCTTGTAGTAGATTACCTATCATTTTCACTATCAAAAGAGTTGCTTAAAATAGTTGATGTGGTTCAATTGTTTTGCACTACTGTACATTAAATCCAAATTTACAATGCAATATTAATTAAAATATTATAAATCGGCAATCATATCATTTCGGCCATCTTGAAATGTTTGACTTTTTAAAAATATTTACTTAAATTTATTTATATATATGTTGCACCATTAATGTCGATTTGGAAGAATCGTGCGAGATCTTTTACATATTGATACTTTCGTTATGCACTATTCACAATCTATTTTTCTAAATTGCACTACTTATATGGTGCGGCCAGCACATGTTCATCTTACAAAAAAATATGTAAAAATGAAAATAAAAACTTCATCATAGCTTTTTCAGAAAATGGATATCAGAAAAATTCTTCTATCTATGAATTTAATGTTAAATTATCTATGAATTTTTATGTAAACATTTCTTTAATTACATGCAAACTAAAAAAACTTAAAACTAAATATATGAAAAATAATATTTCCTTCGTACATTCAGTAATTTACGTGTTTAGTATTTGCAAATATAACAAATACTATTCGTAATTTCAGTACTGAATTTGTATTTGCAGTGGATGAATTTAGATAAAATTTTTCATTAAAAATAAAAATCTAACTTAGTTAATATTAGAGTATATGTTACGAACCAGTTTCTGCTATTGCTAATTAAACTACTGATATTATTAATTAATTTCTGCTTGTTTTGTTTCCTATTTCAAAAAATAAAATAAATAACTATTCATTTTCAAGTAAATTGCATTATTTATATTTGTTTACATGTAGGATAAACTTGCTAATTAACTACGATTTACATGAGAAAGAGTATTCTAATTATCGTATACAAATTGCATAATACATCAAATCTTTTTATTCTCATAATTCGACATCCGAAAGAGCTAACGCATCATTACATCTTTGTGTAAGAAACAAGATATTTATATTGTGATAAACATTAGAATAAATATTTAACATAAACGGAATTTTAAATAGACTTAAACAGTTTCTTTATTGAATATCACTCTTGTTTAAAAAATATACATATAATATTTTTTGAGTTATACTGCATATTTTAAAAGGTGCTCTTTTAAATGAATTACTTTTTATGCAAACTTAGATAAAACTGATAAAATTAGAATACATGCAATTGAAAAATGAAGTATAGAATAATTAATTATAAAAAAAGTCTATATAACCCTACATTTCACAAATAAAAAATGAAATATTAACCTCCAAACACCATTCCTGTACGCAATACGGACTACAGGAATTGCTTGCAGCGTTACTAACACTATTCTAGCATTATAGCGTTTGCAAACCACTATTTATTAATCCTCATCGCTCCTATGCCACCTCTTGTGAGCTAGCGTCCTATGCGGGGTAACCGCTTCATTTAATGACTAATTTTCTTGTTTAAAAAGGCTAAATTCACATTTGAAAATATGTGGTATTTTACCTATGTTTATATAACTACTTCGCTCATAATTTTATAATAAAACAACCTGTTATTGGGTTAACAGCAGCACGTAACTACTGCAATACTCAGTACATCTAGATTCTAGAGTATAATAGGTTTACAAAAAACAGAAATACAATTATAATTCTCCCAAGATAATTATAATTATAACATGAATCTTTTAATATGACAATGACCAAGAACATTTTTTCTAAAAAAATCTAATTTTTCTTAAATTTAAGTAATTATATAATAATTAAACTATTTTTTATACTGTTCTGCTTAGAAAGCAAAGTCAGGTTTCAGTGCGAGCTTTTATTTAAATAACATCATTTAATTTTGTTTGCTTCTAAGATAAAAAGCTTTTTACAAAGCTACCATTTCACGAGGCACGCATGGTTTTCTAATTATTGTATTATACATTCAAAGCTTAAAACACTGCAGTTAAATAAAGCATTAAACCTTCATGAAATTAACTTTAATTTTTAAATATATATAAGTTATAATGCTTAATAATAGCTATAAAAGTCAATATAATATTTCTATCTGTTTATACTCAAAATATCTGTATATCAATGTTGCTTTGTAATGATCAACAACAAAATGTTAGAAACTATTAATTCATCTGTTATTACAAATAAGTTCAGAATATCTAATAATAAAACAATATAATATTTTAATTAAATATGGGATAAATTAATATATTTAATTATTATGTTTAATATTGAATTAATTTCAATTTTCCGACAAATGAAGCGGTAAAAATGTTTCTTTAAATATAATCAACTGCACTATCTACATATTATAGTTAATCTTACTATTCTCAATAGAGCTTACAATCAAAGGCAATTTCTGCTATTAATAATAAAAATAAATCTGTAACTAAATTTCTTAGTTAAGAAGGTGAAAATGTATATTCAAGCATTATTAAGCAAAATTCGATCATGTATATTTGTTTACCAGTTAAAGGGACTAAAATGGTAATTAATTATTATTTACATCAGAATTACTTAATATATTTAGTGATTGTTTTAGACAAACTGCATAACGTTTGAAAGATGTTAATTCAGCTGCATAGCCAAACAAATTAACGAATGTTTAAATCATTGATTAAACAAATTTCGACTAAAACACTATTTATTTAGTGGAAATATTGAGCGTAAATATTTGTTATAAATATACTCGAAAATAGAGTGTGAATCTTGTAAATATAAGTCGTTTTTATATCATACTAAATCAGTATTGATTACACCGATAAAACCCATTGATATGCAAAGGTTTTATTCAAATTTGAAAGCATTTTTATGAACAATTTTTTTTTCTTCGCAGCGTCGGCGATAACACGAAAGTTTAAATTAAGCAAACATAGAAATAAAATACAATTTCATATTTTAATCAAAAATAGTTTTATAAATATAATTTACAGTAAATACATTTTTTATATTTTCTAAAAAAATGAAATAACATAAAATAGGTTTTATTACCACTTTCCATGAAATTTGAAAGATGTTTATGATTTCGGTTAGTTTGGCCGTCTGTTTGGCCGTTCGTCCGCTCATAACTCGTGTAAATATACTGTGATTTTCATGTACATGATAGATGTTGTTGAGCTTTATCACGACACGTTCGGAATCGAAAATGAAATGTGTAGCATTATTATTTTATTTGCAGGGACATTCAACATAATTCTGTTACATTATGGTCAATGGAAAAAAGTCGCTTGCAATGTATTTTAATGATGCTAATTTGCAAATATATTTTCAAATATATTGAAATTTATATACATCATTGAAGTTCATTATAAGATGTTTACTATAGAACAGCGTTCCTTTAACTGTGGTCCGCGGACCCCTGGGGGTCCGCGAGATTATAGACGGGGATACTCAATCCTAGTATTGAGTTTAGACCTCTTTCTTCGGTAAGAATTCCTGTAGCTGTAGTTGTGGATAAATGCAGGACTAGAGCTTCTAATCTAGGGTCATTAATAAGCATAAAATAAACACCTAAATCTAAATCTTTCGAAGGAGAAATTTCAATGCTAGGGAAGGGACCCCCCCCCCCCCCCGCTTACTCCGCTCCACCCTCTGAATTCATCGCTGCGCAGGCCAAACATTTTTACCGAATATTTTTTTCTCGTCAGCGTGCTTTACATATGCATTCTGTTTCGCGTTAACATAATAACAATTGCGAGTAGGTGAATTCCAGCCATTGTCATTTTTAAGTGCACTGCTTGTACTTTAGTTTCTCTTGTTGCATACTTAACATATTTTTTTTTTATTCAAGAGATGAATGAATGGTTAAAAATCGGTAAAATACAACGTTAAGAAGATATGGAGTCAGATACAGATGATGATGATGACTTAATACCTCTTAATTTAACAGAGAAGAACTTACCGCAAAGGAAAAACGCAAGTGCTCTGAAGAATATTTAATATCGCGATTTATGAGCACCTGTATTAACGAAGAACCGCCTGTTCGTGTTATTTGTCACGATAACGGTAAAATAAATGTATAAAACTAGCAAAATTAAGTAGACATTTAGAAACTAAATATAAAGAGTATTTAAGCAAACTAACTGTTTTTTTTTTTTAAAGAAAGTTAAAAGAAATGAAAATAAGTCAGAAATTAGCTGAAAAGACCAAAACTTGTTCCAATAATGGAAAGGCTGTTTTTGCCTCTGGTCAGATATCTTTGATGGTAGTAAAGTCTGGAAAACTTCATGCGATTGCAGAAAATTTAATTCTACCTGCTGCTAAAGCAATAGTCACAACAATGCTAGGAGAAAAAGCAGCCAAGGATTTAAATATAATTTCATTATCTAATTATGCTGTTAAGAACGGAATCACCGACTTAAGTGAAAATATTGAGAGCCAATTAATTGAACGTGTAAAAATAACTCCTTATTTCGCATTACAGGTGGGTGATATTAGACGTTTCCAATAATGTGACTTTGTTAGCTTTCGTTCGTTATGAACTTGGTGGTAAGTTATATGAAGATATTGTGTTTTGCAAGTCCACTCTATCTCACACAACAAGTGCAGCACTATTCACCTCTTTAGGCGGTTTCATACTAGAAAATGAAACAAACTGAACAAAATGTGTCGCAATAAGTACACATGGGGCTCGAGCTGTCAGTGGACCTATTAATGGTTTGATCAGCTCAGTTAAAAAATAAACACCTCATTTAGTTTCTACAAACTGCTCTATTCACCATGAATCACTGGTCATGAAAGAAATGCCTGAAGATATCAAGTTTACATTCAACGAAGCTGTTTCAGTAGCAAATTATATCAAGGCTCACCCATTGAATTCTACGCTTTTTTAAATTATGTGCAAAGAAATTAGGGGTCAGCACAAATAGTTACTTTTGCCATAAAGAAATTAGGTGGTTGTCACGATGAAAAGGTTTGAATCGCTTTTATCCACTACATGATGAAGTAAGGCTATTTATATTGAATTTCGACTGCCATTTGAAAGAATTTTTCAATTGTTTCTCCTGGCTTGTCAAGGTGGTATATTTGACAGATATTTTTCGTTTTCTGAATGAGCTTATTTTATGTTTACAAGGAACACAGGTACATATTTTCAAACTCCTGGACAAAGTTGAAACAACAGAAAAAATTGATTTGTGGGCAAATCGACTTAGAAATAACGATTATGAATCATTCTCAACATTATTCGAATTCTTCCAAACCTCTCGCGATACAATCCCCCCTGATATTGTTGAAACGTTCGCACCTGAAGAACAAGAAGCTTTCCGAATTTATTTTCCGCCCTCAAAGTCAGAAAATGAGTGGTAGAGGGATCCATTTCATTTCCAAGACATTAGTGAAATAGAATCTTTAACATTCTTAGAGAAGGAACAAGTTGTGGAGTTATCATGCGATGGTGCCATGAAAATTGCTTTCCAAGTGAATAACCTTCCTAATTTTTGGTTGTGCGTGAGAAATACGTATGCAGAACTTTCAGATAAAGCTATCAATAATTTATCTCCTTTCTATACAACATATGTGTGTGAAAAGTCTTCTCCAGCCTTGTGCATATCCAAACAAACCATAGAAATCGATTGAATGTCGAACCAGACTTTCGAATACATGTTTCGAACATTGAACCAGGCATTACACATCTCGTAGAAGAAAAACAGCAACATTTTCTCGTGGGAAATAGCAGTATGTATATTTTAATTGTCTTAAAATGTGTGCCATTTTTCTTATTAATGCATCTGATTTTTTTCAACAACTAAACACGGAATATCTGTAATGAAAAATAAAAGTTCGATATTATTAATATATATATATATATATATATATATTATCTTGCATTAAGGATAATTATGTTGGGAGACCCCGAAATGCATATCATATCAAAGGGTTTTCGCGAGGTCCAAAGTTTAAGAAACGCTGCTATAGAATATGGTTTTCATAGATTTTATCATACGTTTACAGAAACACACACAATAATTCGTTTAACGTAGTGTATTTGAGCAATAATTGCTAGAGGTGAGTTTACAGTTTTCACCCATGTTTTTAAATGAAATTAATATTTATCATGTAACACGAACAATAACTTCTGCAGATCATATACAGTTCTGCACAAAGGAATCCTAGAACATTTCTGCTTATTGCCGGAAATTAATGAAAGAAAAATTTCATGTTTTTTGTTTCCTTAAGAACTATTTATATTTTTCAGAATTTATTTTCTCAGAAAACAGTAAACATTTTTTTTTTCAGAAAAATAAAAGAAGAAAACCTTTAACCAACAAACATTGTTTATCAATCACTGTAAAAAGGATCAAGAAAAATAAGTCACACATTACTTAGGTAACTGAGTACTAAAACGGAATTGCATTTTAGATACGCTACAGACTCGTAAAAAAAGAACATTTTTATTATTACCAACAAGAAAATAATAGGCACTGAGTGAAAGGTAAAAATATGTCCGTATATAAAATTACCTTTGCAACTTTCTCCCCTATAACATAATAAAAAAATACTTTCGATATAGCATTGCAGTGTTCATCAATCGAATATTAGTAACTTTTACGTTTATCCGCTTATTATATAGGTTTAAAGATAAATAAGAAACAATGTTTTCTTAGATCTTTTTTCGCCTTCTTTCTTATTTACTACATGAATAATAAAACATACTTTAAATCCATATATTAGCAGTAAGGTCAGTTTATTCTTATAGTAGCAATTCCATTACAGTTTAGAAAAATTAAGCTTGGACCTGTGCCAACTTACCTGCAGAAAAATTAAAAAATATGAAATCGACCATCAAAAAAACTCTTTTAACCCTTTAATTTTCGCTCCCGTGATATTCACGGGTAGTGTGTTTTATTAAGATTGTTTGATTCCTACCAGTGTTATAAAATAGTGAGATTGGCTTTATTCTTGTACCATTTTACTTGTTATTAAATAAGATGAATATTTCCTTTTCAAAAAGTTGTGCCAATAAGCAATGCGAATTTTTAAACAGTAATCTATTGCGACCTTTAAGGCATTAAAATAGTAAACATTGATATTTACTAATGAACTGTACCGTTGCGTGCAAAATGGTGCAGTCATTTTTTGCGTGTGTATGTGTGTTTACATTGGATCTGATAGATTTAGTAAAATAATAATTTTTTCTGAACTATTTCTACCGTTTCAACACAAAAACATTTATTTTCTTGAAGCTGTTCTTGGAACGTGTCAGCATGTTAAAAATTGCCACGTTACTCATTTTTCTGCGCAATCAATTTCAGTTAATTCGTGATTATATTGTGGATGTAGAAAGATTTCTTTAAATTGCGTTATTTTCGAGAATACACGTTTTAAAAGTAAGTTGTGCGCAAAAATTTAAGTTCCATGTTTTAATAGTTCCTTCGAAATCTTAATAAAACATTAACTTTGTACTGTTCAATCCGTAATTTATACTTTTAAAATTGTAAATTTTGAAAAAATGACTTTTATCTATTTCAGATGTAGAAATTTCTAGCCATAGTAATGCAAGAAAAATCCCGATGATACGCGAGTTTCAGAAATGCTATTAAGAAGTTGTTTTATACATTTCAACTTTTTGAAATTAGAATTACATAAATCAGACCTTGGGAATCACTTGCATTTTAATAGTAGCACTATGGTCAATAAATGTCAATTTTTATCGATTATGTCTCACTAACGGCCCCTTGATGTTTTACTCTGAGTAAATTGTTCTTATCGGTTATTTATTATTAAACACATATTTGAATATAGTTGAAAACCTTCAGATTACACATTCGTATCCGATTTGTCTATTACTCGTACGGATTTTGCAATCAATACACAATGCCTTATAAGATACTTCGAAATTTAAGCCTAATCAGAATATAGCAAACATTATGTAGTCATTTAATAATACCACTTGATTACGCGCATACATAATCGCAGTAAAACTTATATTAGAAAAAGATTCAGGATGGAAAAATAGAAAGTTATAAATTAGCAGATAAAGTTTCAAAGTATCATAATTTAATAATATCCGAATTTCCTATATTTTGCCAAAATCTTTCCTTGCAATATATCCGTTGGAAAGTAAAAGTAATTATTATATGTACATAATAATAAAGCAGTGTTATAGCTATTTCAAGAAATATAAACCTCAATATTGTTTACTAAACTAATGATATTCTTTATAAACTCATTTGTTTTTCTACAATGATTAAAAATAAAAAAAAATAACATTAATGAAGTTTTAATAAATAAATTCCATCATTTATAACAGTTTCTATGTTAAAATAATAAACGTGTTAATAAACTGACATTTTTGTGTGATATATTTGATCTTGTATTGATCCTTATAAATAAATTGCATGATTCTTTAAAAAAATTTAAACGCTTAGTTGAGGAACGAAAAAAATTATAAGATATTAATACATTTTATTTCAAAACATAAACTAAATTAAAAACTTATTTTTTAATAAATATTTCGTTAGGGTTTCAATATAGATCAAGGCTGCCTGACAGATCAAAGTGTTTATTTTTATTAATGAGATTGGTGATGCACGTATTGTAAATTTTTAAACACACTTTTCTAGAAAATGTTTAAAGTTTAAAATACAGAAACAATACATGCATATAAAACAATAGAGAGAGTTAATTAATAATTCGGGTTAAAATGATCTATACTAAATGCATTTAAAAAATATATATATACAAATTGTTAATATTAAATATAAGATATAATTTCTATTTTATGAAAAAAAAAATGTTCCAATATCTAATATTTAAAATTATTCTTTATTTTTAAACAACAAATATTTTATTAATTACCTATGCATATCAATAAAGAAAGTTAAGTAACTTTAATTAAGTGTACTAGAACAAAATAAACTTTATTCTTACATTTAAGACTGTATTTATAGTTTTAGGCAATGAAAACTTGTCATAATTTTTCATAAAAAAATAACAACTGCAGGAACATAAGAATATAGCTTAATTAAGTTTCTGAATCCACTTAATTATCCAAAGAAGTTTTGAGTAATGTTAATTAAACTAATGATATCAGTAATAAGCTTATTGATTTTTCTTTAATATTTAGAAAGTAAGTATAAATATTAGCACAAATTAAAAAATTAATTCTATACTTTGTATTTGTTTACTTGTTAAATGGGATAAAATTTCTAATGAACTATCATTGGTATAAGAAAGACGATGTTCAAATTATCATGTTAGTCAAACTAAATAATATTTACAGAAAAAAGAAAAATTTGTGCGACTTTAAATAATTTGATAAATAAATATTAACTTAGAAAAATTTTGGGAAATGTTAAACATTAGAATAAATATTAAAATATCTTTAAAAGAAATTGCATATAATTAAAAATGGAATTTGGCATGTAAAAGTTTTCTTTATTTCTATTATAAACTCTTTGCACCCTTTGTTGAGGATGGTTGTATTGATTGTTTTGATAAAGACTGTTCTACGGTGCAGCACAATTTCCAAATTTTAGTTTTATTTTATGGTAAATTCCGGTCATCCAATTAAGCGAATATTTCTATTTAAAAGAACGGCACTAAAATACGGAAGGTTTAGCGTATATGTAACCCCGTACACTAGGAAAATTTAGAGTGCAAAAAATTAAAAATTGATATTTTGAGAAGTTATTCTAAAAAATTTAAAACGCTTATGAAAAGATTTTTCTTCCAATTAAAATAAAAATATATCATTTTTAATAAAGTTCATTACACACACGTAAAATTATATATGTGTGCGTGTGCAGTGGATATAATACATACATAAATGTATATATATATGTATATATATATATATATATATATATATATATATACATACATATATATATATATATATATATATATATATATATATATATATATATATATATATATATATAGTATGTATCCAAAAACTATACTATAATACACAAAATTCACTGAACTGATCCATAAATAAAATATAAATAAATAAACTGAACAAAATGAGAAAAACTGAATTAACTTAAAAACGAACCCGGCATCCCTCAATATCGAACGCGCAAACTTTAAATAATAGGAAATATCTTAAAACGTAAAAAAATAAACAATTGAAGATGGGTTGAATGGCTTATTACATGCTCTGCGGGTTTGAACCTATCTCCAATGAATTAAGTTTTTTTTTATGTTTTAAGTTATTTCCTATTGTTTAAAGTTTGCTGGTTACATGTTACGGGATGCCGGGCTCGTTTTTTATTTCTCGATTTTAATTAAGTTGTTGTCATTTTGTTCAGTTTATTTATTTTTATTTTATTTTTGGGTCAGTTTAGTGGTTTTTGTATATTATAGTATAGTTTATGGATAAATTTGAACTGTGAAGTTTGATGACGAGTCAACAGCTTTTGTGCGCCTTGTTAAGTATATATTTTGGTGATAATTATGAGTTGTGTATATTTACGAGGAGATGCGGATAAGTTTCTGGCTTTGACTAAAAAGAAAATAGCTAAAGTTAAGAAATAAAGCATTTATTCAACATATTCTCCAACGTGACTTTCGCACTTGTTAAATGGTTGTTGAACCTTTTCTAGTCCTCTCAAAAATAACCCATTTGATTGGTCCGGAAAACAGCTCTCAGGAGCCTCCTCTACATCTTCAATGTCTTTAGATTGATGACCCTTAAGGTGTTTCATCAAGTTTGGAAACAGATAATAGCCTGAAGGGGCTAACTCTGGTGTATAGGGAATATAAATAGCAGCTGAAAGCCCAAGGTCCTCAATTTGGCAGCCACAACGTTGGACGTGTGTGCAGGTGCATTGTCATGCAACTAAAACATTACTTTTGTAACTCCCCTAGGCGTTTATTCTTGATTCCCTGCTTCAACTGTTCCATCAGGTTAGCATAATATTTTCAGGTTATAATACACACCTGACGTAGGTAATCCACGAACAGAGTGCCTTCTTTGTCCCGGAAAACTGACGCCATGAACCGGTCAATTTCTGTGTGCGAAACTTCTTCGGCCGCAGTTACGTGCTCAGTTTCGAAAAGGGCCAAAATGGATTTGGATCTCTGAATTCGTCCCTTCTTTGATCAATGTTAAAATTTGGGCACATTTCCCTGACAGCTTGCGCATGTTTAGGATCGTAGTAATAATATGCCCTACACACTCCCGGGAGATGTCTAGTATCTAATTTATCTTGTTGGCGGATATTCGCCGTTCCTCAAGAATTAGCTCATGCACAGCTGTATGCTGCAGTGTCAGCTGCTGTGCGACAAAGCCCACTGCGTGGCTCATCTTCAGCGGAGAAATTACCAGTCTTGAAACGATACATCCAAGTTTTCACAGTGCAGTAGGAAGGCCACTTCTGTATCAGTGTTTGTGCTCAGTGTGAATGACCTTTGCTGACTTTCACTTATGAAACAAAAACTTCATGACGCATCGTAACTACAAAGACATGAAACTTCAATCACCAGCAACAGAATAAATTCTAATAATGACAAACACCTTATATTTCTACAGTTACATACTATGATGTTAAACTTTCAAATGAGGCATATGGAAATGTACATTGAGGAAAATCATTGATTATTCGATTACGTCAGAAAATAATGAACATTGCATTGCCAATTTTTGCACATAGAAAAAATTATGTATTTTTGAGGTGATACCTCCAGTAACTGACCCCATAATGATTCTAAATTCTTCAAATAACTATTACAAAGTTTTAAAACTTTAGTTTCAAAACATTTTAAAGTTTACTTTTTAAAAATTTTTAAACCTTTTAGACTTTTTAAAAACTTTTTAGACATTTTAAAATCTTTTAAGAGTTTCTTTTTTAGAGTTTATCTTTTTTATCGAAGTAAAACTATCTAAATATATATTCGTAAAATTTGGAATTTGGTAACAATTAAAATCATATTATTGCGTAATATTAAAATTTAAAAGTTTCTATTGTTTTTTCTGCGCCTATACATTATTAGATATAATGAACAATAAATCTTTTTAGGCAACTAAGAATATAAAATTGTTATTATTATTAGAGTACTCAAAACCCTAAAACATTTTTTTAACAGAAGTTTTAAAACTTTAGGTTTTAAGATATAGTAGACATACATAAAAAAAATTATTTTTGACAAAACTTTGAAAAATTATACTTTTTACTATTTAAAAATGTCCTTTTTTTTTTGCATTTTTTGGCACAAATATTAACATTAACAATAACTCCATTAACAGACAACATCTCTATTTTTAAAAATTCAATAACTGACGCATAATTTATAACAGTTTAGACAAATAACTTGCCACTAAAGGGCATTACTTCGCAGCATTTTAAAGAAAATGCTTATTGCAATTTCATTTTTGCTTAATTGTAAGTTAGGTGTCAGTTCTGTTTATGTGTCAATAACTGGCGATTTCACCACACATAAAATTATAATTTATAAATTATCTAAATATATACTCGTAAAATTTCGAATTTTATAACATAATTAAAATCATATTACTGCGTAATATTAAAATTTGAAAGTTTCTATTGTTTTTTCTGCACCTATACGTTTTTAGATATAATGAACAATAAATCTTTTTAGCACCTAAGAATATAATATTTTTATTGTTATCAGAGTGCTCAAAAATCCTAGAACATTTTTTTTTTATCTATACTAATATTATAAAGAAGTAAAGTTTGTTTGTTTGTGGGAGGTAATCTCTGGAACTACCGAATCTATTTCACAAGTAATGGTATCAAAATGATGGTGTTAGTCCCTGTTCCGACATAGACTATATCTTATGTCGTTGCAACTAACCCAAAAGTGTTGAAGGAGCAAAAAACATTCTAAAATTACGATTTTTGTGTTACTGAAGGACCTAGAAACATGCAATTTGGCATAGCAGTTATTTATAAAATATAAATGATCCCTAAGAAAATTTCTTAAAAAAATCGAAATTTAAAAGAAGTGTAAATGCGTTAAAAGCATTCTAAAAACATTCCAAAGTCCTATTTGTAAGCAATCTCAGAAAGTATCAAAACGATTTAAAAAGTAATGGTAGGAAATTGATGGTGACAACCCTCGCTCTAACATAGGCCTTAGTTCATGTCGGTGTTACTACCACCTGGAGGTAGCATGAGCAAAAAACGTTCTAAATTGTACTTTTTGTGATCTTGCAGGGGGTACCAATGTGAAACTTGGCATGGTAATTATTTATAAGATGTAAATGTTCTCTAAAAATATTTCCTAAAAAAATCGTTATTTAAAAAGGATGAAAATGCGCGAAAAGCTTTATAAAAACCTTCTAAATTGCGATACGTAATCTCAGGAAGTACCAAACAAATTTCAAAAGTAATGGTTGGAAATTGATACTGAAAGTGTCTGCTCAAACATACGCTGTATTTTATGTTGTTGTCCCTACCACATGGGTGTTGCAGGGGCAAAAAATGTTCTAACCTGTATTGTATGTGATAATGAGGTGTCTAACATTTTCAAATTTAGGATGGTAATTACTTAAAATATTCAAATGCTTTCTAAAAAAAGTCGAAAGCAAATTCCAAATTTAAAAGGAGGAAGTGAGCAAAAAGCGTTCTGCAAACGTTCTAAATTAAGATTTTTATGCAATCTCCTGAAATACCAAACCGATTTTAAAAAATAATGGCTGCAAATTAAAGGTGATAGAAACTGATCAAACACAAGCTGTATTTTAGGTCGCTGTCACTATCACTAGAGGGTTGCAGAAGCAAAAAATGTTCTAAATTACCATTTCTCTGATACTGAAGGGCTAGAAACTTAAAATATGGCATGGTAGTTACTTAGAAAATATAAATGCCCTCTAATATCAGTAGAAAACAAATTCTAATTTTAAAGGGTTGAAATGAAGGGAAGGGGTGAAAAGCGCTCCAAAAATGCCCTAAATTACGATTTCTATGCAATCTCAAAAAATAATGAACTGATTCCAAATGTAATGGTTGGGAATTTATGGTAACAGTTTCTGATCCTACATATTATATGCCAGCTACATTTTATGCCAGTGCCACTACCACCTCGGGTTGGCAGGAACAACAAACGTTCTAAAAAAGCCTTTCGAAACTTTCTAAATGACATTTCCTATGGAATATTAGGAAATACCAAACCGATTTCAAAATGAATATTGGCAAATTAATGGTGACAGGCCCTGTTTCAATATAGATATTTTATGTTGGTGCCACTACCACCACAGAGGTGCTAAACCGTTACACAATAAGCTTGGAATTTGACATGAAGGTTAATTTTAAGATATGTATATGATAACTAAGAACATGGTTTAAAAAAAACTCAAAACTTCAAATTAATACTGAAATGAACGTATGAAATGAGCATAAACGCTTCAAAATAGTTTCTAAGTTATCATTTATATACAGGGTACAATATATTATCTATCGCCGACCTTTAATTTCTCAACCGTTGGTCGTAGAGATAGTTCCAATTACAAAAACGTTTCAAATGAGGTAAATATTCATGTTGTGGCATTATTTAAAGTAAAAGATCAATTTTCTAAAAAATACGAAATCTAACTTTTTATACGGCCCTCCAGTCCCTATAGTTATATTTAGTAAAAGTTTACACATATCATAACAGATATAACGCAAAATGTTTGACATCTGTACTACAAAAATTGACACAGTTATTAAATTTTAAAGTTTGAGATTTTTGCACATGATTTTGTCTTTCATTGAGGGATCAGTTAAAACATGAATTCGAGATCAAAATCAGGGTGCAATGTCCTTTTTGTGGCGAAACCACCTTTAGCCGGTAACGTCAAATCGGGGAATCACCAAAGAGGGTTATTTTATCTAAAAATTTGAGCTAACTTTTAAGGGTCGAACAACATTCAAAGGTCAAAGTAGGTAGAATCGACAACAGGATAATAAAACATAATGACTGAGGGCTAGATAAATAGCAGCAGGATGCAAACGAACAGCCGAGCCATAACGAGCATGGAAATTGGGATTATGCAAACTACAATAGTACCGCAGCGCCACACGTTCATGATAAAACACCAGCCATCTAGCAAGTGGACATGCTAGTCAGCGCTGAAATCGTGATGGCAAGCTACGCATACATTCAATATACTGAAAAGATGCTTATTTATGGTGAATGCCAAAGGAATGCCAAAGAGGCTGCAAGTGTTTATTCTGAACGTTTCCCTAAGTATGTACATCAAACGCATGAAACTATAACTGATGCATTGCACCATCTTAGAGAGACCGGCCCTGTGTCACCACGACCCATAACTGATATTATAATAAATTGATATGTTTTTTCTGTTTAATTTCAATATTTTATTCTTCGCTTTGTATACGACCCCTAAAAGTCAGCTCAAATTTTTAGATGCAATAACCCGCTTTGGTGGTACCCCGATTGGACGATACCAGCTAAAGATGATTTCGCCGTAAAACGGACATTGCATACTGATTTTGATCTCGAATAACTTTAATTCATCTTTTAACTGATTCCTCAATGAAAGACAAAATCATGTGCAAAAATCTCAAATTTTGAAATTTAATATCTGTGTCAATTTTTGTAGTACAGATGTCAAACTTTTTGTGTTATATCTGTTATGATATGTGTAAACGTTTACTAAATATAACTATAGGGACTGGGAGACCGTATAAAAAGTTAAATCTGGTTATTTTTATAAAATTGATTTTTTGCTTTAAATAATACTACAACATGAATATTTACCTCATTTGAAATGTTTTTGTATTTGGAACTATACGTCTACGACCAACGGCTGAGAAATTAAAAGTCGGGCGATACATAACATATTGCACCCTAAAGAATTAGTTTTAGTTCTTTTTATTAATTTAAATCTTATTTCCTAATGCAGTGTAATAATGGAGTTTAGTCAAACTCTGGCTTAATTAGGGATTTTGAATTATTCCTAAAAGATTATTTCTTCTAATGAAAATTAGACATACAAATATCACTGGCATATTTCAAATATTACGCTAGCAAACCTGCGGGATCTGTTAGTCTTTAATAAAACTACAACACCACGAATCAGAACACTAATGTTTCCTTCTTCTTTCGAAAACGAAAGTGAATTTTACTGCATTAGCAAGAAAAGAAAAGAAATGAAGTTAAAAAAATAAGAAAGAAAATTGAAAGGAAAAGAAATTGAAAAAAAAAATCTTTCATTTATATTTGTTTTCTTTTAGTAGTGATATATTTCATAATATATTTCAAATTCCATTACACAAACCTTGTTTTATACAAAATGCATAATACATGAAATGTCATTTTATTTAGATAAGGAATCAAGAACATTAACGTATCACTAAATTACTTTTCTAATGAATTTTAAGTTACAAAATAAATATTTATATATATATGTATTGGTATTCTTTATAATACATATTTTATGTAATGAAGATAGAATTAAAATATTTTTTAAATCAATATTTATTTTCATAATTATATGACCATTTTTACATTTAACCCGGAAATTCAAAATTTAATTTTTTTAGGGAAAAAAAATGATGAAATATGCAAAGAAATCGTATAAATGAAACAGAAATAGAGATTTAAAATAAATATCTGCTGTACTTTACTATAAATATATTTAAAATCTTGTACGAAAAAGAAAATACAATTAAATAATATATAAATTTCATACACACAAATAATAAAACTGTTTTTAATAAAGATATATTTTCTGCAATAGAATCAGGGTTGGATTAATTTATTAAATTAAATACGATACACGAGAAAATTTTAGTGTTATATAGAAAACTTTTTTACCTATATTATCTAAATATTTATTATTAAAAGTTTCTGTATATTTTAAGAATAAATATTTACAAAGGAAGGGAGTAAAATTTCCCTTTGGAAAAAGATTTGTTACCGCTGTATTGTTGCTATTTAAACTAATGGTATCATAAATTTAGTGTTGGATTTGTGCTCTGTTTAGAAAAAGAAAAAGTACATTAATACACTTTTAAGATAAACTTCATTATTCAAACCTTGTAAAAGTGATAAGCATGCTAATTAGCTAGCATAATTAGTATAAAAATGCAAAATTTTATATGGAAATATTTGTTTTAAATTTTATTTAAATATGATTAATGAATACAATATTGAAAGATATTAAAAATCTATGTAGGAGCAGAGAAAAAATTATTATTGCTATGTAATTGTAAAAGAAAAATATTCATATTTCTTAAGGCTGCTAGTCACTCAGCTTCCGAATTGCCCTCGGTAATGTTAAGTCTATGGGCGTTTGATGCATTCTTATATTTAAAGTATCCCCCCACGGAATTAATATTTTTTACATCTTTTTTAAGTGTTCTCTTCTAAAATGATGTCACTTTTTTTTTCTTAGTTATCAAAATATTTCTAAAATCTATGTATTAGTTTAATATTTTATCCTTATATATATATAAAAAAAGTTTTGATTTGGAAATGTACCAATAAAAAATCTGCGTAGATACCGTGAAATGTATCTGATTGGTCAGAGCTTTATGACGCTATAAGGGAGGTTACCAATGGGGGACCCGTCTCTCTGTCGCCAACTTGGCCCTATTTCAAGTATTTCGCCAAAATTAAGGATACTTCTCCGTTATACGGACAGCATGCCAAAATGCCTAATGCGCCAATTATTTCAGCCTTAATCGGGAAAAGGATTTTTCTTGTAAACCATGCGAAACATTGTGATTTGTTATTTATGAAAGGTGAATTACGTGAATGATTAGTGTTATTTAACCTTAACCATGGAAAGCTTTTTAATTTGCTATTATTCGAAATAAAAATGCTTTTTTTTTTATAAAATTATAATTTACTTTTACTGCTTATGCTGAGATGGATTTTACTATTTGTTAATTACCAGATGATAAGAAAGTTGCGATAAAACTGTTTCAGGAATTTGGAATTCTGCATAATAAATGGTTGTGTTCAAACAACCATGAAATGAAATTATGGATGAGTTCTGGAAATCCGAAATGGAGATGTAGCTTACGATCATGCGACGAAAGCGTAGGAATACAACAAAAAACATGGTTTGAAGGATCGCGATTGTCTTTTCTTAATGCTTTGAGGTTTATATATTTATGGTGCCAAGAGTTGACATCGATTGAGCTTTGTGAGCTGCAACTTGATATGAACCGCAACACAACAGTGAACTGGAATAGCTATTTTAGAGAAGTTTGTGCAAATGCTTTATGTTCACGACCAAATAGAAAAATCGGTGGACCTAATAAAATTATAGAAGTAGATGAAAGTCTTTTTACCAGAAGAAAAAGCAACGTAGGGCGTGTTCTTCCTCCTCAATGGGTGTTAGATGATTTATACCGTGAAACACGGGGATGTTTCCTTACTCCTATTTCAGATCGCGCAGCTGAAACTTTAATGGCGGCAATAGAAAACAATGTAGCTGATGGAAATATTATTTATACAGATTACTGGAAAGGATATAAAACAGATGAACTGCGAAGTGCTGGTTATGTTCATTTCACAGTAAATCACAAATACAATTTTGCCGACCCTAATACTGAATGTCATACTCAAAATGTTGAGAGATTATGGGGCATCGCAAAATGGCGCAACAAAAGACATCGGGGAACAGTTCGTCATCATTTAGAGTCGTATCTCATAGAGTTTATGTGACGACGTCTTTCTTCAAAAAATGAAATGTTTACTGGAATGCTAATATATATGGCACACATGTCATATTCGCCCCATATTGGCGCGATTTTTTCCTGACGCCAATGTCATATACGAACGGGTACTTAACTGGCGCCAAAGTGTCGTTATTTTGCTTGATGTGGTAACCCGGCTTATGTTGTGGCACAGATGTCATATTGTCATATTGGATGTCATATTGGCGCGATTTTTTTCCGATGTCAATTTGGCGAAAATATCAACAGCATAAACAGCAACACCCGAGTTACCATATCAAGTAAAATAACGACACTTTGGCGTCAGTTAAATACCCGTTGCGTATATGGCATTGACGTCAGAAAAAAATCGCGCCTATGACATCTGTACCTATGTTGTTTATGCTGTTGATGTTTTCGCCAAATTGGCAACCGAAAAAAAATCGCGCCAATATGGGGCGAATATGACATCTGTGCCAAAGAAATTTGTAATTTAATGACAGCAGTTTAATATGATTTTTTTATTTTATTACTTTATTGTATAACAGTTATTTGTTCATTTATTTTAATTATATATTTGTGATTTAATAAAATAGTTCGTAAAATTCTGTAATTTTCAAATGTTATATTTTTAAAATGCTCACTTTACTATCGACAATGTGTTTCTTTTATTTTTCAAATGTTTCAATTCACGTGATTTTCATTTTGCGCCAACTATTGCGATTGGCGACAATGCTGTGTGTATAACGGAAAAGTACCAAAAAGGGTACAGATGTCATATTCGTCCTATATTGGCGCGATTTTTTTCTGTCGCCAATATCATATAGGCAACAGGTACTTAACTTGCGCCAAAGTGTTGGTATTTTGCTTGATGTGGTAATCCGGATTATGTTGTTTATGCTGTTGATGTTTTTGCCAAATTGGCAACCGAAAAAAATCGCGCCAATATGGGGCGAATATGACATCTGTACCCCCAAAAGCATAGCCTACTATGATATATGCGGCCCACGCATTTCGCCGAAAACCGTCGAAAAAGTGAAGTCGGATTCAGCTTCAAACTCTGAAACAAAACATCACAACGTGCTCTTTTTTGTTTACATTTATACCCTGCCAGATAGCGGCTTGTTTCTCATCGTCGAAGTTTCAGAATCATAGATCGTATTTTCAGAATAATAAATTAAATACTTATATTCTTCAATTTCCTTACATTTAAAAGAATATTTTGCACAGTTTGTAGTATTTTAGTGTTCACATACTTTTAAGATTAGATAAATTACTTATTGTTTACTTGATCGTTTGGTTCATTCTGTTATTCTTTTTGAATGCCCCGTATTTACATAAAAATAGCTTGTGTTTCATATACACGTTTTAAAATTAAAATATGGTTTTTATCAAACTACAGATCTCATAACTGACTTGAGCAGTTATTTTTGACGAATTTATTGCTACCCGTAAAATATTTCTGTTTGATATCGTCCGAACTAAATAATAAAAATAATAGTAAAAAAAAAAAAAAAAAAAGACGATATTTCTTAAACATTAAATATTCTTATTTTTAATCATAGAAAGAAATGGTGATCGCAGATTTAAATATCGTTGCAATATTTTATGTCATCATATTATATCCAATCATCCAATCAATTTTGATTAAATCATGTAAGTGTATTTGTTACTTAATAAATTATATTTATTAATTATTACAAGGAATTTTATGAGTACTTTAATATATTTAAAAGAAATTCCATTAGATTTATTGTTTCAGCAGTGAAGATAGCAAATAAATTTGTGACATTGATGTTTTCAGACTATGCATGTTTTTATTTATTGAGGTGAATCGTAGAATACTCTACTTCTCCCTAACCTGGCAATAAAGGCGCCAAAGTGGCAACCTTGGCATTTAGTATTAACTTGGTATTAAGTAGCAACCTTGGAAGTCTTCTCCGGTCGCACCATTTGTTATTCCGATAATTGTTAAAATGATAATTTTTTTCTGATGATTAGATTTAATATTTTTATTAAACTCTTTTGAATCATAGCTATACGGAAAAAAATGTAAACACATTGGAATTCTCTGAACACTGCCCAGAGCGGATTGGTTGGTTCTCGTCGTTGAAGTTACGGTCAGAGTCAAATTTCTGTTTTGGGCAGCGTATCAGAGTCCTCTGGCGAGCAACTCCATACATTAAATGCAAATCGGTCTGCCGGTAGTAGTATCTAAGTATGCCTTACAAAAAGTAATGCTTTGGAAATGGAACAATGAAAATCTGCGTAGATACCGTGAAATGCAACTGATTGGTCAGAGCTTTATGACGCTATAAGGGAGGTTACCAAGGGGAGACCCGTCTATCTGTCACCAAAAGTGACGCCAACTTAGCGCTATTTCCAATATTTCGCCAAATTTCCATAGACTCCCATTGAAATACAATAGGGTTTACTTGCATGCAGGAAACCAACAAATTGAGATATTTCAATGCAACAAAAACTAATTAGCTTATGAATAGAGCTTAATTGAAATATTTACGTTATTTTTAAGCACAAACAATAATCTGGGGTTGTCTAGAAAATAGGAATTGCTTCGCTATACCGAATGGGATAGTTAAGCGATTACGCTGGGGGTTGGCGAGCGTAGCGAGCAGGGGGGGGGTGCCCCCCTAGTGTTTTATAAACTAACAAACTGGGAGTAAAATTTTAACACTTAAATGCCTGATTTTTCAAAAATCATTGTAATAAGGTTTTTCGGCTTTCATTTTTTAAATAAATCATGGGAAAAATACTTAAAAAAATCATATTTTGTTTTAAGTATGGTTTACGGCTAAAAAACAGTTTGTCACTAATCGGGAATACTGGACTTTAATTGAAAAAATAATTTTCCTTGAAAAAATTCTATAATATTAAACTCACAAGAATTTTAGGAACTATAATAAGAAATAAATGTTTCTCTTACCTGTATAAATTCGGTTACGGAGAGAGAAAATTATATAATTGAGAAATGATAGTGCGTTAAAAACTGAGATTCACATTTCAGAAAACTGCTCAATGCGCTATAAAAAAGGGAAAAAAAACTCTGGACTCAAAAATACTCAAAAGTATCTTTGGACCTGAAGTTTCTATTGATAAAGAATTTATTTCGGAATTGTGGGAGCTATGTAGGAGCTGAGTGCAGTAATCCCATTACCGTGCAGTAATCCATACGGCATTCGCGAGCGTTAGGTTCACGGAAATCTCCGCCAACGTTGAGACAATCTTCCTGTGTATAAAAGGAGTGTAGGTTTTATGACTTTTTTTAAAACAGAAAAAATATAATGAAACGCATTTATTTATTTATTGAAACTCATATATTTAGTAAGCACTTAAAGGTACACATTTTAAAATAAATTTTAATAATTATACACATATTGCGCAAAGTTTATTTCCTAGATAATGATTGAAAAAGTGGTATGCGATGCTTTGGAAGAACATATTTTTTTTGTTTATGAATTTCCTCATAAGGAAAAGCCTCAATCTCTCTTTTAAATTTCAGAGTCCTCACCAGTCAAGGATCGCATTCTATTGCTTTCTTAACAAGTAGTTTTTGAAGTTTTAAACTTTCACTGACAATTTTTGCAGAAAATATTTTAGCTGCAATGGAAATAAAATGAGTTTATTTTGCAAAAAATATTCTTTAAAAAACAAAATTAGCGAATAACCAAGTTAGGTATTCGTGAATGTTGAAATGGTCTTCATTTTTCATTTCGCGTATAATTAGATATAGCAAATATTAAATCCACGAATGTTAAGGGATTGGTATAGTGTATATTTATGTGAACATAACTATGTTTTCGAAGATAAAATCAGATCTATGTATTTTTGAAATATGCCATTGTTAAGTGCAGTAGTTTTGTCACTAATTGACTCTTTGATTTTTCTTTAAACTTTAGAAAGGTAATATATATATATATATATATATTAATGCATTTTTTAATATGTTCAAAATAGAATATTGTTAATGTTTTGTGTACACTTTATAAACCACACAAGTTGCTGATATTGCTTGTTAAATTTATCAAAAAATCAATTAAATCAAGAATATATCAATACTTTAAGAAAGGAAAAAATTATTATTTATGCAATTTTCAAATAAATTCCATTATCTATAGCTGTTTGCTTGTTAACAGGATACACTTGCTAATCAGCTAAAATTTACATATGAATAATTTCAAAGCTCTAATGATAGGAACAGACAAATTATAATATAGTAAATTAGAGAATAAAAAAAATACTTATCGCAATCTCTTTGTGCAAATCTTTGTGATAATTTTTTTTTTATCTTACAAAATACTCTATTTGTGACAAACTGTAGAATTAATTTTATGTAATCAGGAATAAATAAACAAAGAAAGTATTTGTTAAATCAGTGTAAGTTGCTAATGCAAAATTTGTACTTTACAGAAGAATATATTTGTATACGTTTTGAAAATTAAAAAAGCAAAACAAAAAACACTGACATGTATGTATAAAAAGTAGATTGTAATAAAAAATATGTCTTAAAAAATAGAAAATATCTTACACTTCTATTTTGTGTATGAACAGCATGTTTTTCGGTAAAGAAAACTTCAAATATTCTGAATAAAAACTTTTTGGAAAACATTTCTTACAATAAATATATTCAGAAAATTTCTAGATAAAGGGAAGTTAAATTAAAATTTTTATTTAAGAAAATAATACTTTTAGAGATAAAGTTAATTGTACTTTGCAAAAAATGAATTATATATAGTATGATTTATACTTATAATGCCAAGAATTAATTAAGTACATAAGTAAGGAAAGTTAGATTAAAAAGAGCATGGCATATAATATGGGATGATTATTAATCACGTCTATGAACGTGAATAAATTTAGGTAGGAGCGAACAAAAAATATTTTACACGCATTCATACCCACACATTGAATCTGTTCTTCTAATAATATACATGTGTACGAAACAGCTATGCTGCGTGTAAAACGTATCTGGGTGAAGCTGTGTTTATTTACACGTGTGTTCAGGGCCGGTACAACCATCGGGCAAACGAGGCAGCTTACCCATTGCGCTTCGCCAATTGGAGTCTTGTTAGGGGCCCTAATTGTATACAGCGTCTCTATACAATTCGAAATAGCGTTGCCCTGTGTAAAATAAGGATATTATTGTTATAAATTTGTCTTTAAATTCGTTTTCTCGAAAACAATTAGTAGAAACTTCATTTCTTAAAGCCAAAGTTGATAAAACTGACGAAGAATGTATAGCTGTCAACATCATGAAAGTAACACTTAACACAAAAAATAAATATTTAAAATGTTCTAAATGATAGAACCTTTTTCGAAATTTAAAATACTTATATATATTACATGTAAAAGAGTTTGTGTTTTTTTTTCTTTTTTATAGATTGCGAACTCTGTATTATAAACTATTTCATAACATACAATTCTTATGAATGATTTTTCTTATTGAAATATTTCAGTCAGAGATGTTGAGCCTCACTAAGGGATTTGACACGACATTGCGCCAGCCCTACGTGTGTTTGATTTTATTAATATGCTGCCTTAACATAATTTAGATATATAGGTGTAAACTTCCTTTTGCAATAATTTTGAAGGGTTTTAAGACTTTAACATGGCATTGGTATCTTATGTAGCTGAAAACATGGACATATAAAAAAGGGAAATGTAAAGTAAAATTGTGTTAAATTAAGTGTAGCTGTAATTACATGTGTGTTTTATGTTTATTAAAAAGTTGTTAGAGAGTTACACGTCTATGAACTACATGAGTATTAGTTCTTCAGATTTTTGAAATTTAAACCTCATATTTAGTTATTTACTTAAAAGAAAAAAGATAGCAAAAAATAACAATAACGAAACAATAAACAATAAAGAACAAAAATCAATAAAGAAAACACTAAACAATAAAATAAAACTATAATCAATAAAAAAAATATCAAAACAATAAATGACAAAATCTACAATCAATGAAAAATAATACAAAAGCAATAAACATTAAAACGAAGACAATAAACGATCAACAATAAACAACATAACGGAAATGATAAAAAATAAACCGAAAACTATTATAAAAAACAATGTAATAAATAATTCAACGAAAACAAAAAAAAGGAACAAATAATGACGAAATAAAAAAAAATAAATTTTAAACTTAATGTTCACTTCGAATTAAACCTAATATTACTTCAGTGCTGGGTTCGATCCCAATCGCGCCCGTCGGCCTAATCGTTCGGAGTTTTCGTGGTTTTCTTCGAACCTTGGTTCTCCAAGCGTTAATATGGGTTAGGTTCCCTTAGAAAGACCTCCACGGAAGGCACTCCCCCCTTAGGGCCTATATCCCACGTGCAGATAATTGGCCGACATAAATACAACCAACCAACCAAATGTTTCCAAATTTGTTGATTTTTGATTAAAGAAACTTTTAAACTAGAATAATCGAGAAAAAAGTCTAAATGCAAAGTCACCATCATCTTTTGCTCAATCAAATAAAAATAAATAAATATTTATATACTGCATATTTGCGCAATGAATTTATTCCCTGAAAAAACATTAACATGGATACATCATTTTAGATCACTTTTCTTAAAATGTAGTTGTAAAGAAATAAATATAAAAGCAAAAGTACTTTGTAAAAAACATTTTTTTTATAAGCATCCAATGTTCATATTGAAGATCACATCTCATTGTTTTACTGGAATTCAGAATTCAGGAGTACAAGAATTCCAAAAAATTCCGATACAATACATTAATTTGGCGTGAGTGCTAAACTCGGTTATGTGAAATTCAATATTTTTACATACCTATCATACGTAGTATAGGGTAAATCTTGTAATCGTTTAAAAATCGAAAAATATTTTTAACGGATTTACGTTTCAGACACTGGAGATTCCGAAAAACATATTTTTAGAAAAAAAAAAATGGTGTCCGTCTGTATGTGTGTCGGTGTGTGTGCCTGTAACAGCTCTATCTCCCGAAAAAATTGATATAGAGACTTAAAATATGGTGTGTATTTAGGGAGTAATAATGGGAAGAAGCCTATTAAATATCAGTAACCTCGATTATGCGGAACTATTTTTTTCGGGCTCTCGAAGTATTCGTTCTGATAAAAGATATATAAAAATTTTCGAAATTATTTATTTGAACTAGTGAATATAAAAGATAATAAAATAATATAAATTTTGCATCCTAAATGAACTCGATCCGATAATCAGTTGCCGAGATATTTGTAATCCTATTTTTCACACTCTTCGATTTTTCATGACCCTGTATTTCATTCAAATTTCAATTCAAATATATATTTTAAATGGAAATGAGACGCCTAATCCGACGCAGTAAAGTGTTAGTTAATATGATTATAATTTTTCGAGTTATAAGGATGTTTCTTTTACGCAATTCGGTACTACTCGATTATCCCGCCGACCCAAAAAATATCGCCAAACTATAAGATTAAATGCCACTAATGGCCTATCGTAAATGTGAAGCATTTAATGCATACCCATACCTATAAGGGGGTTTAACATAGGGGGGACCTTGTTCTGTCACCAAATGCCGCCAAGTTTGTCGCCAACTTGGCGGTATATATTCATATAAAAAACAATATATTCAGCTAGATTCTTTTGAGAAAATTTACAAATTATTAAAATAATCTATTAGACGATTTTTAGAAGAATTGGCTTTTCGTTATATGAAAATGTTTTATTTATAACTAATTTAGTTAGAAAATAAACAGGCATAATTTTGAAAGGTGTGTAGTACACGCACAAATTAATCGATTAGAATACTTTGTTATATTGTTCTTTTATTCTAAAATTTTTGTAACATATTAGAAAATATATATTGTACATGTACTGCACTGGCATTGCACTTTTCAATAAATATAATTAATTTGTTTTCAAAAAATAAAATATACAAAATTAAGTAAAATTATAATTTGTGCATAGATTGAATGTTTTACGGGGGAAAAAAATCCCAATCATTCTGAATAAAACGTTTTTTGAAAACATTTGTTACTATCAATGTATCAAAATATGGAACAGATATATATTCCTGCAGCCGCGATCTTGGATTTTTTCTTGGCGTGAAATCCCATTTTCCTCTAAGTAGTAAATGTCGCCAAGCAGCGAGTTATGCGCATGTTAGGCTTAACGAAAATAATCTTAACGGATTTGTCACATCGATAAAGATCACCAACAAAAAATCGACAAGAAATTTTAAAACATCGAAGATGGCGGCCGCGGAAGTATACGGCATCTAAGCCTAAAACAACATCAAGATAAGAGTAGGTTATAAAATATAATTCATACCTTTGGAAATAATAGCACATATTTTGTTGTAAGTCGGTACTCTTTGAAAACTAAAAGAATTGCGTATAAGGGCATCTCTAAGAAAACTTAAGGTTTGTGTTAACTGTCTAAATAGTATTACGTAAATGTGCTTTAGAATAAGATAGTGAAATATGATTAATAACGCCTATTTTCTTCCATATTCTGGTGTAAAAATGAACAAAAAAATTTTGAACGAAAGGATACTCAGACGTTGTTTTTGCGCTTACAGTGATATACCTATGTATGAAAACTAGAATGCTGTGTGTAAAACGTATCTGAGTGAAGCTCATGAGGAGTAATTTTGCAGAGTTTTAAAATTTTAAACTTTATAGGCTAGAATAACGTTACCCTCTGTAGCTAAAATGATTAATAAATAAAAAGAGAAAATAAAGAGTTCTGCTAATTTGAATGGGGCTACATTTACACGCATGTTTTATTTTTATTAAAGAATTCACATAAGATGCACGCCTACAAACTAATTTGCAGATTTTTTCAAATTTAAACCTCATATTAAATAACGACATGAAAAAATAAACAATAACAAAGCAATAAAAATGGCGAAACAGTAAACAATAACGAAGCAATAAAAATGACACCACAGAAAACAATAAAAAAGACAAAACAGTAAACAATAACCAATAATAAACAATGAAAAATTAAACGATTTTATGAAACAATAAACAATAAACAAATCTATTAATAATTTCGAAACCAACAAACAATAAACAATAAAACGAAAAT
Source organism: Maratus speciosus (assembly GCA_963932465.1). Classification (NCBI taxonomy): domain Eukaryota; kingdom Metazoa; phylum Arthropoda; class Arachnida; order Araneae; family Salticidae; genus Maratus; species Maratus speciosus. The sequence continues at coordinate 68,810,449 of OZ010789.1, forward strand.
AATAAATCATAGACATTAAACTGTATAACGAAAACAATAAACAATAAAACGAAGACAAATAAAAAAGACGAACAATGACCAGTATATTGAATACAAAAGAAAGACGAACAATGACCAATATATTGAAGACAAAAGAAAGACGAACTATTAACAATATAACACAAATAATAAACATTAAACAATACACGATAAAACGAAAATAATAAACAATTATTAATGAAAAATGACGAATTATAAAACAATAAACTATTGAAAACAACAAACGCAAATTAAAAATAATTAAAAATAAAACCTCATATTGAATCTTTTATCACTTAATCCTCGTACCTTCTATAACTGAAAAGGATGACCATATTAATGGAGAAAATAGAAATATTTTTTCTTCGAAATACTTATCATAATTTTTAAATGTTGCATAGAATATTTCCTAGACTTTCACATGATGTTTCATTTAACACATGTTTATTCATAAGATATTAAATAGGACAAAAAGCGAATGATTTCGGATGTATAAGGTCCAATATACGTATAAAAATATAACAAATAATTTATTCCAATCATCAAAATTCGTAATTGTTTAAAAAAAGTTTTTTTATTTAAACAATTTTTACTATTTTTTTTTTTTTTTAGTTTTTTTTTCTTACATTGTAATAAAGCCTCTTCTCCACATAAAGTAAAGCTTAATTTCCAAGCAATAATAGAACAAATTTTTTGACCAACGAACACTGTTTATCAATTAAGGCACAGAAACGAAGAAAAACATTAAATACTACTTGGCAAGTGAATACTGAAACGCAGTTTTCTTTTAAGCTTCACCAGAGACTCGTAAAAAAGGATATTTCTATTACTATCTAGAAAATAATAGAAAGAGAGATCATGAATTATAGACGTATATAACATTTTTTTCTAATGCATTTCTTTTAAATAAGAATAAAATGGGAATTCCCAATAGGAACTAAATTAAACCTGAAAGCTATTGAATAAATATAAAACTTCTTTCTTAATACCAATATAAATTACTGGAATATATTTATGGTTATCCATACCTGTTTTACAAAATCAAAGGTTTCCAAATCCGTTGATTTAAATTTAGAAACTTTTAAGAAAAGTTAAGAAACAGAAAGAAAAAAAAGTTAAGAAACTTTTAAAATGGTAATAATTTAACAAATGACAGAAATACAAATTCAACAAAGCAATATCATGATTTTTTTTAATATATATATATATAAACTCGGTTTATGGCGTCAGATGCCGCCATCCGAAGAATCCCCAATAGTCTTTTTCCATTTCTTCCGGTCAAGGGTCCACTCCTATTCCAGACCTCTATCCCTCATTGCGTTTGAGATATCATTCATCCATGTCTTTCGTGGTCTTCCCTGTTTCCTTTTTTTGTTTGTTTCATAGTTGAATGTTATTTTGGGTAGTCTTTCATTATTCATTCTTTTGACATGACCATACCAGATCAATTGCTTTTTTTTAATATCATCTAGTATGGTTCCCTTCATTTTCATCATTTCCCTGATTCTATCATTTCTTACTCTTTCTATTCTTGATATCCTGCATGATCTTCTTAGGGCGTCCATTTCTACTGCCGCTTATTTCTTTCTTTCTGTCTCCATAATTATCCATCCTTCTGCTCCATATAACAATATGCTCTTTACAATAGAGTTGTATATATTATGCTTTCTTTTCCTAGAGATCTCCTTACTCCACCAAATAGAATTTAATATTTTTACAGCCTTTTTCCCCTGACAAATTCTGCATTTAATTTCCTGTAAGTCTCTTCCTTCTTTATTAATGTCTACACCTAAATATCTATAATGCTTACAGCTTTCTATTTTTATGTTATTAGTTAGATTTAGGTCTGTCTCATTTTCTCCTACACATAGGTATTTGGTCTTGCTGACGTTCATGTGAAGTCCCCATTTCTCAAATTCTTCCTTAATTTTCACCGTCATTTCCTCTAAATCCTTTTTACTTTTTGCAATTATAACTTGGTCATCTGCGAATTGTAGAGTAAAAATTGACGTTCCATTCATATTAAGTCCCATTTCTCTGCACTTCTTTTTCCACATTTTCAATGCTTCTTCAACATAAATTTTAAAAAGTGTTGGGGAGATACAACATCCCTGTCTGAGTCCTTTATCTGTTATAAAACCTTTTGATAATCCTTGGCCTATTTTGATCTTTGTTTTTGATTGTGTGTAAAGTTCTTGAATTGCTCTAATAATACTTGGATTTATAGCCATTTCATTTAATACATTCCATAATTTTGCGATTGGAACATTATCATATGCTTTCGTAAGATCTATAAATAGAAGATGGATTTGATTTCCTACTGCCATTTCCTTTTCAACAATTTGTTTAAGACAAAATATATTATCCATAGATGATCTTCCTGCTCTAAATCCACTTTGCTCTTCACTTTCCTTCATTCTTATTTCTTCTTCAATGAAATCTTTTAAAATTCGTCCATACAATCTACTAAATGTTGCTGTTACAGTAATGCCTCGGTAATTCTCACATTTTTGCCGGTCTCCTTTATTATATATAAGTGAAAATAAATGGATATTTAAATAGTGCTTATCTACATAATGACTTACTTCAGATTAAACACATAAATGTGTTTATTTTGTTTTACGTATATTTTCTTAAAATTTAGTTATAACTAAAAAATGTAAGCGCCAATATAATGGAAAATAGTAGCGTTATAACTTTAATTTATAATGTATTATAACGCATTCAGAAGTGTTTACAGACACATCTATTCAACAGAAAATAATTACAGTTTGCATGGGAATTAATTAGAAAAGTGTTTATATAGAATCATATAAATATAGTAAGTAAAATTCAAAAAAAGTATATATTTACTCATCTTTACTCGCCGGAATATTAATTTGTTAAATTAGAAATATTGGTAAAGGAAATTTTCAATCATTATTTTTTATGGACAAATAATTGCAACAATATGAATGATTGCTTCAAACGAGTAGCTGAGATATTACTCAAACGAGACGAGCGCTAAATGGCTATACATATTTCAATGAATGCTTCAATCGAATGAAAATAAATAAATAAATAAATACTGCATAATTAAGACAATTGGTATACATAAACATGGATAGAATTAGAACAGTGGTTCTTCTAAGATCCCCAGAACTGTAGCAGATCCAATCACAGAAGACCTCGCCGGAAAATGTTTAAAGCTAACTTCTATAAGTTTAAGACATTGACTGGAAAGTTCAGTAGATCACAGATTGGACTATTTGAAACAAAATCCTGGACTAAAATTATTTTTCGTGTGTATTAGAGTTAAAAACCTTGCTGGTGACTTACTATTTTTCATACTACACATAAAAGTATGCATTTACTTATAAAAATCAATATAAAATTCAAAGTTTACTTAACTTTTTACTGTTTATAAGAGCAAAGTGATATTTAACAGAGTTATTTTACTTACAAGTAATGCTTAATGAAATATTATTAATTATACTATATGCAAACTTTTAATTTATAAAGAATGTACTAATATATACATATATATATATATTATTTGCATTTAGTATTTAGCCAAGTTGAGTTTCTAAAGTCGTGTAGTATAGAGATTCAGGTTTTTCAGTGTTATTATTAGTAAGTAAGTAAGTAAGTAAGCACCCACACTGGGAACCCGCTTTTGGCTTATAGTTAGGTGTAACCCCCAAGCCCAGGGCAGGGAAAAGTTTTACTACCTGCGGAAACTCTTGAATATTTTTTTTTTTTTTTTTTTTTTTTTTTTTTTTTTTTTTTTTTTTTTTTTTTTTTACAGTTTAGGAGAAATAACAATGTTAGATTTATGACAATTATTGACAGTGTGTGCAATAAATATTTACAGATGACCCCTATAATTGCAGATAATTTGAGAGAAATATTCATTATTATAACATATAAATATGCATAGTTTTTAGAATTTGATATTAAACTTTTTTGATCACAATTACCTACATATTTACAACACTTTTATGTTATTTTCCTGATCCACAATACTAACATCAATTTAAACCATATACAAATGTGATATTTGCAACACTTAAAGCTAATTTCAAGATATATGATGCAAAATTATTTTTAACTCTATACTAAAAATGAGTATTAAGGTACAAGATGCGAACAATAATTAATATTATGCACTATTATGAAAGTATCAGTAATTGTAGATAATAATTATTTACAAATTTACAGTACAATGATACTATGTTTGAGATATTATGTAAGATACATGATGCAAAAATTATTTTTAAATATACACTAAAAATTTAGTATTAAGGTACAAGATGCGAACAATAATTAATACTATGCACTTTTATAAAAGTATAAGAAATTGTATATAATAGTTATATCTAAATTTACAACACACTAGTACTCCAATAACAATTAAGAATCTGTACTGGACTAATGAAAGTTGCTATTTACACTTTATAGAAAAAAATTGGTATTTGAAGATGACTCAATCGAAGGAAACTTACCAGGAGTAAAAATTAATTACATTTTATATAAAATACGACCACGCTGACTCGAATACCCCAGACCACAGCCAGAATTAAGTTTGGAAAAGATAAATAGTATAGAATTAAGCTAGAAATTTATAATTTATAAATGAGTAAAAACTGTTGAGAATGTTATAGTTTTCATATAACTTTTTGAGCTGAATGGGATCATTAATAATCTTAAGAATATCTGCGAAGATTGAGGGTCCTTGATTTTAAATTTCATAAATTTGCAATTCCAAAGAAATTTATATATGAGCAAGATATTTTTTTTTAATTGAACATCAACACTATAAGTAATAAGGTTATACTTCTAAAATTGTCCGCCAAACCCCGACACACATTTAAAAAGCTATATATATACAGGGTGATTCATAAAAGATGGGCAGAACTTTAAGTGGTTATAGTACACTTAAAGACAAATAATATTAAATAGGAGACTAAGGGTCCCAGACGTATTCCCAAGGAGATAGGGGGCATTAAAGTTTAGGGTCCGAAATTTCAAATGATTATAAAACATGGAAAAATTGGTCGATTCGTTTGCGGTTTTTGCAAAAAAATTTCTTTATGCCAGTATTTTCTTGAAATAAAATTTTAAAGTTCAATTTCAAAAAATGCCGATAGGGGGCGCTTTAGACTTTGGAGTAACAAACAACTATTTTTTAACGTTATTTTTTGTATTTCTTTAAATGATTTCGAAAGCTTAGACTTAAACTTAAATTTTGATCTAAAAATCTGAGTCCTAACGAGTAGTTAAGTAGCGTAAACTGAAATTTGAAATTTGAAACCCTTCTCCTCCCAGAACAAAAATCAGTTATTCCCGATCTTTGTGTCGTAGATTAGGCTCTAACTACTGCCGCGTTTTGCTAAAATTATTCTTTATGTCAGTATTTTCTTGAAAATAAATTTTAAAGAAAATTTTCAAAAAATTCCGATAGAGGGCGCTTTAGACTTTGGAGTAACGAACAACTATTTTATACCGTTATTTTTTGTGTCTCATTAAATGCTTTCTAAAGCTTAGACTTAAATTTTCAGCCCAAAATCTGAATCGTTAGACGTGGTTAAGTTTCTGGGGAGAGGGGTTTGAAATTTCTACTCCTGAGCACAGTTCAGTTTACCATGTCCACACATTGTGTGCTGTGATACGAGGTAAAAAGACACAAATTAGGATTATGTTACCAAAGCATATTTATTAACATGTAATTACAATAAATGTTCAAAATTGTGACCACCAGAGGTTATGCACGCAGAACAACGGCGAAGAATGGAACGGCGAACATTCGCGAAAACATCAGGCTTTTCGAGCACTTCCCCTACAGCGGCGGAAAGTCTGGCGACCAGTTCCTCGGGTGATTCAATGGGTGTCTCATACATAAGAGCCTTCAATCGTCCCCAAAAAAAGAAATCGAAAGGTGAAAGATCTGGCGAGCGAGCAGGCCAATCAACAGGACCACCTCGACCAATCCATCTGTTCGGAAATGTGATGTCCAGATAGTTGCGGACGTCTCGTACGTAATGGGCTGGCGCTCCATCGTGCTGGAACCACATGACCAGCCGGATGCGTGGAGGAACAACGTTTAACAGGTCTGGCAGCACATGTTGCAGAAATGTGAGGTATGTTTTACCGTTGAGGCGTTCAGGAAGAAGGTACGGTCCGATTAGGTGGTCTCCGAGGATTCCTGCCCAAACATTGATGGAAAAGCGTCTCTGATGAGCATGTGGATACGTAGCATGTGGATTGACATCCGCCCATACATGTGCATTGTGTGTGTTAAATGTACCTTCACGTGTGAAGGTACATTCATCGGTGAAAAGCACAGTTCGTCCAAAATGTGGATTTAGCGCGTTCTGCTGCAGAAACCAGCGGGCGAATTCAATACGATTTAGATAATCCCCTGGAGACAGTTTCTGGACTCGTTGCACATGAAACGGGAGCAAATGTTCATCCTTCAGTACCCTCCAAGTCATGGACTGTGAGGTATCCACCTGCCTAGCCACTGTTCGTGTACTTGTACTTGGCTGCGCCGCTACTACATCCAGAATGGCTTCTGCAACAACTACTGATTCGTCCTTTTTTGCACGACCTGCATTCGACCGGGAAGCGAGAAATTATCCCGTCTCACACAACTGTCTGTGCAAGCGCTCGAAAGTTTTGCGGTTAGGCAACCGCCTGTTGGGAAATCGCTCTCCGTACATTCGTTGTGCCTCTACACCATTTCCATCTGCCGCTCCGTAAATTAAATGCATCTCAGCCTTTTCCTTATTCGTGAAGGGCACCATCTTCCGATTCATTACTACAGCGACTTACACTTGACTCACCGTTCAGTGGTTTTTATGCCTGAATCGTGTCGAAATTTTGCATACGTGTTCTTCTTCTTCCCCATTTGACATTTGCATACTTTCTGTTTCCTTCTTCACCCGGTGACTAGCGTCAGGAATGGAGCTTTAACGTTTGCATGAGCGACATTTCCAACTGTGCCAGTGCCTTTATGAGTGAATACCGACTATGCAGTCCTTGACGAAAGTTGTATTTTTGCCTCGTATCACAGCACAGAATCGTTGGGCATGGTTAAGTAGTGCAAACTGAACTATGTTCAGAAGTTGAAATTTGAATCCCCTCCCCTCGCTACTGAACCACGCTCAGCAATTCAGATTTTGAGCTGAAAATTTAAGTTTAAGTCTAAGCTTTAGAAAGCATTTAATGAGACACAAAAAATAACGGTATAAAATAGTTGTTCGTTACTCCAAAGTCTAAAGCGCCCTCTATCGGAATTTTTTGAAAATTTTCTTTAAAATTTATTTTCAAGAAAATACTGACATAAAGAATAATTTTAGCAAAACGCGGCAGTAGTTAGAGCCTAATCTACGACACAAAGATCGGGAATAAATGATTTTTGTTCTGGGGGGAGAAGGGTTTCAAATTTCAAATTTCAGTTTATGCTACTTAACTACTCGTTAGGACTCAGATTTTTAGATCAAAATTTAAGTTTAAGTCTAAGCTTTCGAAATCATTTAAAGAAATACAAAAAATAACGTTAAAAAATAGTTGTTTGTTCTCCAAAGTCTAAAGCGCCCCCTATCGGCATTTTTTGAAATTGAACTTTAAAATTTTATTTCAAGAAAATACTGGCATTAAGAAAATTTTTTTGCAAAAACCGCAAACGAATCGACCAATTTTTCCATGTTTTATAATCATTGGAAATTTCGGACCCTAAACTTTAATGCCCCCTATCTCCTTGGGAATACGTCTGGGACCCTTAGTCTCCTATTTAATATTATTTGTCTTTAAGTGTACTATAACCCCTTAAAGTTCTGCCCATCGTTTATGAATCACCCTGTATATATATATATATATAAATCAACATACCTAAATTAGAACTAAAAAGGTATAAAAAGAACACGTTTAATTTATATTTTATTTATTGCTCTATAAATAAAGCTATTGAGTTGAACAATTCATCAAGACAGCAAAAATATAAATTTAAACATAATTAAATATAATAACAAAGTTGAAACGTAACAATAAAGAACCTCTTTTCGCAGATAAATCTCCTCTGAGTCTAGGAGCCACATGATATGACTCATGTCCCTGAAATAGACACATAACGATGCACCAGTTAACCAGCTATTATAAAATATGCGTTTTACAGTTGTTGAGAAAGTTTAAATTTTTACATTTTTTGTCAGGTTTTGGCGTCAAATGCGCCCGAGTGTTTAATGCATCGAACAATCTCCGCGTTAAATTGTACTATAAATAGTTCATACCTACACTTAAAAAAAATCTCTCAAATTGACGGAAAAAAATGTCAATTTTGGCTCCAGTGAACAACCGTTTAATTTACAGAAAATATCTGTAATTTTTCATTAAAACAGTTTTTTCTGTAAAAAAAAAAAAATTACAGATTTTTTTTCTGTAAAAATTACGAAATTCAGTTTCTTTTATAGAACAAAACTGCCTTTCTTTAAAACATTTTTTTTGTAAAGGTTCTATTTTTTTCTGGTACAATTAGAGATTTTTTTTTACAGTGTAGTTACAATTTAACTTATTGATGTGCCGTGGAATTTTAAATAGCCTACTTAATTTTAATCCACAATTAAATATAATAACAAAGTTGAAACGTAACAATAAAGCACGTCTTTTCGCAGATAAATCTCCTCTGAGTCTAGGAGCCGCATGATATAACTCATGTCCCTGAAATAGACACATAACGATGCACCAGTTAGCCAGCTATTATAAAATATGCGTTTTACAGTTGTTGAGAAAGTTTAAATTTTTACATTTTTTGCCAGGTTTTGGCGTCAAATGCGCCTGAGTGTTTAATGCATCGAACAATCTCTGCGTTAAATTATACTATAAATAGTTCATACCTACATTTAAAAAAAATCTCTCAAATTGACGGAAAAATGTCAATTTTGGCGCCAGTGAACAACCGTTTAGTTTACAGAAAATATCTGTATTTTTTCATAAAAACAGTTTTTTCTGTAAAAAAATAGATTTTTTTTCTGTAAAAATTACGAAATTCAGTTTCTTTTACAGAAAAAACTGTTTTTCTTTAAAAAATTTTTTTTTTGTAAAGGTTCTATTTTTTCTGTTAAAATTACACTTTTTTTTTTTACAGTGTAGTTACAATTTAACCTACTCATGTGCCGTGGAATTTTAAATAGCCTACTTAATTTTAATCCTACGTTGCCACAATGACACAAGAATTGATGAATAAAATTTTGGATTTATTCGTAATAAATTAGTTTTAACACTTTGTTATCTGCAACAAAGTGCTAAAGATTGTTATCATCTTTCTTGGAACACATTTTGTTTAGAGGTTAATTAACTATTTGCGATAATATAATTAGCTTAAATTAGAAATTCTTTGTTAAAAAAAAACAATCATTTGAGCTAGATTCTTTTTTAGAAAATGTACAAAAGAAGAAAACAGAAGCCTTAGAAAGCATCAGTTAAAAAAATATATATATCTGTTGGAATATTGTTTAAAAGGATAGGCTTTTTCTTCCTTAAAAATGTTCTATTTATAACTAAGTAAGTTCACACATAAAGAGACCTAATTTTGAAAGGTGTGTAGTACACGCATAAATTAAACAGTTAGAATATTTTGTTGCATAGTTCTTTTATTCGAAAATTTTGTATAAGAACTAAATATATTCTTACATAAGTATTTCAATCATTTTTATAATATTAAAAAAAAAAAAAAAAAAAAAAAAAAACGAATAAATCATCATTTTTGCAGAATCCAAATAAAGTTTGTTAAATTATTTTTTATTTAGTAACAAAAGAAGCAATATTTACAATTAATGATTGAATAATTACAATTATTAATGAGGGAATATTTACAATTACAATGCATGTTACATGTGCTTAAAATTGTTATTATAACTGACACCGACCTTAATAGTGTGTAATAATCCGTGTTAAGCATGCGCGAATTCATTGAGTTTGAATCACTATCTATGAGTTTTGAGTTGCATTTGACTCACTTATTTGAAAAACAAGCGGTGATTGGAGTTGATCTAAAACAATCCGAGAGTTTGAATTAAAATTACAACTGAAACTCATTGAATTTTTTCAGAACTTTGTGAAAATTATTCTCGCCGTTAAAAACATGTTTTTTTCCCCCGTATATAATACCAGTTCCCACAGTAAGAATGGATGTTTGACCATGACCACCGTCCGTACATTTCATTATAAAGTTTTGGTGATAATATTATTTTTGCATTGAGAATAGAGAAATGCATTTTTGATACTTTTTCGAGTTATTTTCGATGTTTTATATTTGATTGCATATTGCATATTTTTTTCTGTCAATTCAAGAAATGCACTTCATGTATGCATCAAAATTCAGCCCAACATAAAATATGATTATGTATAAAATCACTTATTATCATTAAACTATAGTTAAACATTTAAAAGTGAAAACCGTGCATTTAATATAAATACCTATTAATAAACTTATCAACATGTTTCATACACAATCGGTCACATTATCAAGACCAATACTGATAAATAAAATATTTTCGAAAAAATTTCAAAAATGAACTTTGTAAACAAAACCACAATATCACAAGTATAATGAAATTAATGCTTTAATTGAAATGGTCATATGTGAAAGTAAATTATCTTATCCTTTTTATCAATTTTGCATGCATAACTTTGGTTTTGTAAACTGGTGTTTCAAAGGAGGGCGATTAAATTATATAAGCATGAAAGAGAAAATTCCTATTACAACTCCTAAATTGTATTCTCAATTAATATATTTTTACATTCAATCGAATGGGATTCGCAAACTTTTATTATCTGAAGAAATGGGGATTTTATTCCGTGTCTTCTGTAATAGAAGACATCCACTTTAATAAGTATATATTTTCTGATTTTTTTTAAAGAAAGATATATTTTACATATAACAGTATAATTATATATTTTTTAAAAATCAAAACGAATTATAAATTTTGAAGGAAACAATTATTTTAAATAGAATAGTCTTTTGCAGGTGTTAAAAAATGAAATAAAATTAAATATTGAAACTATTTATAATTTCAATGAAAGTAGAGTAGAACAAGAAAAAAAATGAGTATGGAATAAAACTATTGACAGGCATTTAAATTAATATTGATTTTTCTTTCTTGAAATGAATATTTCCAAAATGTATTTTTTGAATTTAGGAGCTATTTGTACCTGAGTGTGATTTGTCAGTGCACTGAGGAAGGTATGCTATATGCTACCGAAACCGGTATGCTTAAAATTTAAAATTATTGGCGCCTTTAACGTTGTATTTGTACGCTTCTAAAGCGAATATACTTCTATATATTTATACTATAATAAGATATAAAAATAAAATATGATCATTTTTCATAATCTCTCGTTCGCAAATATTTATAATATAATTAATTTCATCAAAAAATATTTTATGTAATAATGATAAAAGGAAGAAACGCATGAAATATTCTTAATGTACTTTTGTACAGTCAGTCAAATAAATAACTTTGGCCTCTACTTGTGTTGCGATAAAGGTTTATGTTTTTTTTTTTTTTTTTTTTTTTTTTTTTTTTTTTTTTTTTTTTTCTTAAATATATGTAAAACGAAAAAAAAAAAAAAAAGCTTATATGGTCATCTTCATACCGAAATCTGAACAAACTCAAAAATTTTGAATACCTAACATAATATTGTAACATAAAATTTGCAAACATTATTCGCAAACATTACCAAAGTATACCAAACAGGAAATCATTTGATAAATTATTTAAGGAATTATGCATATGCAAAATCTGAAATGACTAATGTTAAATTAATTTTAATAGTACTTAAAAAAACTACAATTCAGGATGTTTTTTAAGCATACCTGAGAAAGTAACTGCCGAAATCAGCTGTCAATTTGGTTTCACATATATAAAGATAGTAGAATTATTCTTAATCATTTTTGTTATAACTGTAGAATCGGGACGTTGAAAAACATGATACTGAAAAGAAAAGCATTTTTTAAAGCATTGCTTAGTCCTTGAATGAAGTGTTCTTCTTGGATGAATGCAATACAGGACAAGAATTATCGTGTATACACTTCGGTAAGCGTAATTAAAAAAGACGAAAATAGCCTCAAAATGTAATATATCTAAACCATACCGCTAAATAGCATCATTATATCTAAAAAAGTAAAAATAATAATTACTATCTTAAAAACCAGTATTTAAGAATAATAAAAAAAAAAAACATTAATAAATCAAAAGCACGTTTTTATTTAAATGTGTTTTAAATAATTCATTTAATTTGCCAAAGGGCATTTAAACCTACTTTAAATGTAAATGATAAGTATAAAGATTACACTGGTAAAAATCTTCAGTTCGATGCACATTATAATGTGATGCTCACAAACATTAAAAGGAAAAGTGACATAACACATTATAAATCAATCATTATAATTTTAATGAATGTCATTATGTAATTTATTTATTTTGATAGTATAAGAAACGACGTTTCTTTCTTTTTTTTAAAAAAATTCGGCATTGGCAAATTTTCATGACTTAAAATTTCAAAAGTAATGTCTTGCATAATTAATAAGACATTCCATGAATGTATAATAAATCTGAAATAATAGAAACAGCGATAAAATTTCACGAATTCATAGTTCAGTTTGGTTAAAGCATTGCTCAGTCTTTGAATGAAGCGTATTTCTTAGATGAATGCACTACAGGACAAGAGGTCTCATGCAGACTCTTTGGCCAATATAATTAGAATAAGCTAAAAGTAGTTACAAAATTTAACATTTTTAGCAATGTTTCGTATGCGAATCTAACGTATCACCATATCTAAAAGTACGGTATTTACTATCTTAAAGATCAGCAATTAAAAAAAAAAAAAAAAAAAAAAAAAAAAAAAAAAAAAAAAAAAAAAGTTGTTAAATCAAAAGAACTATTCACGTAAATGTGTTTAAAATAACTCATTTAATACAATGTATATTTTTGTGATTCTTCCTTTCCAGGGCATTTATACATTAAATGTTAATAATAAAAATAAAAATTACATGTTTAAAAATCTTAAATTCTTTATGGTGCTTTCAAGCAATAAAAACAAAATTAACACAACACCTTTTAAATCATGTATTATAACTTCAATGAATATCATTATGTATTTTTTTTTATATAGTTGGAGAAATGATGTTCCTTTATTTTACTTGAAAAATCCTGCGTTGGTAAATTTTGACTTAAAACTTCAAAAATAATGCCTTGCATAATTAATAAGACATTGAAGATGAATTTGAGAGACCACGAAAGCATAATAAATCTTAAATAATGCAAACAGCGCCTAAAATAAATCTTCCTTGGTATGGAAAAAGTTAAGAAAATATAACCTGAAAGTACTGGATTTTAGTTCATTAATTTTCTTAATATTAATCTTTATTAAAAAAAATTAAAATGTAAATTAAACTATGATGGTTTGCGTTAACAGGAGATTTGTTTTAATGAACATTATTTTATTTTAACATTTTTCAGAATTTATAAAATTCTATGTATTAATTAAAAATTAAGAATTCTATTTTGTCAGGTTACGTGGCACGATTAATAAACGTCAGTTTTCTTGAGTAAATTTATTTTTTTACTTTTTTGCTTGTTAAAATATTTGCATATTGATAACCATAATTTAAGAATATTAAAATGTTTTATTTTCTCTCAAAAAAAAAAAAAAAAAAAAAAAAAAAAAAAAAAAAAAAGTTATTAGCCAAGAAATAGACATTTTGGATGAATTTCACTGCATTCTATATTTTTCAAAGATTAATTACTGGTTTGAAACAAATGTGTGTCTTTAGAAGCAAGATTTTAGAGGCTTTTGTAAAAACTATCCAATCATTTTTTTAAATTATTTAATTATTTTAATTTCGAAATGATTTGTAAATTGCATGCATAAAATATGAAGACACATCATTCGCTTTAACATCTTAATTATCAAACTTAATGGTTGTGAGTAAAATTGTAATAGACAATGGCGCCACCCAGTGACTAAACTTTTGAACTGTACTCCTGATCCAAACCAAATGATATTTTATAAATAGTGATTAGATGAAAGGATATGACTTTGGTGCCCACTAGTGGTAAAAATATTTAACTATCAATAAAAGAATTGATTGTGCAGAGACAAAATTTTATATACGTTATTAGCATTCGTACTTTACATCAAATGATGATAGGTTGGAAAAATTAGTAGTATACACAGCTAAAAAGATAACTCTATGAGTAAGCCACATTGAAAAGAGAACTCATAACGAATTTTATTTCAATAAATGACGGTATCCGATTGTATTACTAAACATATTCATCTATTTCCGCAATCGATTTTATAGCGAACGCTTTTATGTAAATTAAATTTCCTTGTTGTAAAATGTCTTTTTGTGTATGTATGTGAATCACATGCATTTCCGCCTTTCCAAACCAGCTCTTTTGTGTATTTAACTTAACGGAAATAGCTTTTAACACTTTCTGATTGCAACTTGCGTTTTCGATCTACCGCTCTTCTTATTAGAACTGGGATTCCATACTCAGGTTTGCCACCAAATAACGTATATTGTCAAGTTTAGATTTAAGCAAATTTGGTTTCATTGTTGTAAATTTTTTTGTTTTATGTGTGCGTGTGGAAAACTTTTACATGTGAATTTAAATATTTGCTTTCATGCTATTTGTATAATTGTGTATCTAAAGCATACTTAAATTACATCTAATCATAAACATTTACGTTTATGTTTACACAACAGCTATTATATATTTGAAATTATATTTTTCTCAATAACGCTTATGTTTGCCCCCAACGTTGGTTGCAATTCCGACTTAGAAAATTTATCTAAACCAATAATTCAATTAAATTCCACGAAGATACATAAATTTTTCAATTGATCATAATTTTAAATACAAACTAACTTTATAATTTTTTAGCGTTTTTTTGAATTTATACGCGCAATAAACGACTACTTTCACTAATTTAATCAGACAATCAATAGAACAATAGAATAAATTAAAGATACATAATCATAGTAAAATAGATTTTTCTATTAATGCAAATCAGTCTTTTCTTTTAAGAATTGCGTCATTTTTACCAATGGAATCATTGCATGCTTCCGAGATTAGGTTCTCATTTAACAGAATAATTTTTAAATGCTTGATGTATATAAATGGCAATACATTATTTTTAATTTTATGGCATTTTCACGGGTGGAAGCATACACCACTACCGTTTTCACCGTTCGTCATTCGTCATTTCCGTTTGTGCAGCTGTTTTGTTTCTCAACAAAAATCGTTTTCTTTGAAAAAATGTTGCGTATCATTTACTCTTAAGAAAAATGTTTAGCAATTCCCCTATATGTGATAGAATAATATGTGACATTATAATATGATGCCACTATATGTGAAATATCAGCTGTTTAAATGTTACAGTATATTTCCATAATATCGAGTAACACAAGTAAAAAAAGCACAACATAACCAAGTACACAAAAATATTCAAAGGAAGGTGCAAGTTTATTTTTTAGTTCTCTATAAAGTGACAGTTTAAATTTGTATCCAAAAATTTTTAATACATTTAACAATATAGAATTGCATTTAAATTAATTTAATTTTATAAAAATAGTTATAAAATTCGGTTCAATTACAATTCTTTTCTTTTCAATCAGACTTAACAAAATCCTATGTCAGCATGGATGATATAATTAGGCCCCATATAAAGGAGGATATGTGCTTTTTAAAGTTGCAAAAACGTATAACATATTGCTCTTTGATAAATAAAGAATGTGATGCGAAGTATTGATAAATATTCAAAAAATATTCTCGTAAATTAGCTAATAAGCTTACACTAAATGTTGAATATTCAGCAACGATGTGGAGATTAATGTTACAATTTACTATAACACATGAGACATGTGAAAAACTACATTATATTACTTTTCATTGTAAATTTATATTTTTCTCTTTCATTTTAATAAACAAAAATACATATCTTGAGAAATTTCTGTTTTTCAAAACAATAACATATCCTTTGTATGAAATGCCAATTTGTCTATAAATTTAAAACAGTGTACCGCAGATAATCAAGCCCAAACTTTAACTACTTCTTTCCCAGATGATTTGCCCTATGCGTGCCATTTTATGACTACTGAGGCCATGGTCCTGAAGGGGATAAGTAAAAAATTAGTTTTTTATCGTCTAACAAATATTGACGTCTTTACAATATAGTAAACGTCTAAGTATGCGCTCAACACATCATCCATTCAAATCATCTCTTATATAGGAAATAATCTATCTTATTACAAAATACATCTTTTCTTATTAAATGTTGTCCTTCAATAATATAGATAGCTTAGAGTATTGTAATGATTAAACTTTACAATAGATTTTATCAATCAATGCACACAGGAATATTTATTTTTTGTATCCATGTATGATAAAGGTTACATATTACAAAAGAATAAATTTAATATTTTTGTGTTTTAAAAAATAAATTTAAACCATGTGACTATAGGCAACGACTAGTGACTATTTTTATATTTAACTGCAGCAATTTTCAAATATTTTTATTTGTTGTAGATTTCTCTTTAAAATATTTCTGTAAAAGTGTATGTAAGAGATCATTTTTCAAAAAGTGGTATGAATAGAATAAAAAAGTGGTCTCTTTGAACTTGTATGTACCAATCGTAGTCGCAAGATTAATAATTATGTTATTTAAATAAAGATTAAAACCATAAGTGCTAAGTTATGTTATTTTTTTTAATGTAAGAAATATTATTCTCGAAAAATAGCAATTTGTATATTAAAAAGTCAAACAATAAATCTACAATTTGCTTGCGTGCTATCTATTGATAATAAAAGTTTCACATATTTATTTTCGAATATTTGTTTATATTATTGAGTAAAATTCTAAAATAAAAATCTTATTCAAAAAATGCATAAGCAAATAGCTTCAGTGCATGCATTTCGTTACAAGCTTTCATGGGATTCTTTTTAAAATCAAGAATATGAAAACTGAAAATTTGTGGGGTTAATTTAGATTTTGTCTAATTGATAAATGTCGTATTTCTACAGGTTCAAGAATTATACCTCGATTACTCTTTAAAAAACAGCATAACAATATTCATCAATCAAAAACAAACAATAACATACAAAAATCAAACGGAAGACTTAATATAATTTAGAAATACTGATATACATATAATTATTATTATTTTTTTTTAAACCAAAAGAGAATAAAAAAGCTGAAATGAAAATTTAAATTTAAGAATAACCATTTATATGTGTTAAACCATGAAGAAAATTAAACATGGGAAATCATGATTCATTAAATCGAATAAAAACAACCACAAGTTATAGCATTTGAATTATTCATTGGTTTTACTTTAATAAAAGAAATACATCAATTTTTTCCCTTTTGGGACGATTTACAATTTATAAAATTTTCAATTGTGTGACATATTTAATAGAAATTGTTTAATTTATATATATAATAAAATAAAAGTAGAAAAAATATTTTTTTCTCTATTCTCACAAACATATAAAATATGAGGACTAATGTATTTTGCTTATTAATTATTAAGCGAACGGAGATAAGTATTTTTTTTATATTAAGTGTTATCAAAATAAATCTATGTCTAGGTAATTTTCCGATTCTTAAAGTTAAGGATTATTTATAAAAAATTTTCCGACTATAAATATATATTTTTTAAACTGCATTATTATTTTTTAAGATATTAAATATTTTAAACAACACCTAAGAGTGGGGGATTTTATTCTCTTAAGCTAAGGTGTAAAATATTTAAAAATTCTATAACAGATATAGTTCTACTTTTAAGAGATTCTGTAGAATATTTGCAACTTTGCAACTATCGGAAGTATTATGGAAAAACCCTTAGAAACAAATTTGTTCTTGCCGATCTACAGAGTCATGCTAGCGGGCTTAGAGTGGTAGTGGTAGAGGAACATATTGAAACCTCTCCAGTAGCAATAATTTTCCCCTAACAATCTAACATTCTTCCATTCTTTAGGAAAACCCATACATTGTACATCATCACATAAATATCTTGAAAACTCCTAATTTCCGATATAAAAACTTATTTATCAATTATAATAATTTTCTTTATTTTATCACTAAAAAACTATGCAACATAATAAAATCATGTAAATGTTTCAAGCATGAGATCGGTGTATGTTCTTTAGTCTCGCAACAATGCGGTATTATAAGTGTCTTAAATGCTTGTTATTTTTACAGTTTAATTTTGTATTGTTCTTATAAATATGCCTGGTGCTTTACAGATTTCAAAATTTTAAGTTAAATAAGCTGCTGATTCGGGGAAGAGAAGTTTAACAATTTAACTGTATTATTTATTACAATATATTTTATTTCAATGTCAATATAGGAAAAAAATGCAGCCGAGGCTACTTGTAATATTGTTTCAGTTTTTAAACAAAATTCAGTACCGTCAATAATGGCTAGAAAGTGTATAAAAAAATTTACGTTCTGTATTCCAAGCACGAGAATTTACTCCCAAAATAGGAAGATAGTCAATAATGCAGATAATAAATTAAATTATGTATATTATATTCATTTAAAAATCATTTTTTTTTAAATTTTTCATTCACAAAAAGTATAGTGAATTTTTTCTTCAAACAAATTTGCTAATAAGTATATGAGGAGAGAATTTAACATAATTACTAAAAGAAAATAATCTTTCATAAAGGACATATGTAATTTTTTTTAAACAAAACGTTTTTTAAATTAAGATTATGTTAATATTTCCCTTTTATTAATTTCAATGTTAATATTTTCGTTTTTACAAAAGTCCTATTCAATTTGAGTTGTGGTATAAAGGCGTTTAACTAAAGAACGCTCAAAATCATTACAAAATTATGAAGATGTACAAGCTTTAGAGTACGATCTTAGCTTATCACCATGTTAAAAAATAAAACATCTTATTCACTGTTAATAACGTATTAAACAGTATTTATAATTTTAAAAATCTATGATAAATAACAAGTAATTTTCCCACATAAAGGATTAAAATTTATTACTTAATACAATGTTTTTGTTTCGTGACTCTTCCTTTGCATATTCTTTAAGCATTATATATTACGTTAATAATAAGAGTAAGAAGTAAAGTTTTAAGAGATTCAAAATCGTTGAACATCAATACCTCGAACTTATGAAAATGCAAAACAAAAACTTTGACAGAGCACCTTATAAGCACCGTTATATCTTCAATAAATGTTGAATTTTTTTTTTCGCTATGCTTGCATAAATAATTATTTCTTAATTTTCTTTTTACAAATTGATCACTATAAAATTTAGTGTTGTAAAAATTCAGAAACGAAACATAATTAATGAGCTATTATTAATCACAACTTATACAAAGAGTGGAAAAATTTATGGTCTTCCGCGTTAAGAAAAAATACAAAGAACTTAAAACGTTTAGATTTTAGCTCATTAATTTTCTTAATATTGATCTTGAGTAAAAGTGAATATATAAATTAAAGTATCCTTAAATGGGAAGCAAGAGATCATTTTTAATGACTATAATTTTTTTAACATTTTTCAACTGTTAAAAAAATCTGTAGTATATATATATTAAAAATTAACAATTTAATGTGTCAGATTAAATGGCAGTATTTATAAACTTTTTTTTTCAAATATTTATTTTGTAAAATTTTATAGTGTTAAAATATTTAAAGAATAATAGACAGAAAAAATTGGTAGTATCTTAAGAATTCCAGAGTGATTAATGCGCTCTCAGTAATATTTGGATATAGGAAAGAAAGGTATTTTAATAAAATTTTGTTGCCTTTTTTCTAGTCTTTGAAATGTGATTACTTAATTAAAAAGATATTGATTAACAGTTATACAACGCAAATGATTTTATATATACGATCATTTATTTTTCTGACATATGTTTTAAAGACGTTAAATATCTTAAATAAGACGGATACCTAACATGTGATAGAAAATGATAAATTAGATGCTAAAATTTAAGAAGTAACATAAAATTTCAAATGTATGAAATTTGTTTAAAGAAATATTTACATTTAAATGTTACAAGTTAAATGTCGTTTGTTTGTTTAAATTACTTAGGACTATTTCATTACCTTATTGAAATAATTATAACAAAACAAAATGCAACAATTGTTTATTTTTTTTGTATTACTGAAGTATAAAATAGAGATTTCTTTCATACGATGAGGGAAAAATATTTTTTAATGTACCGTACTGATGTAATTTTTAAATAGATAAAACTTTTTAAAATGATTTTTGTAAAAATGAAGATTTAAGGTTTGCAATTTTAGAACGTCTGTTTCCTCTTGCATACTTTTAAGTTAAGATATTTTTAATATTTTCTGTGTGAGTTGAGCAAATGCGTCTTAAAAAAGCTATGTATAATTTAAAATATCATTCTCTAACAATTCAATAGAAATCATAATTTAGAACGTTTCTAGAAAGTTTTACAGATATTTCGCATTTTTAAACTTCGATTTTTTTAGGAGCCAGTTATATTCATATCAAACTTCAAATTCCTATCTCAAAAAATTCCGAAGAAACCGCAATTTATAAACTCTTTAGAAGGTTTTCCGCAAATTTCATTCTTTTATATTTCGATTTTTTTAAAAACAGTTTTTTCCGATTAACTACTTTCAAAAACTATCTTCAGTTTACTACCTTCAGTAAAACTATAGTAAAAAATTCTATTTATTAAAAAAAAAAAAAAAAAAAAAATTAAAAAAATGAACTATTTAGGTTACTGAATATTTGATTCCCGATTTTATAAAATAAACCTTAAGGAACGTCCAAAAAAAGTTCTAGCTAATTAAAAGATATATGTTAAAATTTAAATATTCAAATAGGCCGTTCATTTTTAAGTTTATAAGTCCAGCAAAAATATCTGCCTTACATTACAATTCAAATAATATAAAAATCGATTTTAAAACATATTTAATGATGGGTTCTTAGATTCGTATTTCATAATAAAATTATTTAAATTTTATTCACCAAAGTTTGCAGGCTGATTCAATTAAAGAGTACCATGCGGAAGAATTGTAATAAAAGAAACCTAATTAGTTCGCATAATTAACATTGTTAAAAAACTTACGTTTTACAAATAAAAAATCGAGCAAATGACGTTCGTAAACAATTCAACGTGTGTTATGAAACTTAATGCGTTTTGTAATATTTCCCCCCCCCCCTTAAATTAGTATATTTCCATAACAATGTCATTTAATAACATATTTTTATTAACAAACCTACGTATATGATTATGAAAACAAAGAACATTTTAAAATGAATCTCCATTTTTTGTTATTCAGCATAGTGCAGTAATTAAATTTTTTATGCTGGTAAATTAAATTAAATTTTTTTAAGATTTTTTAAGTAGGTATAAATACATCTACTATTTTGTAAAAATATATTTTTATGCAATGTAAGTTCATGATATAAAATTTAAATTTAAAAAGTTATATTTCTTGAAATTTTTATAATTATTTAAATTATTTCGTTTAATGTCAGATCATAATGTTTATACTTATGACACTTTGTAAATTGAGAAGAAATTCTATATTTAAAATAATGGAATTTTTATTTTATATTTTTAAAAGTGTTATAATAAGATGATTCTGCATTAATTACCTAAAGTTGCAATATCGTGGTTATAATAAAGTAATGAAGCGCTTCAATAACATCAATGAATAGATAATTGTTTGCACGTCTTTTTTCGAGATATATCTTACAACATAGTAATAAGTTCGATGGGCACACGGTCGATTATATATATGATTTAAACATGCCACGACACTACCGCCTTTTTTATTTCTCATTATACTCTTCTTAAAATAATCCGTATAAAAGATTCGTTTTTTTTTTATCTGAAAATTCAGTAAAACTTTTATTGAAATGTATGAATTTTGAAAATCTTTGAATAATTAGGATAAAAATTTACGATTTAATTACGTGTACTAAAAATTATGATGTATTTTTTTTTAGCCTACTTAGAGTTTCTCATTATCTTAATGCAAGAAGTTTCAAAAGTCTTTCATATGTAAGTCAGATTTTTTTCAAATGTCAGTTTAAATAAGTAATAGATAAAGAAATTATTTGCACTCTATCAAAACAGAATCATGTTTAACAATTTAAGTATCTCTCCCTTTAATACGAAGAGCTGAGGTATTGTTTTGTATTTCTCGAGCCCGCGATATTGCCTGAATGAAAATTTAAAAGCGTTGATTACCGGAAAAAAATCTCATTCCAGAAAAAATTAACTGCCATTTCCTAATGTACTATTTGAGAAGTAGCATTGGCTTGTTCTATCTATACTTGAGTAAATTATGGATTCTGATGAATCAGCCATTTTTATGATAATAGGAATATTATTGAAACTGGTAGTGAGTGGAAGAAAGTAAATTATATGGCGGTTCAGATTCAGATGATAGATCTGATGACTTAAGTGATGTAGCGGCACGGTTACATGGCCGTGCATGGGATTAATTTCTACGGTGTAAAGCAAGCATTAAGGCACAAAATTTCCACATAATGGCTTTTTTGCAAATGTGAATATGTTCTATAAAATCTTTTGTTTTTCTTCATATTTAATTTAGAAAACTTATTATTATTGTGTAATAAAAAATACGTAATTTTTTGGTGGTTTTCATAAATATTAAACGATCCTTAAGAGGTTAAATAAATATTTAAAGACTTGCGAAACATTAATGGGAAACTGTTTGAAATCCCGTGGAAAAGATATAGCATGAAATTTTCATGCGGGTAATACAATTATTTTTACTATAGTAATAATTATATATAGAGCGATAGTAAGCATTTAAAGATATTAAATTAAAAAAAAATGGAACATACTAAACCTTTGCGAAATTTGTAGGTGCATATATAATACAGAAAAATTGTTAAAAAATATCCTACATTCCAGTAAAATGAGACTAAAATAGAAAGATATATCAAAGTTTTATAAAATACAAGTATATAAACCGTATTCGGAGAAAAATATTTTCTTCATACATATCAAGGTAGAGAATTACAAGGTTTCCCACACAAATGAAAATATAGTGCTTCTATATTAAATTTATTAATGTTAAATTTGCCTAGATTAGAATCTATCAGAATTAATTAAATGAAACAACACAAGGTAACTATTGAAATAATTCTGATTCTACGTATAATTGTATCGTATGTACTAACTATACGCATTTATGTTATAAAGAGGAAAAATAACTTTTACAAATATATGTTCTTAAAAAACAATTGTTTAATATACTTCAATTACAAAAATAAAAGTCTATAGAAACCCATTTTCTACCTTAAATAAAAACGAAAAATGATTTTCTTTATTGTTCTCTACTTTTGAAATTTAAAAGTACTTTCTTTGCTTAATTGTGAAAATATAAATCTTGAAGGCAAAATGTAAAACAATATCAACATTTGTATAAAGAGTATTTATTAATTTATCAACTTTTTAATTAAACATTCTGAGTTTACATTTCTCCTTCTTCTCTCTAACAAGCAACTCCTGAAAATGCAATTCGTGACATTATTAAAAGACAAATTGAGAGCGCAAGGAAGAAAATTCAACAACTTGATTCAGCACTCGTAAAAGTAAATTTTAATGTTTGATTTTGTTTTGTTTTACTTTCGCTTACAGTAATAATATTTTTTATGTATTATATCTTTTTTTATGTTTTTAAGCTTTATGAAATTAAATGCATCATTAAATTTATTTTTTTATTTAAAAGTATATATATCTCTAACCATCGTATAATTTTTAATTTCTGTTTAATTTAAAGAGGCCTACTAAAGAGGAGATCAATACAGATCATAAAAGTCAGGGAAAAATAGATATATTACACAAACATCTCACTATACTTTAAATTCATATCTGTGATCGTTTCCTAGAAAACTGTGTAATATTTGGAATAGAGTGACTTTGTTAATCATCTGCCAGGGTATCTCATTGTGTTATTCGAAGGATATGTTCAGGGAGGACTTTTAATCTGACAAGAGTCACTAATTATCGATAACGTACCAAAAAAAAAAAAAAAAAAAAAAAAGTGAAAAACTTGCACATTCTCTCTGCCGAGACCACACTGTTATCGGAGCCGCGAACTTCAGCGCAGGCTTCTAATTTTGTAGCCAAATTTCTAACATCTAGGCTCAGCGGATTCGTTTGGATAAAACTATTTCAACCCTTTGGACTCAGGCGTCTCTTACACAAATTTTATACGGTCGCCACCACTTTTTAAAAAGAAGTTTCCTACAAGTACACAGTTTCAAAAATGCGCTGATTAAATAAGGCAATTTTTATCTTCCTTTATTAATGGTGCCTAAAACAAGTTTTGCAAAGAAAGATGATGTCGCCGCAGTGGCGACAACGGAATGCAAAATGTTAATTTATTGTTAGAAAAATCAAGAAATTTAAACAACGTTTACGCAAGAATTATTTTTATTAATGACAAAATCGCCAGAAAAATAATAATTATATTATATTATTTTGGCCATTAGGAAAGATTGTTAAACTTGAATCAATGTTTCCATACCCAACGGGTTTGAATAAAGCAGCATTTTGTATATTTAATTTTTTATAAATAAAAAACATGAAATGATAAGTATAGAACATTTGTTAATTGTTTCAAACAATCACATTTGTCTGTGCAAGGAAATTATTTGGAGGGGCATAGATAGTGTATAGAATGCAATTGAAAAAATTTTCATTAAATAAGAAGAAATTACTTCTTATAAGCAAACTGTATCAATTGGTGTGCCAAAAATAAAAATAAAATAAAACAGGTTACATTAGTGAAGAGAAGCTTCGGTCAAACAGAACGATGATCATATTGTGAAAATGTTTATTGTAAAATACAATTAAAAAAATATTTATTGTGATAATTATACTGACACTGCTAAACATACGTACTACCAAAGATCCATATAAAATTTAATGTGTTGAGACTTAAAGTTAAAATGACACTACAAATACACATGCATTGCTTTTGCAGATATAAAAAGACACTGCAGATGGCAGAAAAAGCCTTTTTTTTATTGATATTTTAGAGGACTTGAAATTTAGATTCATAAATATGGGTCTAAAATTACTAGCCACAGTGAAACATCAGTTTAATCATAAATTGCTTAAATTATCTCATTATTAAACAAACGATCGCTGTCGTTTCGTTACTAAAAAATCGAAAGGCATTAAACAAGCGAAAGATATACAAATCCTCAAAAAATTTTACTGTAAAGGATTCAATTTAGACAAGTTATGAAAATTCCTGTTTTTATGAGAAAAAGAATAGAGATCTACATTTTGCAATCTGAGGTTTGAACAATTTTAAAGTAATTTAATAAAACTACAGATTATTTGAAAATCACTTTGATCGTATGTCTTTGATATGTATTTAAAATTGCACCAAAATATATTGAAACATCTGCATTTGTAAGCAAATAAATATTTTATGTAAATATGCACATATAAATATTTCATTCCAGTTTATACTTTGCAACCTTAACAACAATGCACAATAAATTACAAATATTATATGTGATACAACATTAATTCACATGCAAATAATACTTATCCATTTCATATCATTTAAAGTTGAAATGAAATGAAATTTATTATCCTGTTAAAAAAAAACTCTTTTACAAAATATAATGATGATGTTTCCAATAATAATTTGACTTGACATTAACTTTACACTACCCAGTTAAACTTGTGGTCATTTTCCAGAAAATATTTCTATGATCAGAAATTTGTTCTTTTTTTATTTTAGTTCGTAAAAATATTGAAATCTGACTAACATTTACGAAATAATCTCGTTCATTAGTGGAAAAAAATAGTCAAGAAAATGAAAAGGAAAATCATAATAACCATATCTTTCTCATTCGGAGAAATCGTTAAAATCGTTAAAATAACTAATACGTTTAGATATAAAAACTGCATTTTTCAAAGCCCGATTTTCAATGAGAGATGCATAAAATGACAAGGATGGATACTATATAATGTCATTGCACTTATGATGACAATATGTTAGCAGGTTAGACTAGTGAAGAAAATCGTCCATCAAACAGAGCTATGTTCATTAGGGTGGGTCGAAAAAACCGAAATATTTATAATCGAAATGTGATTGAGCGGAAAAGTTGCCTTTTGTAATAAAGAATAAATTCGTAAAATATTACACCGATCGGTTAATATCATTTACCGCCGCAAGGGGGCCAAAGTTTCCAAAAATCGCCAAAAATATGCTTTTTTCAATATTTTTTTTTTAATTATCCAAACGAACGAATAAAATTTGTAATAGGACGCAATAGCTACATGAAGATATAAGAAATGTCCCGGTAAATGTTCATTATAATAAAATCATATCTTTTACTGCCCCAAAGGGACCATATTTTTAAAAAAATTGTAAAAATTTCAAATTTTCATTTCTTCTAAATTTTTATAATTTCTATAATATATCTAGAAATAAATAAATTTACTTCATATCTATTAATATGTCATAAATTTTATTAACTATGTGTTATATACTGGAAAATAAAAACGGTAATCATTCATTTTTCTTGACAATCGCTTCTTCATCTACTGCTGTTTGCTGCATGTCAGCAATTTATATACCAAAAATCACAAAAATGATATAAAATGACCAAAATATTTTTGTATTTTATTAATTAAAATACAGCGATGTTTAACCGAAACGGATTCAATAAACTTAAAACGAAGAAGTATTTAAAGTAATTGAATTTTATTATATGACTTGCTTCCAAATAAAGCCATTGTTCCTCGAGAGGGCAAAATTGATCATAGGTGATCCCCCCTCTGCTCTGGTCCACAAACTGTATCAGCACTTCAGAGACTAATTTCACGCATCTTTCTTCTTACCGAGTGGGACAAGGACAATTATAATAGCTGGTATCTTTATTTGAACATTATCGTCAGTCGGTAGACAAACCGTAACAGGTGGTTTTGTTAGTTTATAGTTTTGCCACTCGATTAAATCCATACAATTTTAAGCTTCAACGTTCAAGTCTGGAATGACGAAGTGACAGATGGCACTATTCGTGTCCACAGAACTTCTTGCTTTGGCACTTTTCTTTACGGCTGGGGTCCTGATGTCCTCTCCTCCATATGCTATCATTCCAATAAAGCTATTTTCATGATTTGCGTAACAGGCATTTTGTGAAATTACAGGAACTATAATATTTCGTAGATGGTATGGCAAATAACGGGGGTTACTAATAACAGTTCACAGAATCTGGAAAAAAATAATGGATTCATTTTAATTGTGAACCAACTGATGCAGTACACTTTCCGTATGTACTCAATGAGTACATTCTGAAAGTGTACTGCATCAGCCGATTGTCAAAATTGAAAATTGTCAAAGCACGAAGTTCTGTGGACGCGAATAGTGCCATCCGTCATTTCGTCATTCCATACTTGAACTTTGAAGCTTAAAATTGCAAGGCTTTAGTCGAAAGGCAAAACTGTAAATTAACGAAACCAACTGTTACGGTTTGTATATCGACTGGTGATCTAACAACGATGCTGAGTTCAGAATGTTCGATTAAAGATACCAGCTATTATAACTTTCCTTGCCCCACTCAATCAGTAGAAATGAAATGAGTCACTGAAGTGCTGGTAGAGTTTGTGGATCAGAACAGAGTGGGGATCACATATGATCAATTTCGGCTTCTCGAGGAACAATGACTCTACTTGAAAGCAAGTCAAATTATGAAATTCATTTACTTTAAATACTTCTTCATTTTAAATTTATTTAATTCGTTTAGGTTAAACATCTCTGTATTTTAATTAATAAAATGCTAAACTATTTTCTTCATTTTATAACATTTTTGGGATTTGTGGTACATGAACTGCTGATATGCAGTAAAACAGCAGTAGATGAAGCGATCGTCAAGAACAATGAATGATTATCGTTTTTATCTTCCAGTCTATGACAAATAGTTAACAAAAACGTCCTTCCGGCCAGTGCCGGGAGGAAGAGGTAGCTTTCATATTCCTTATTTTAAAAAAGCCAACTTATATTATTCAAAAACACGAAGCTCAATTATGTGGAAACCGAATGTAGGAGATTCAGTACAAATTTTTATCAATACTAAATCATTATGAATGAGAATTTCGCAAAATTAGTCAGCTTTATCCAAGCTGCTTTTATAGTAACTTATATTTCGCTGCCAAATTCGGCGATTTCTTAAAGTGCCTGCCATTTTAAGACAACATAATGGATGAGGCTAACCAGTGAATTTGGTCGAGACCTTAGTAATTGCTGTGCACATACTCACTCACATCGGAATCGGTTGATACATACGAGTGCTGTCGCAGGCAAAAAATCAGATTTTTCAAAATGTCACCCACGTTAGAAATTGAAACTGCTATATCTGAGCCATTTTTTAAGATAAAGACAAACAAAAAATGCTCCTGAATCCTTATATCAAGGTCAAATACTTAAGAAAGAAACCTTTTTCAATTTCTAATTTTTTTGCACCTCACTTTAAATATATATTTTTTTAATTTAATGGCCGTCATTTTGAAACAAGATGGTTGATGAAGCTGGCCAGCGAACTTGGTCGAGATATTGATGTATACTATCCACATGCCTTCGTCCATCGAAATAGGCGAATACGTGTGGTATCAGGAGACAAATACAAGATCGTTTCAAAGTGTTAGCCATGATAGAAATTCAAAGTGCTATAATTCAACCACTTTTTAAGATAGAAACAAAAAGAGCAAATTTTCAGAAACAAAAAATGCTCCAGAATCTTTGTATCAAGGCCAAACACATAAAAAAAATCTTTTTCATTTTCCAATTTTTTAATACCTCATTTTAAATTTTAAATTACATTTTTTTTAAATGGCAACCCTTTTGAAACAAGATGGCGAATGAACCTGGCCAACAAACTCGGTCGAAACATTGGTATGTACTATCTACAGACCAAGTTACATTCAAATTGGTTCATAAATACGCCTGTTATCGCGTGACAAAAATCAGGGCGTTTCAAAATGCCAGCCACGCTAGAAATTCAAAATGCTATAACTCAGCCATTTTTTAAGATATAGGCGAAACAAAAACTGCTCCCGAATCTTTTTATCGAGGTCAAACACATAAAAAAAATATTTTTCAATTTTAAATTTTTTGGTACCACATTTCAAATTTAAATTTTTCTTAAAATTTTAAATGGCCGCCATTTTTAAACAAAATGCCGGATGAAGCTGGCTAACGAACTCGGTCGAGACATTGGTCTGTACTATGTATAAACGAAGTTACATCCAAATCGGTTCATAAATATGCCTTTTATCCCGTGACAAAATTCAGGACGTTTCAAAATGTCAGCTTCGCTAGAAATTCAAAATGCTATAACTCGAGCCATTTTTTAAGATATAGACGAAACAAAAACTGCTACGGAGTCTTTGTATAAAGGTCAAATACATAAGAAAAAAATATTTTTCCATTTTCAATTTTTTGGTACCACATTTTAAATTTTAAATTTTTTTAAAAATTTTAAATGGCCGCCATTTTGAAACAAAATGGCGGATGAAGCTGGCCAACGAACTCGGTCGAGACATTGGTATGTACTATGTACACACCGAATTACATCCAAATCGGTTCATAAATAAGAGAGTTACAGTGTGACATAGGTCAGATATATATATATATATATATATATATATATATATATATATATATATATATATATATAAATTTTTAACGGAGGGTGGTTTCGGGGTCTGGGGGTCATGATCGATGAAAATATGCCAAAATTTTTTGAAATCGCTTTCCTCCGAACGGCTGCAATAGGTAGCTTTTTGTAAAGAAAGCTACCTAATATGACATATTAATAGAAATAAAGTAAATTTATTTATTTCTAGACATACTATAAAAATTATAAAAATTTAGAAAAAAATGAAAATTTGAAATTTTTACAATTTTTTTTTAAATATGGTCTCTTTGTGGCAGTAAAAGATATGATTTTATTATAATGAACATTTACCGGGACATTCCTTATATCTTCGTGTAGATAGTGCGTTCTATTAGAAATTGTATTCGTACGTTTAGAAATTTTTTAAAAAAAAGTTGAAAAACCCCTGTTTTTTGCGATTTTTTTAAACTTTGGCCCCCTTGCGGCGGTAAAAGATATTAACCGATCGGTGTAATATTTTACGAATTTATTCTTTATTACAAAAGGCAACTTTTCCGCTCTATTACATTTAGATTATAAGTATTTCGGTTTTTTCGACCCACTCTAATGTTCATATTGTGAAAATGTATATTGGAAAATACAATATTGAAAATTAATTTTGTGCTAACTGTACTATCACTACAAAATATACGGAGTATCGAAGTTCAATATAACATTTAATGTGTTGAGACCTGAATTTAAAATTACACTACAAATACACATGCAGTGCTTTTGCACATACAGAGCGACGATACAGATGGCAGAAAATGCTCTATTTTTAAAATTGATATTTTATGGGACTGGTAATTTAGGTCCATAAATATGGGTCTAAAATTACCAAACCCTGGGAAATGTCAATTTAATTATCAATAACTTAAATTATCTCATTAACAAATTGAGGGGTATTAAACAAGTGAATGATACACAAATCCTCAAAAATGTATATTGTAAAAAAATAAAGTTAAACAAGTTATGAAAATTCGTGTTTTTATGAGGAAAAGAATGTCTATGTTTTGGAATCTGAGGTTTTAAAGAAGTTCAATGTAATTTAATAAAACTGTACATTATTTGAAAATAACTTTGGTCGTATTTCTTTAATATAAATCAAAATTCCACCAAAATACATTTGAAACATCTGCGTTTGTAAACAAATAAATATTTTATATAAATATGCACATATAAATCTTTCATTCCAGTGAAAAGTTTACATCCTTAACAACAATGTACAATAAATTTAAAATATTATACGTGATAAAACATTAATCCTCATGTAAATAGTACTTATCCATTTCCTATCGTTTTAAGTTTAAATAAAATGAAATTTATTATCCTGTTAAAAAATCTTTTACAAAATATAATGCTTCCAAAAATAATTTGGCTTGACATTAACTCTTTGATACCCAGTTAAACTTGTGGTCATTTTCCAGTATGGCCATGATCAGAAATTGGTTCTTTTTATTTTGGTTCGTAAAAATATTGAAGTTTGAGCAACATTTACGAAATAATCTCGTTCATTCGTGAAAAAAAAATAGCCAAGAAAAGAAAAAAGAAAAATCATAACAACCATATGTTTGTCATTCGGAGTAATCATAAAACTGAGTTCAATAACTAATACGTTTAGATTTTTAAAAAAATACATTTTTCATTTCCATTTTCCTCTGAGAGACGCAATGACAAGGGTAGATGTAATATAGTGTGATTGTATTTATGATGACAATGTGATAACATTTTTCTTGCATTGAACTGTAAAATTAGTATTTTATATATTATTATTATCACTTTCTAAAAGTGCATTTGAAGCAGGTTATTAAAAAATAAAAATAGATAATAAAATCCTCACTGCCAGATAAAAAAATATTATTTATTGGATATAAAAAAATCAAAGTAAAAACAGTTTAAAAAAAAAACCAATCTTTTATGATAAAAATCATGCCTAACATCATTATTGCACTTCATGTTGTTTAAATTTTTTTCGTCACACTACATTAATTTTTCGTGAGTCGCGATTATGGAAAAATCGCAGATTTAATATACTTTACAAAGAAATCGGAAACTTGAGACTTTGTTAAAAAAATATCTAATTTTGCTCTTTTTTAAAAAGAAATTGCAACAAGGAAAAAATAGAAACATTTTTTTTTTTTTAATATAAATTCACGATTTATAAGAAATGTTTTGTTAAAGTATCATCGTAATTTAATTAGTATAAAACTATTAGTAGATATAATTGCATAAAAATTTTCAAATCATATATTACGCCTTTTAATTTTATTATTAATTTTTTTAGGTCTTAATGTTTAAAACAGGGGTTGACAAGTAATTTTAATCAGAGCCCGTATACTGTTGAAATTTTTTTATCGAGGTCCAGAAAAAACAACACTTAAGTAATATAAGTAATTATTAATTTAATTTTTTTACATACACATACATATAATATAAAATAGAAAAGCCAGGTATTCGCTCTGAAAAATTACTACATACACAGGTATACGTTCTGAAAAGTTTTACATATAAAATAGAAACGGCAAGTTTTCGTTGGATAATTTATGCGAAAAATTACATGCGGTCTTGAGCCAGTTTTTTATAGTTCCGTTCACGTGATGAACAACTAATGCGAAGAGTGTCTTCCACGTGGGCGTCCGCTAATCTCGAACGATATTTGTTCCTGAAAAAAAATCATTTTGGAGAAAGTTCTTTCACACACATACGTGCAGCCAAACATAATAGCCAAGATAGTAGCTCATATTTTGCAATTTTCCTACTTCTCTGAGACATGTTTACCCCAAAATTCTTCAAGGGAACCCGGATTTATAAATTTACAAGGAAATATATTCTTGCAAGTTAGATATCTCCATTTGCCGTAAAGGTTTTTTCAAGACTTAAAAAACTTCGCAACCACACCAGTCCATTCTGAAGCTGGAGCATCTTCATAAGGTGGTTTAAAGAACTGAGACAACTTAACTATATCTGCAGTCTTAAAATCTTTCTTCAAATTCCTTCACAAGATCTGGCATAAAACTTAGGAATACTGTAGTGTTTATTTCTGAATGCTTCTTTTTATATTCAAGAATTGTTGGAAAATGAATAAATTCTTCATTTGCAATATCATTTTCGGTGGTCCAGGCATTTTCGCGGTCTGGATGTGGACCGCGGTCCGCCAGTTGCAGACCGTGGGATTAAAATATTTCTTTGTTGCACTTTTTAGCCATTTGGTAAATTTTGGCTCCCGCTTTTGGGATATTTCTTTGATTATGTTTTATTATTCGTAACTACATTGCTGATGTAACTCATATGCATTTGTAATTATACTGAATAATTGGGAAATTATCACACGAGCTGTGCTAACGAAAAATGCTTTAAAAAATATATTTTTTAAATTTAGTTGGATTTTTTTTATAGAAATCAGAAACATGTACTTAAATATCATGAAGTGAGAGAAAAATCGATTGCCAAATTCAATATTTATATACATAAACTAAGCTAGCTTAAATAAATTACTCTCAATAGAAACGATGTCACATAGCACTGAAATAAACTATCATAAAATAACCCCATGGCTCCATATTATGAAATGCCGTATATTATTATCAAAAATATATTTTATGCTAAAAATGTTATCTTATTTAGTGCCAAGTAATATTCTGGTTTCATGCACATTCATATACAGGGTATCTACAAATTTTGGTCAAAAAGAATGATTTATTGAACGGAATTGACAGGGAAATATAAAGTACATTTTGTTATAAGATAGAACAAGTAATATAAAAATTTTGTTTTTAAAGTCAATTCCTACTTAGGTCATCAAAGAAAAATTTAATATAATCTCTTAAGCTAATATTAGTTTATGTTGCATTAAAATATCTCAATTTGTTGATTTTCTATAAGCAAGTAGGTTTACAATGGAAGTCTACGGGAATTTGGCGAAATATTAGAGATATCGCCAAATTCGCGTCACTTTTGGCGACTCATTTTGGACGCCAAATTTGGTGGTATATCGCCAAGTTGGCGACAAAATTGGCGGTATTTGGCGACAGAACGGAGTCCCCCTTATGGTAACCTCCCTTATAGATATGGAGATGCTTTAAATGCTTGAATAACCAATGGCCGCCATTTTGTCTCCCATGTAAAACTAAAATTAATTATTTTTTAATTAATCCCGATTCCCGGTTCGATTCCCGGTTTGGACATTTTTCACTAAGTTGGTTTACGCTTTGTTAGCAGTGTGATAATTCACATCATTAATATTCAATAATTTCAAGCGTAATTTCACTGCTGAAATGTAGTTGAAAAATTAATTAAAAATGTATATTCACCGATGCTGGGTTTATTTGCGTCTCATGTTACGCCGCTAGAATGTGTGCTCATGAAGACTTCTCCATCGTGTGCTGCGGTAGCAGCCTTACCGACTTATATAAGTGAGAAATGACAAGCTGGACATCGTCCTTGTGGTTTAGTGGTAGAGCACTGGAGATCTATTCCATGGACCCGTGTTCGATTCCCGGCTTGGACATTTTTCACTAAGTTGGTTTACGCTTTGTTAGCAGTGTGATAATTCACATCATTAATATTCAATAATTCCAAGCGTAATTTCACTGCTGAAATGTAGTTGAAAAATTAATTAAAAATGTATATTCACCGATGCTGGGTTTATTTGCGTCTCATGTTACGCCGCTAGAATGTGTGCTCATGAAGACTTCTCCATCGTGTGCTGCGGTAGCAGCCTTACCGACTTATATAAGGGAGAAATGCCAAGCTGGACATCGTCCTTGTGGTTTAGTGGTAGAGCACTGGAGATCTATTCCAGGAACCCGGGTTCGATTCCCGGCTTGGACATTTTTCACTAAGTTGGTTTACGCTTTGTTAGCAGTGTGATAATTCACATCATTAATATTCAATAAAATTAATTAATTAAAATTTAATGAATGAATTAATATTTGAAAAAATTGTAATAACATCAATTGTCATCCAGTGCAAGTTTAAAAAAAATTATTTCAACTTGATAGGATGAATAATAAGTATTTTATTAACGATTGAAAATTTGAACAAGATATATAAATAAATAAATAAATAAATAAATAAATAAATAAATAAATATAGGGAGAGTGTGAACTAATAGTAGGAATTGAAAAAAAAATAGTTCAATTTTAACATTACCAGCCTCATTTCGGCTTACTTGCACAGCAGAATGAGTTTCATGAAACCAACGACGGCAGCATTTCGTTTTTTCAGCACTGTTGTATGTCTCGATTATTATAATGCCGAACAAGAATGATTACCGCTCGCTAAGCGATAGCGTCAGTTATGACACCTAATGCCATTTATGAATAAACATCGGCAATATTACTACTAGTCTGACTTTCAACTAGTTAATTTCATTTAATATAACGGAAGTTCTTAACTTACGAAATTGCCCAACTAATTTGTATACACCCTGTATATCATTTTTATATCCATCATAAATTTTACTGAACTAAAATGTAGTACAACGATGAATAAGATATCATTGGATAAGATTTTTATCCCATATGTGACATCGCATACTGAATTTAAGTAACATGTAGCGTATAACGATGAATGATATCATTAGATAGAATTTTCATCACATATGTGACATCGCATACTGAATTTAAGTAACATGTGGCGTATAACGATGAGTAATATCACTGGATATCATTTTCATCCCATATGTGACATCGCATACTGAATTTAAGTAACATATAGCGTATAACGATGAATGGCATCATTGGAAATAATTTTCATCCCATATGTGACATCGCATACTGAATTTAAGTAACATGTAGCGTAAAAAGATGTATAATATATATCATTGGATAGGATTTCTATCCCACGTCTCACATCGCATATTGAATTTAACTAACCAGTAGCGTACAACGATTAATTAAGGTATCGTTGGATAGTATTTTTATCCCACGTCTGACATCGAATACTGAATTTAACTAAAATACAGCCCACAACGATGAAGAGGATATCATTGTATAGGATTTTTGTCCCACATCTCACACCGCATACTGTATTAAACTAACATGTAGCACACACGGATGAATGAGGTATCATTGCATAGATTTTTTTGCCAACAGACATTGCATAGTGATTTCTCATGATACTTTTAGGTTATGTATCAACATACATATTATTTCTGTTGTCAACGCCCCCTTCTCTATGCACATTAAACGCACAACAATGAATAAGATGTAAAACGAAATATTTTGGAACAGGCTGTGGACATAGTACAATAATATTTCGTTAAAGTAAGTTGTATGATTTAAAAAATATCACAGTTAATTATAAATTAACAACAATTGTATCAGATAAAACTCATATATTGCAGCGAGAAAGCATCGCACGCGTCTACTGGTTTAATATAATTTAATAACTAGAAAAAAGGAATTCTGCTTTTTTAGAATTTAGTGTCGCCCCCGATGAAAAAAAATGTGTATATACATATATAAATAGTACAAAACATATTTCAATTTCAAGACATAAAGCACACGCTTTTATTTTATGTAAAATGACATCATTCGCATCCGCTTAAGAATTCCACATTTACGATCCACTCGTAAACATCTACAGTAAAGAATGAATAGGACGTCACTATCACGAAATAATGCACAAATGCAGCAAAAAGATGCCGTCATTCAAGAAACTCGACAAAAAAGGGCTATCTATTGATGCATAGACCTTATTTTGTTTGTGATATCGACAGTTAAATATAATTTATAATAGCTCCATGTTTTAACATAAATCCTTCGTTTATTTTTTTTTCAAAATAGCACGTATTTTAATTACATTTTGATTACGGTTGATATGAGAAAATGGCAACAAAAATATATAATTACTTTTTAGAACTATTATCCCTTTACTTTCTAAAGAAATGGAGTACTTCCGCTGCCAAAATTAAGCAAATGGCTTTAAAAACAACAAAAATATTAATATTACAAAAATAAATGGAGATACAGTTTTCAAACAAATTGCATTTAAAAGTACTTTTTTTTTCTCCAATACGACGGTATAAAAATTGAAAATGCGCGATGCTTAGAAGTTAAAAAAAAATGCTATAGAGTATTCAACCATACATATACATCTATTTTATGGCTGGCTTATACAACGTAACGTTATTTTTGGACACGACACAAAATAAGCTGGGAGAAAGAAATAGCATACCAGGGGCTAATAATAATAATAATAAATCTAGTCGGATGCGTCAATCCCAAAACGTTCTTCCATCTCATACATGTTAATACTTCAAAATTCGCACACAATCATATATATCATATCACAGTGCAAAATTAAATGACAATATATGCCCATTACGAGGAATCTAAACATATGAAATTCGGTAGATTAGTTTTTGAGTTATGACTCTACACTAAAAGCGTGTAAATCATAAAACATGCAGCATAGTACCGCTATCTGTTGCATTATTCACTCCAAAATGTAAACAGCACGAACTTATATCACGATATAACCGAAT
This sequence comes from Maratus speciosus, assembly GCA_963932465.1. Classification (NCBI taxonomy): domain Eukaryota; kingdom Metazoa; phylum Arthropoda; class Arachnida; order Araneae; family Salticidae; genus Maratus; species Maratus speciosus. The sequence continues at coordinate 68,847,668 of OZ010789.1, forward strand.
TGAAAGTTTTATTAAATTCTGTGCATAAGTTCTTGAGATAGAGCGTCCACAAAATTTTCGTCACATTCCTACAGACAGACATTTTCTAAATATAGTCAAATCGAGTTCAGGACGTTCTAAAAAGTGTAAATTCGTCGAAAACCGGAAGTCGAATTTTCTTACGAATCCAATACTTTATTTTTGTTATGGTAGAAGAATGTAATAAATGGTGTTGAAGAATAGCGTAGATGTGTGTATTACATGTGTAACCTAGTGTAGTACATCACAAGATTGCACGAAATACATTTAGGGGAGATCTATATGTAAGCAATAAAATTATAAAAAAGCTTTAATATTTTTTTTCACTAAAAAATTATGTTATATAAAGTTCATAAAAGAAGAAGAACCTAATAGAAACGATCAATAAATACAGCATATTATTTCCAAAACTAAATAAAGTTATAATTCTTGAACTATTCCTTTCCTATATTTTTTCGCAGATGAAAATTAAATTTAGCAATCAAACGATTTGTTTAATCTAATTTAGCGATGATGTTTCTAATAATGATTTGACTTGTCGTTAACTTTATGATATGCATTCGAATTTGTGGTAATTTCCCGGAAAACATTATTACGCTAGAATTTCTTCAATTCTATCCGTAAAGATATTAGAAACTGAACAACGTTTACGGAATAATGTCATTAGAGGAGAAACTATCCAAGAAAATGAAACGAAAAGTCATAATAACCATATGTTGGTCATTAGGAACCAACGTTGAACTTAATGTGAATGCATTTAGACGAAAAAAAGATTTTTTATTATTTTTTAATTTCCAATAAAACACACATGAACTGATAAGCGCAGTTAAGTTATGCAAGCGCATAAAATTTTTATTTTTAATGGTGCTGTAAATGTAATTTTATTGTAGTAGTTTGGTAAGGAATGATTTAAATGCAGGTAAATTTCTTTTCCTAAAAACTAATTAATTATTTCTCGCTTGAAAACTGAATGTAAATTTATTAGCATTGGAAAAGAAACAAATATGAGTCAGAACATCAATACCTATCAAACACATATAAAATCGACACATATGAAACCAAAGATAATGTGCTTCTAATAAATAAGGACATGCTCTGAATAAGTCCGTGAGTTTATATCTTGTAGGCATCGGGCTCAGACCGACAAATGGCAGTCTTTACCTAATACTTTATGTGTCCTTCACATGTGCGGATAGTTTCAACCACAACCGATACCGGTTTTGTAGGCAGTTTTAGACCACTGAATCTTTCGACATGTCGTTGTTAACCCTTTCAGGGACGAAGTACTTGTATTCGTAAAATGTTCAAATAATTTAATGACACCAGTAATAACAAGAGATTTTATTTGTAAACAAGTAAAAGTACATTTTCGCGTACTTAATAAAGATAACATTTTCATCATAAAATTCCGGTGCCAATGTGGCAATTTGGGATTAAAATTATGTGATGCCGTGACGGCATCACCTTCCTTCAAGGGGTTAAAACAGTAATTAAACTTAATCGGCATAAAATATCTCATCTCCGGAATTATTTTTCTAATAAAACTTTCTTCAAGCGATCCTTCTCCAAAAAAAAGTGGTCGTTCATGGAGGGAGTTCAACAGGGATGGTCTCTGAATGGAGGTAAAATTATTATTGAGCCTATGGAAATAAATTTCTTTCCATGAAAAAAAATGGTCGTTCAGGGAGGTGGTGGCTTAATAGAGGTGGTCGCACAAGGGAGTTTTACTGTACTTGAAATTATATGTTATATGCATAAGAAAATATAACAGGTCTGAATGGGCTAATGTAGTTTTAAGTGCACGAAATGAGAAAATATAATTATATTCAGAATCAAAATACAGATCGGTGCTTTGGAATGAAAAGGTTTACCTCAAATCTAAAACAAAAAATAAAAGCTGCTGCCGTCGCCGCAACTGAATTTACTGTGACTGTTTGACTTTAACGGTTATCAATAGAAAAATATATTGCATATAAAAATATGAAAATTGGTATTATTATAGATAAATGTAAGATAAACACGCTGAAGCAATACTTTTTTTAAAATTTAACAAAGGTTCTAAACACCATTTAAAGTTGAAACAGGTCAAAATAGTCCCATTAAAAAAGTTTTATAACATCAAAAACTACGCATATCAATTTAACCATCTTTTGGACGCTCATAAATAGCTATATTTCTGTGTGCAGTCTCGTATGTATATATTTTTGAGTTTTTGAGGTTTTTTGTTTTAATTTTTTGCTTAAAATTTTATCTCAATATCGATTTATTTCCTATTTTGAAAAGTTATTTTTTCTACCTATGGTTGACAAATTTTTAAAAATTGCAAATATTAATATTTCCAAGCATTTTACAATTGAAAAATTATTTACAAATTAATTTTAAAAGAGAAAAAAAAAATTATTAAACACGAAAAGCATGAAAAGTGGTGAAAATTGCGTCATATTTCGAAAGCCGAAATAATAATATTTTCAAACTTTTTACACGGAATATTAAAAGAAAAAAAAAGAAACTAAAGTTATTAAATTATTATTATTTTTTTTTCTTTTAACCAATAGCATTAAATGGGTAAAATAGCGTTATATATAGAATAATGTACTTAAAAGGATTTTCTTATAGCGCCTAATTGATTAAAAAAAAAAATCTACGATTCGTTCAAAATTAAGAAAGTGTTTAAATGAACATAAGGGTTACCAATTTAATCTACTGATGAAATAAAATAAAAAAATAATTGTACTTATTAATATACGGAGATTCATTAGTAGGTGTTTTTCATTTAATTTTTAATGTCGATTTTAACAATTATTGGGAAAAAGAAAGTTTTTGGCAAACATATACTGTTTTAAATGTAACCCAGCAAAAATAATTACATTTAATAGATAAATTAATTGTAGATATGAACAATTTATTTCGATAAATTGTAGTCTTTTTTTTTTCTTTAAAGCAACGTTCGTAGTTTGGGCAATTATCAATGTTTGGGAAACATTTTTTGTAAAGAAACATCACAAAATCTGAGAATTCAAATCATGTGCAATTATACACTTTTTCTCTTATTTTATAACTGCCATTATAATTAAAATTAACTTTGTAACATTTTCTACAAGCTAGTATTATGTGTGATAGATCTTACTTAAACAATCACGAAAACAGCCGTCAGCCTTCGCCAGAATAGTTGATAGAGGCCTTGGGAGCCGAAAATTTACCCAGTCAGAAATGAATGCTACTTGAATGCAAAATATCTCCACGTGATATGATAATATCATCTGATTTCTCGTAATTGGTTTGTCTTTTTAAAAACAGTGCAAATTATCGTGTTTTTAGAACTTGCAGGGTCTTCAATAGTTAATGAGGCCTTGGGAGCCGAAAATTCACCCAGTCAAGTAGAAATGAATGACAACTTGAATACAATCTGTCTAGTAGAGTGCGGCTCGTAGGGAGCTGATCCCCTTAGTTAACTAAGAAATTCGGCTAAAATGAAATGAAATTTTTAATGAATCTCCTTAGTCTTATCTGTATTTGGAAATTACATACAATTCATGATTGTGCTTAACACGAGAGTGAGAATATTTTAAAAGCCTTGTATTATAAGCTTTTAGTTAAGACATTGTTAACTATTGAAAAAGTACTTTTTGTCATAAAAGTCTATGCAGTCAAATGTCATTGAGTAGCTATAATATATTTGCAGGTGGTTCATTATATTAAGCCTCTTATAAGTTGCTATAAAAAAAAAAAACTCTTTAAAGTAGTCAATTTTAAAAATATTATTTCTTAGATTACAGCTCATAAGATTGTAAGAAAGATCGATAATTTAGTTCTGATTATCTACGCCGTTTTCTATGGTTAAAAATACTCCATTTGCCTTAAAAAGTAGTAATAAAAGTTAAATTATTAATTTCAATTGTAACATGATCAGGTGCAATAAAACAAAACTCTAATATTAACATCATTTTTCGAGTTATTTTTGTCCATATTTACTTAAAGTTAAGATCATTTTATTACATCAAACTATTTTGGTTTTGAAAAATTTTTAAATTAAAAAGTCAAACAAAATGATACAAATACTGAGATTTAATCTGTCTTACATATTAATAAATGTACCCTAAAGAATGAAACTCTGATATTTGTTTTCTTGTTGTTATTAAAATAAAGTGCACGTTTCTATTAATAAAAATACAGCCACTTTCTTAGAATTAAGCGTAATTCTCGGCAGAAAACCTTTACACCGATATTTCATCCGCACATCTACTGAAAAGGAAAAACCGCCTTAATTGTAGTATTTGAAGGGAGAAAGTGATTGACATTTCAGTAGAAATGTTCTGGATTTTCCCTCAAGGAACAGCTGAATTTTATTGCTCTTTTCTGTCTTTCACCAGCTCCATTAACTATAATAGAAATAGAAGAAATTGCAGTACGGGTAAATACATTTTAGAAGTCCTCTGTGACAATAATTGAAATATACTCAAACACGCAATCGCATAATTATATAAAACAAGAGTCTGAAAATCACGCTTGAAAATTAATTTCAATAATGTAATAACAATTAACAAATAATGTAATAACAATTAATAAATATAAATGTGAAATAAGTTATGTTTTATAAACAATGTAAAAAAATCCGCTATACTTATTTTTTTAAAAATCACGTCTGATAGTGTTATGTTTAGTTTGTTAAAAAATTGTTTACTCCCAGGTTTTAATACACGAGACCGGGTTTGATCTCATGTTTATTTAAAAGACTCGGATTATTCTTAGAAAATACAGTTTAACCTGAAACAAACCTGATCAAACTATTTTCTTTTTGCAGTACTGGATATCTTGTCGTAACGGATAAGAATGCTAAAAGATAATTGCAAAAATGGAAATATTCATTTTTGAAGTTTCAAAAACTGAACAGAATAAAGGGAAAGTACTGAGGGAATTTTTTCCCTCTGTACATGACTGCGTGAATATAATGAGATTGAGACAGTGCTTAGACAATTTATGACAAAAATTTAATTTATTGAGTATTTTCAAAGTATTTTAAACACGCATAACTCTTCTTAGCTTTAAATTTATTATAAATGCTTAAAAAATGGATGTTAATGTTCAGGTGTTCTTTTTTGTGGATACACAGTGTGTTAACAACGCTTAAACATTTCCTCTAATAATTGAGAAATTTCTTTTTTTTTTTCCCTTACATGTATAACTATCTTGAAATAATGTCGTAAATCAGGGTAAGCTTCGAGGAAATGAAATTTTTTGAAGTGCCTAAGTGCAGGGAGAATTCTAAATTGACAATATAAAATTTAATTGGCAATCAATTCTAAACAGACTTCGAAACACGACTTATAATCTCTATAATTAGAAACAAGTTTGAGGCAGATTGAGCTATTCAAAATATTCTTGAACAACGTTTGTGAAGACCGGGATCATCAACAGACTCTGCAAATGAAGAGGGGCTAACATATATATGTTTCCAATTTCATTGCTTCATATCATCAGCAATGTGTGGATCAGAACGGACATCAAATTATGTTGTAATAATTCCAACTAGACGCCCGTGGCGACCAGTTTGGTCTCCTTAAAACTTATGCTATGCATTGTATCATGTTGCCTTTATTCATAATTTTATTTACTTTCTCAATGCTTCGCCAAATCGGCAGATTCTGATAGAGAAAACAAGAACTTGTTGTTTATGTTAGTCGGGCGTAGGTGATAAATTGTCAAACATTGTTCCCGTCGCATTTTTTTTTTTCATATTTCATTAATTTAGATAAAAATATAATCATTTCACTCCTTTTATTTAAAATAGATAACATTAATTTAAAACTGAAACATTTAAAATTAATGACTTTCGCTTAAATAAAACTTCTTTTAAAAAAGAAAAATAATAAATAAACCATTACTCTTTAATCTCAGCATCAAAGCATTGTTTTAATATACTCCCCAAAAAATAGAAAAGGCTGTTGGCGAGTTAAAAAATGCTATCGGCGAGAATTGTGCAAGATAACATAAAAGTACGAATTCTTTGCGACTAGGACAACTTTTATGTAATTTTATTCGAAAAAAATATTTTGATTAAATAGCTCGCCAGAAAATACGTTGCCAAATTTCTTTGTCGTCATGGAGCTTTTCTCTATTTCGGCAAAAGACTTTCACGCAATAACCAATGAGGTGCGTTTCATTCGGACTTTGCCATTAAACAATTAACAAATAATCGCAATTTCTGCGCACGTACGATAGCGTAATATATATATAGATTGTTCGTACATTCTTTTAAAAAACTAGGAGCTCTACCCCCTACAAGACACGCTCGTTATACTCGTTCAGACACCTTAGACTCTAAAAACACTATAATTTGTTCGGCTTTAAAAATATTACGGAAGATTGAATTATAAATAAAATCCAGGGGCGATCGCCCTGTAATTCCCTTTGAAGGGATAATTTTAAGGCCGAATCAGCTGCTGTTAAGAGCTGTTTCTGTCTTTGATTATATAATGTCAGTTAAGCATTTGAAAATACGCTAATATAAAATGATTTAAGAAAACAGTGTCTTTGTGTACCAATATTTTTAACAGCACTATAAGAATGTTGTTATAAGTAAGACACTTTAAATATATAGTTTTAAAACTGATGAAATATCCACCGAAGTTTTTTTTTTCTCTGTTTTTAATATTTACGTAAAACTACGTCTGTAAATAAGTCTATACAAAAATATTATTTGCGCTGTCTTAGAACTCACAACAATAGTTAAAAAGATTATCTAAAAAGAAAAATGAAATAAATATCTCGTGTAAATATATTTTTAAATTTAATCTGTTTTGCAATGTTATTATTTGGTCATTTTAAATATGACGTAATTTCTCCTATTTACTGAATTTAAAGCATATAAAATGTATTATTTAAAAAATGTCTGTCTCTTTTTAAATTCATGTTCACTTTTTTTGCTAGAAAGGAATTATTTTTATTTGCTTAGCCTTTGTATTGGCAACAGCGGTTCGAAGATCATTTAGAATTCTGAAATAAATGTGTCGTGTAAATACATTTTTAAATTGGATCTGCTTGGCAATATTATTATTTGGCCTTTTTAAATATGGGTAATATCCTTCATTTACGGCTTTTAACCCATATTAATGTATTTATTATTTTAAAAATTTCTTTCTCTTTTAAAATTCACATGTAAATATCTTTTTATGACGTAATTTTAATTATTTTAATGTCTTTAATCCTTACTCATTTAATTTTAATCTGAAAGATTTTTTCATGTTTATAATAGTCACGTGTAAATAAATTTTTAATTTGAACAAAATATTATCATATTTTTACAATTTACAACAATTTAAAATAGCAACCTATTCTAAAATATGTAAAAAATATCACTCGAAATGCCGAAAATTTCAATTTAAAATGGAAATAAAGGCTAAAATAATAGTCAAATTAAAAAAATTAAATGCATTCTGCACACCGGTAACCTCTAATGTATTATACTTAAAATGTCTATGTATAGTATCTGCTTCTATAAAACTTTTTTAACGGTACGAATTTGGCCAACTATAACATTACACATCTCTTTAAATAATAATTCGATTTAAAAACTGTCTACATCAGCGTATTTATCAAACATTTCTCTGTTATACTACCCATTTTCATATATTTGTGTGGGGTGGTTTTCTTAATATTAACAAAGAAAACCCTTCCCTCACAAAAAAAGAAAAAAAAATTACAGCGGCAATGACAGCGTTAGTTACTCTTTTTCAGAATAGAGAGACACCTCTACATATTTTTGTAACTTATGAGACAACTCTATATATTTTATTTAAATTTCTCGCGCTATTGACGTTGTTCTTTGAATCTATACCTAGGAGGCCTATATGTTTTTACAATAATTATTTTGATTTAGAAGATGATTGCCAGAACACCGTGGCCAACCTACAGAAAAGTCGTTGTCAGGTTTTTCGTAAATATGCATAATCTAATAGTGTAGTAGTCGCATGTTTACAGTAATGTATCTTTCTTTACAAGATGGAAACACCGAATCTGTGAAAAATTCGACTTCCAAATTTTGACACGTTTATACATTTAAGAAGATCCTGAATACGATTTGACTGCTTTTAGAAAATCTCTTGTCGTGAGTCTGTCTGTCGATCTGCTTGTATGTGTGTCTCTTTGCCTGTCTGTTGATCAGTCGGCTTGTACGATTGCCTCTCTGTATGTCTGTCGATCTGCTTGTCTGTGTGTCTCTTTGCCTGTCTGTCGATCTGTCGGCCTGTACGATTGCCTCTCTGTATGTCTGTCGATCTACTTGTCTGTGTGTCTCTTTGCCTGTCTGTCGATCTGTCGGCCTGTATGATTACCCCTCTGTCTGTCTGTCGGTCTGCTTGTATGTGTGTCTCATTGCCTGTCTGTTTATCTGTCGGCCTGTATGATTGTCTCTCTGTCTGTCTGAATGTGGCACACATTTTGAGGTCGCTCTATCTCAAAAACTAATTTATGGTATTTAATTGAACATTTGATTCAGTTAGAGCTTGGCATAAATTGATACTACATTGATTTTGGTGTAAACCAATCAACAAGTGGTGCTCCTATGCTGCATATATTTCACGTTTTCCGCGATAGCTACATATCAATATTTGATGCACAGACTTTCTCCAAGCTTTATATTCAGTTAGACTTTTACATAAATATAAACTTATTTAGGGTATGGGTGTATACCTCTCAAAATGTGTCGACGCTATGATCTGTTTTTTAGTATTTTCGCTTCAAGAACCAATAGATTGTCATTTCATTTTTGGTTAATTGAATTATGAACATTTTGTGATGGCCACAAGATACTAGTTTCATTAAGCACTTAAAATCTTCTTTAAATTAAATAACAAAAAAAATAGCAAATGTATCGTGCAAAAATGTAGTAAAAAGCATTGAAACTTATAATAAAATCAAAACTAAAATGATAAAATTGCGTATCCAGCGAAAGATGCGAATATCTCTTAATTATTACGAATTATTACGGAATCTAATCCAAAACTAGCATGCTCTTAACTAGAAATTTTATTTAATCTAAAATTTTAAAATGAAATCTAATAAGTACTTTATAAAAAAAATACACATTTATTCATATTCACGTTCCGGTTATAAACACGTATGTCCTGAATCAAACTCTGGAGTAAATAAGAGATAAAACGCTAAAAACAATTAATTTACTTCAAACTTTTAAAATACTAATGAGACACACAATTATATCACATAATAATAATAAAAAAATGTAAACGTTTGAAACTCCATACGAAGCCCTCACCAGTACAATGTCGATCGATTATCAAAGTACATTGCTCTGATCAGGAGCTCGTTTTGAAAATAAAACATTTTTTAATTATCTGATATAATTGAGTATTTATATTATAAAATCATTTTGATTTTGGCAACAGTAGACGATTAAATTGGTCTTTATTGCAATTTTTAAAATTTCTAATCAGCGCAAATTTAAAAATTTTCATTTAGAGAATCAAAAATTAGATTCAAAAATTAGAGAAAACAATTTACTTACAGATGCAATTTGCCTCAAAACTGTATTTCATTTTGTTTCAAATCTGCTTCGCAATTTACTCTTTCTTTATGATTTTTAAAAAAATATTAAAAATGTTTTTTTTTTTTTTTTTAAATCTATCTCTATCGCATGTAGAATCTTATGAAAGACAAAAAACTTTGCGCGCAAGTTAATATAAATATTTCAGCATTATTTACTGCTCATATTCCATAATGAAGATAAAACTTCATCAATAATAATATAAATAAAATAAATAATAAAAATAATAAAATAAAATAAAATAATATCAATAAGACAAATTTTACAGGCATGTAATCTAACTACGTAGTTAAACATTATAAATGATCGGAATTAAAAAAGACTGCTGTAAATACCGAAATCTTTGGATTTTTCTTCGGCTATTAACTCATACTAAAGTATCGTATTTAGTAAATTTCAAAACTTTATAAGAATGCATTGAAGAAAAATCGATACTTTTGAAATAAAATTGCTTTTTGATGCCGTTAGTGGGTAATCTGAAAAAATATATTAATATAAAAAAATTAACGTTGCCTGGTCCGACCGTCTGTCCGACCGTTTGTCCGCATATAACAGCCAGCCGAATGGTTTGAAATTTAATGTATATAATAGTTTCATAATTTTGTGAAGTTATTTCTAAATTTATGAAAATCGAAACAAAGTTTAAAATATTTTAATAAAAGTTTTCTTCATTCTATTAAATCATATCATACGTGATTATATCAATGGTATCCCATGACAGGTAATGTTTCTAGCTTGCCATGGTGATTGCGTCACATTTAAGATGGAGTCATATTATTTCCGTATTACTGAATTTAATATATATAATGGTAATAAATTTTGTATTCATGCATTTTTGCATAAGAGTGCAGCAACTATTGTCCGAAGTTCTGAATGTTTTTAAAACTAGTTATAATACGAAATCACTTAATCACTATGTTTGACGTACAATTCCCGAATTGTTTGTAATTGTGATTCAGACGTAATATGTTCAGTTATTTAGTAATTAAGAGATACTGGCATCTATGGCATAAATATAAATATCATACATAATTTTTGATACAAAATTTGACAAATATGTGAGATTTTATTGTAACACAAACCCTGAATTAAAATCGATCTGAGAAGAAAAAAACCTTTTAATGCAAATCCTTAATTAGCTTTCAGGATATACTCCTTTTTACATTCGAATTGCACAAATGGAAAATTAGAGTAGTTAATTTAAATATTTTGAAAATGGTAATCATAATGTTTCTGACGATTCAAAGAATTTAATTCCATCGATGCATCAAAATTCAGAATAATAAACTATATCGAACAAAAGACGAATAAAATATGTAAAAGTTAATAGAAAGACACTTATTAAAATTCATTATTTGCGTCGTGAATAAATTTATTCTTGCATTTCGCTGAATTGCATTTATCTTAAAAGGAAGAAAAACACATATTCTTCGATGTCTTCTTTAATTGCAAACATTCTTCAATTCTATTCTTTATCTATTCTTATTCATGGCTTCATTTATAATAAAATGTATAACAATTGCTATAATGATTGATTGTGTTCTGAATGAATATATTTTTGACATTTTGCTTTAAAGGAATAAAGACACATTTACCAATGACTTCAATAATTGAAAATATTCTTGAATATATGTATTTGTATACTGAATTTTAATTGTAAGAAAATAAGTATTAATAAACGTAACGATTGAATGTGTTCTGAATAAGTACTGTATTTGTGACATTATGATGAACGGCTTTTAATAGAAAAAAGGAAAAAAGCTTATCTCAAATGACTTGTTTAATTTCAAGCATGCTTTTGACTATTTTTCTTATCTAAATTTTAATTTGTAATAAAACTTATATTAAAAAACATAATGATCATACAATGAACTAATATATATATATATATATATATATGTATGTATTTGAAAAATGCTAGAAGATATTTTTCCTGGTAAATTATAAAGTTAAATTAATTTTTTTTAAAGAATATTACTTTCGCTGAATTAAAAACTCATGAAAGGAAAATGTAAAATTAAAACCCAGTACGCATCAAATCATATTAGTCTTGAATTTAATAAGTAAACATTGTTTGCACCCATTTTACGAGCTATACATGCAATATGCAAGACGAAATATTTATTTATTATTTTAACAAATTAAAATACTTCATATACTTATCTTGTGTTAATACTGTTGCTGATCTTTCATAAGCTCTCAATAACAAAGATCAAGTAATGTTTTTATGAAAGGAAAATGTAAAATAAAAACCCAGTACACATCAAAATCTATTAGTCTTGAATTTAATAAGCAGATATATTTTGCTCTCATTTTACGAGATATACATGCAATATGCAAGACAAAATATTCATTTACTATTTTAACAAATTAAAATACTGCATATACTTAACATATGCATCTTACATTTTACTGATGTAAGATGCATATGTAAGATGCATGAATGTCAACGCATGACATTCATCTCTGCAATGAATTAAACGATGGAATTGCATATAATCTGTAGCTTTATCACTTAAATGGAAGTCCATAGTATTTCTTTTGATATTATGGGGATAATTATAATCATTTCATTTGTTTAAACTCTGCTTGTACTTAAAGATTTCATCATCTGCATAAAGATTTTGCAGTGTGAGGAATGCTCTAGTTTTTTTTTCTTGGTCCAATCCAAAATCTAACGTTTTGTCTTTTCTGTTGAGAGAATTGCTTTTCCTTTTGACTATTGATTGGGAAGTAGAACAGTATATTATACTTTCTTCTGAATGTTGTGTGATCTTTATTTCCACTATAATTACATTTTATTCATTAGTTAATTAACACATTAATAGGGTAAGGTGCCCTATTATCGTCCCCCAGTCACTTTCAGGTCCTTGGATGTTGTAATTTTCAGTGAAAATCTACCAAATTTGGATTTTGCATAGACTAACTATCCACGCATATAGAAACATAGGCAAATGTCGTACAAAAATTTTTTAACAATGCGAAAAATTGTTTTTCAAAAGTATCTAAAAAATGCAAAAGAAAAAAAAAATGGTCCCAATTTCGCCCCCCCCCCCCCCCCCCCAAAAAAAAAAAAAAAAAAAAAAAATCGAATACGCCGAGACTTAACTTATAACTAAATAATAATTTATTTCTAAATGAGTAAGTAATTTAATTTACATTAAAGCAAGACACAAAGAAACGTACTAATTATCAGTGAAAGATTAACATAACAAAACATTAGCCATCCAAACATGAGGAAAAAATTGAAAAAAATAAATGTCATGAAAAAGCATTCCTAATTTCGAACGCGGGGCGAAAATAATAACTGGAAAAGGCACGAAATTCTACGCGCTACTACATCCTACACGCTATGGGAAGTAGACTTCTGGGTACATGGGTAGTAACTTCAGTTTCCGTAAGATGAACTGAGCGTCCTATAACTCACTGTATGCTACTATCTGCATCATACCAACGTAAAATACATGCAATGAATAAGAAATAAATATTTACAGTAAAGTAAATAACGTTCTACAAACGATGTAATAAGAACTCGGGAAATTCACCGTCTTTAATTTATGTATGCGTCTTTGCGAACGAAACTTTCACCACTGTCCCCGTATTACCTGCCGTCCCCTGTGCCTTGCGTCACAAGTGGTGCCACTTTCGCAGAAGCGGGTAAGTTAAGGGAGACGAAAGAAGGACAGGGGACGAAATATGAAATACCCTATATGATGATCATATTACAGTTCTGAAAAGAAAATCGATGACTAGAAAAGAATGGCTTTTCATAATTTGACATTACTAATAATAGCAGAAAAGTCCTATTTCACGCTGAATGTATAAAAATGTAATGTACAGTAGAACCTCTTTTATCCGAAACTCTTTTAACCGAAACTCTCGGTTAAACGAAATCCATTTTTAAAGCGTTTTTTTTTTTTTTCTACTATCACATTCCTTGTGTGCAAATCCATTTAGAAAGCTTTTTTTCTGCTATCACATTCCTTGTGTGCAAATTCATTTTGAAAGTTTCTTTTTTTTTTTTTCAAATATCTTATTCCTTGTGTGCAAGCGGTCCTTTCCGAACTACGAATACATATAAATATTTTCGATTCCCTTTCTTAGAGTTCCTTTGAATCCCGCAAGCTGCAAAGTGGAGGGAAGAAAACTAAAAAAATTAGCAATTCTGAAGCCTTTAAATGTTTTGCAAAATATTTGGCATGGCTGGAGCAGCAAAAAGACTGTGGCACTGGTGAACTAATAATATTAAAAAACACTGTGATAGTTTCAAAGCAAAGACAATCGAATTTGCGACAAACAAAACATTTTTTCAAACACTTGTGATATATGTAAGAGGTACTTAACTTCAAAATTAAAATTCTGGTAATTTATTCTTGTTTATATTTTGCTATTGCTTTGTTTTTATAAAGCACTTGTTAGCATAATAAGAAATATTGCATAAATTTCTCCTTAATCTTAAAATTGAAGCATTTTCGATAATAAAAAAACTTCGATTTTCCGAAAGATGATCAGTCCCAATTACTTCGGATAATCAAGTTTCTACATTTTATTATATAAACTATAAAATAAGCTGAAGTATGGCAGACAAGAGTTTGCATTCCTTTTGCGAGTTGCAAGTCCTTTTCATTACGAGGCATATTAGTTTAAAATAGTTCAAAACAATTAAATAATAATATAAGACTAAATTTAAAAATAAAAAAACCTGACTGAAAAAAGGGAAACTAATTATTTCTCATCAGTGTGAAACTATTTTTTATATTACTTACCAATTTTTTTTAATTTTCTTGTATTGATGACATTTAAGTTGTGTTTAATTGTAGCTCCTATCTATAAAAACTGTTTTGATGAGGCCTATAGATGTCTATGAAGGTTAGAGTTGCAGTAAAGCTAGAGATCCTACCTACACAACTTCTAGGTTGTCTAATATTTAAACGGATCTTCTGACTGTAAAATAGTCAATGAAATAGTCTTCTTCATTTTGAAAGACCTATCCACTCAATATGTTGCGTATTGATCAGATAGGCTAAAATATATCAGACTATTTTAAGAATATTACAGTGATTTAATGGATTTCTTTACTTGTTTTTTTTATTATAGAAGAAAGATTTTTTGACAGAGTTCTTTTTCAATGTTAATACTTCCGTAAATTAACAGTCAATTTAAAAGATACTGATAAATAAATTAACAATTATGCATCGAAATTTTTTTTAAATATTATTATACGTTATTATTTTCCTTTTATGCCAATAAAATACAAAAGTTCTACGAATAAGTGATAGTCTACAGAGAATTCAAAAGCATAAATGTGTAGATTGAATACGTAATAGTGCTTAATGTACACCGAAAAGAAAGTATGTGATTTTACTAAAAAGTACTTAGTATCATTACAGATATTATAGCACTTACTCGAAAATCACCTGTAACCAATCACTGCTAGTAATATTAAAAAGAAAATAGCTGTAACTGAATGCGTATTGCGCATACGTCCTTCTCTGTACACAATATCTTGACCTCCATGTGAAATTAAATTTACCTGAAATTTATTCTATCCAAAATACAATTCGAAATTGTTTATTTTTTGCAAAAAATAATTCAGAACATATTCAAACCATTCATTAAGCAAAGAAAATCACAGTAAAAAATTATATTAATTAAGCCGTATCCTAATCATCGATTAACCATAGAAAAACCCTAATAAAAATTAACCTTATTAATTGAAACTTTGAGGCATTATAGTAGCATCAATAAATTTACGCTCAGTCCTATAAAAATAACAACACACAGCAGAACCAACTTCATCACACATTACTCACATTTAAAATAGTTTATAAATACGGCTCCAGTAGCAAGGTATGTAGAACGCTCGGTTTCCAAACCCCAGAGTGTGAGTTCTGTCCTCCGCAGGGGAAAAAAAAAACTCAGCATAAATCTCTCCCACTAATAAATATAGGTGCTTCCAAAATTTTCCAAAGGTGCCGCCACCAGCGTCTTTTTTCACCTTCTATACACAATTCAGTTCACACAATTTCTTGGTAAAGATACAAGAGAAGTATCTGTAATACTAAATACCATTTATTAGTATACATATTAAAAAAGCATCTGTAATTACTACTAACGATTTCTTAGTATGTTCATAAGGAAATCTATGTGATGTTTACTAAGTTAAATGTAGTAATTTTACTTAAGAAGAAGCTGTATTGGTTACTAGAAAAGTTCATGGAATCCCAGTTGCCTAGAGATTTTCTAGTAATACTACAGAACTTTTTTTTTTTTTTTTTTTTTTTTTACAGTTTATAGTTACAGTGCAAGGACTTAATAATTAGTTCCAAAATATAAACAATTAGTATCAAATCTTATGACATCCATTATGATATTTAATCGAATGATAAAATTTAAAGAATCGGAAAATATGAAACAATACATGTCAGTTTATGGATAGATTTATGAAAATAGATGAGAAAATAAATATTTTCAAATATTTTTTCTTATATTTTAATTTTACTAAATTCATCATTTTAAATCAATAAATAAATAAATATATTCATGTATATATATATATATATATATATATATATATATATATATATATGCCATGGTGTAGCAATACGATTTTGCCCTCACATAGAAATAATTGAGTGAAATTTATGAAAGTGCTACATTTTATGTGTCCTTTTCTATATAGTCAGTGTGCACAATAACACATTTGTGCAACTGGTATTTCTAAGAGTGGGCTAAGAATGTATTCCAGAAGGCGCGATAGTAGACCCAAAGGGGGCATTTTTCAAACTCCTACCGACCCCCACATGTGACACATTTTTGTAATGGCCTGTGACCACTTATTCCTGCTTTGCACGTCCTCAGACCCTCCCCCCAAATTTGCCCTCCGGGGGGTACTTTTCTAAATTTTGCGGACATAATTCAAGCCCCAGGTGGGGGGCAAATTTGGGGGGAGGAGCTTGGAAGGTGTATAGTATGAATAAGTGGCCACAGTACTTTGCAACAATATATCACATATGGGGGTCGGCAAAAGTTAGTAAAATGACCCCTTTGGGTCTACTATTGCGCCTCCTGGAATACATCCTACTGCCTTTCTTTGAAATACCGTTTACAGAAATGTGTTACTGTGCACGGAAATTATATAGAAAAGGACTAATATAATGTAGCAATTTCATAAATTCCACTGAATTATTTCTATGTAAGGGCAAAAACTTATTGATACACACTGGTATATATGTGTGTGTATGTGTGTGTGAGTGTACTCTCTCTATATAAAATCCTCATGAAACAATTTTATGTAACAAATTTGTGTAACGAATTTAGGAAATTATTATCTAAATCCGCAGTGTGTAGTATAATTCTCATAGGCAGACTCAAACACATGAGTATTATGAAATATATAGATGAAAATGGACATATATAGATGAAAATGGAGTAGACAGACAGAATTCAGACAAATAGATATCTGACGGTGAACCGACAGACTAAAGATATACAACAAACAACAGACAGACTGTGAATAGACAGCAGACAACACTTCAGTCAGGCAGACATTACAGAGCCAGTCGACACACAGCAAGAAGGCACTCAGCAGACATCCAGACATCAGACAGATAGCAGATAGATTGATATCAGATAGACAGATATCAGGCAGACGGACAGCTATAGACACAACAGAGACACAGAAAGATATGAGATATACAGACAGATTAAGACATACATATATCAGACAAATATCGAACAAACAATTGGATAGAGACACAGATAGATATTAGGCAGATAGACAGGTAGAGAGCGAGGCATTCATACCGAAAAAAGCTTCGGGACTGGCACACGAAGGGCACACTGTGCAGGACCGAATTGTATATACATGGTCAAAGTTTTTTTTTATAAATTAAGACATTGTATTCGAGCTATTATGAAATTGGATTGTACTGAATTTTTTTACTTTTAAAATATGCAGAATTACATATTTTTAAAAAGTTGCTTTGCAATATTTTTGATGCAGAGGAAAATTATTAAGTATATTATTATAAAACTGAAAACCAAAAAGTGGAACAAATTATAAGGCCTTACTACACATTATAAGGCATAATAAACCGAAAAAAAAAACACAAAGCGGAGAAAATAATAGTCTTCTTTGCTAAAGAAAAATCATAAATTAATATGTTTTTTAAAGTTTCAGATTTCGTTCATTAATCTTTTCTACATCGATCTCTCGTAAAAAGTAGAAAATAAATTAAACTACGTTTAAATATAACAAAAAAGAGATTACTTTTAATGCTAAGGATTAGGTTTCGATATTTTTCAGCTGTTAAAAAGTTCGCATTTCTGTTTAAAATTAGGAATAATGTTCTATGACTTCAACAAGTAAATAACAGGATTTATAAATCTTTTTTTTTCTTTTGTAAGCAAATTTATTTTCCTATTTCCTCACGTATAAGTAAGCAAATTTATCTTTCGAAGACTTGTAAAAGGAAAAGAAATCTCTACATTAAATTTAAGAGATTAGTTTATTCCGTCTGAATAAAATATTTTTAAATGGAAGTAAAATTTTATTACAGTACACTCCATCTAATCCAGACAGGTCGGGTTTACGGGTTCTGCGGAATGCGGATTTTTGTGGATTATAGTAATTTCATTGTTTACATGGTGATAATTGGAATTTATCAAGAAATATAGTACGAGCACTGTAAATAAATAACATAGAAATTTAAAAAAAAACGATTTTTTATATAAAAAAACTATATTAAATATTATAAATAAATTTAAATGACTTAATAATACTAAAGTTATAGAAAACATTTACACTAAATCTCCACTTATCTATTCAATTCAAAACCTATCAAACATCGCAAAATAGTGGTTTGCTTTAAATCTTTTAATTTAAGCTCTGAAATTTATCTTTAAAACTTTTAAGAATGGGGATTTTTTGATCAGTAACAAAATTTATTTTCTGAAAAAGTAAGATATTCATCCTCAAGAGCTAGCCATCTTCGAAAGCAACTTCATCTTTTTCAGCATCAGATTCTGTTTCGGATTATATTTTTCATAAACTAAACACAGAATGTATTATAACTTAATAGATGGCTTTGTCTGACTCCAAGAATTTATCCTCAGAAGCCATCCAGGTAATTAAATTTTCATCCGGTGCAGAACTGAGCAGAGAGGCTGAAACCCTTTTCGCAAAAGTTTGGTAATTCAGCTGCTTTTTCTCATGCAATTCATTATATAAATCCGACGAATTTAGAATCATCCTTTTGGATAGCAATAAAGGACACAGCTGGCTACAGTTTTCTCCAGACGTTAATTCGACCTGGACGCAATAACGTAAATTCAACTGAATATCTTCTGAATGTAATCGGCAAGGGGGTTCAAGGATGAGACTGCTTTAACAACAAGCACGTTATATCCTTTTCCATAGGGATAACATTAAGGGGACGAGGGACCTTAAAAACCTTAAAAACTATTTTTGTATATTTCACTTTAAATGTTATTCAAGGGTACATTACATGCATTATGGCATGTATTTATCACAAAAATAATTAAAAAAAATTATTTTTGAAAAAAAAATTGAATTTTACCCGTCGTCTTAGTAATCTTCGAAATGCCCCCTGCGCGTTCCATATCAATGAAAATCCCCAATATTTTTTTTAATAAAATTTTGGTTTATATATATAAATAAAAATGTGCATAGAATTTTATATATTTGAATATAAAGGTTAAAAAAAATAATAAATAAAAATAATATAAAAATTTGAAAATTTTTAGAAAAAATTTCAAAAAATTTTGATTTTTTTTTTTACCTTTATATTCAAATATATAAAGTTCGATGCACAGTTTTATTTATATATATATAAAACAAACTTTTATAAAAAAAAAAAAAAATATTGGCGATTCTCATTGATATGGAACGCGCAAGGGGCATTTCGAAGATTTCTAAGACGACGCGTAAAATTCCATATTTTTCTCAAAAATAATTTTTTTTTTTTTTTGTGATAAATGTATGACATAGTGCATATAATGTACCCTTGAGTAACAATTTAAGTAAATTTACAAAAAAAAAAAAAAAATAAATAAATTATTTTTAAGGTCCCTCGTTCCCTTAATATATCAATATCAATGGAATAAGTGTAGTTGGTTTGAATATTTCAAAACAACCGCGTATTTTAATTCCCGTGGTTTCCCGTGAAATTGAAGCGATTTGATTGGATGGCAATAAATTCATGGATCAGTCAGTCAACATTAATAGCTGTAAAGGTGTGCATTATATTGCTTTAAAAAGATTTAGCTTCTAATTTATATGTTTGTTTACATTGTTCTAATTTATATGTTTGTTTACATTGTTCTAATTTATATGTTTGTTTAGGTATGAGAAAACTGATTATTGCTCTGTAAAAACTACCAATGTATCAAAAACTTTGAAAAAAGTACTAAACTTAACATTATTTCAAAACCAAAATTTCATATGAAATTGGATGTAAACAAAATATCATTAATGAAAGATGCGTTAAGTATTAGTATATTTTACTTTCCCCCACTCTTAATATCTTAGATCGTTATATACGGCAATTCATATATGTCATTGTATTCCATATCAAGATAAAACATATTTTAACAGTATTAAGTGATTTAAGGGTAATTACATTACACTAATAATATGTGGCAACATTATTAACAAAATATTTATTTACATAATAAAAGTAAATGCAGTATAAAACTTTTAAAAATTTTTAATTTCTTCATCTAGAAGCTGGGTAGGAGGTGGCAGTATTTTTTAGTTTTGTTTTTTTTTTTGGGGGGGGGGGGGGGAGAGGTAATGTTCACTATTCATTATTTATTTACTTTTACTAAATTGCAAATAGGGCAGAAAAAATTAAAGATTAAAGAGTTTAATTTAAAGTGATTTTCAAATCCCATGCTCAACAACCCGATTCTTTCTGACTCAATTTGAAACTTAAAGGCAGGTCTGGCAGGCAATTTGGAATCATATAGCGCTTTCTACTTTTTTTTTACATGAACTATTTACGGTGTTATAAGCGATTCTTGTCGTGTAAGATAAGCTTTTCCCCTTTCTCTCGCTGCCGTTTTGGGAATTCGGGTCAAAACGCTCAATTTGACAGTATTTTTCGAAAGAGCTTCTTTCTTTACCAAAAAAACGGAAAATGCCATTCGACTACATAGTTTCTATATAAGAATACCCATCAACTTCCCGAGTTTCCGAACAACAATTAATTCAGAAATATGTCAGAAAGTACCAACTTTGGATTTGAGAGCAGCTTATTGCCGGTGAATTAATCAACGTCTACAAATAATAAATTAACTATTTCCGCATGTAATCGAGCTTTGATACTGAGAAACATGATCACGAGATGGGAGTCGTCAGTACGGTCTCGGGATGAATGTTTTTCTATTTCAAAACTCAAATTGTAGCAGAAATAGTATATTTATTATTTTCAGCCGTTGAGAATGTCATCGCCAATAAGTGGACGAAACTATTTGGCTTGTTATTAAAATATTTGAAAGATTTTCCAATATAGGCACAGTAAAAAAAAAAAAAAAAAAAAAAAAAAAAAAAATTCTTAATCTGCGAAAATATATTATAACTACAAATGAAAAAATACAATAACTTATTCCTAATTACCCATGATCCCTTTATATGTAGAAACCAATATATTTTCTAGATTTAAGTAAACATTTATAAAAACGAATTTTTTTTGCTACCACTGATATTCTGAAAGGTTTTCTATTTGAATTCATAGATACAATAGTAAAAAACAAATCATATTCTTTTTAATTTTAATGCTATTAATTTATCCTCTTTGTTTGTAAAATATGTTTGTTGAACCTGAAAATATTTTATGAATTGCATATTTCCAAATGAGCGAAAAAATGCCCAAGATGGAAATTGAACCCAAATCCTTGACTGACGAGGCCAATGTTCTACTGTTTAAGCTACCTGGGCTAGCAACCGGCGAGCATATTTCGATCAGATAACCTTATTGGTAATAACCTCTGGTGTATCATGTAGACAGATCAACAGAATGAACCGCAGGTAAAGGAACTCCAAATAAACGATGGATACAGATATAAACTATTAATTTAACACAATCAAGCTAATTGGTAAAGTTATCATATGAATTGTATATTTCCAACTGAGCGAAAAAATGCCCAAGACGGGAATCGAACACAGATCCTTGGCTTACGGGACCAATGCCGTTTAGGCACTAGCACCGTAAAAGGATCTGGGTTCGAATCTCGGCTTGGGCATTCTGTCGCTAAGTTGGAAATATGCAATTCGCATGATAACTCTACCAATCAGTTTGACTGTGTTAAGATAATTGTTTATCTGAAAATGTTTACTGGGCAATTAACAACAACAAGAAAATCTATATTCCGGTTTGCGAAAACTGATTACTACACTATAAAAAGACTAATCGGAAACATTTCCTAAAATCATTGAAAGAAAAGAAAACGTTGTTTTTATAAAGGCTTCTTTCTCGAAAATATAAGGTTTCTAAGGTTTTTTCAGTCAAATAACAATTTTCGAAATCATGCATAACCTTAAGACAGGTAGTTATTCCTTGCTTCCGTTCATGTATATTTTTCATAATTAAGGAACGTGTTTTTTTTTCTTTTACAGTGTACTGTAAGCACTTACTGCAAGTAAATGTATATTTCATTTTGTGTCAGTAACTTATTTTTTGTATGTATAATACTATAAGTATATTAATGTTCTAATTTATTTTTTATGAGATGCATGAGACGAACTGCGTACTGTTTTATTCTATAATTATGAAAACTGACATCTACGACTTCTATTTTTAAAATCATACATTTCGAAAAATTCTTTACTCGCTGCAAAATATATTTCACAAATATATAATACCTTTAAAAATATTTTTCTTGTGTAGACGTGGCATAAATTTTTATTACTATTCAATTTTTAAAAAGTATGTGCTTTAAAAATATTCTACAGAAAATGTGTGAGTTTACTTCATGCAAATTTTAGCTTTTCATATTTTTTAAAAATAATGTCAAAGAAATAAAGTCAAAAAGTTTCAAAAATGTTATCGTATGTTTCATTAAAAAAAAAAATTCTATCGAATTTTACGCTCGGAAGAGACTTTCTAAATGTGAACGTTACTTTTTATATAATATTCTATTATTAACATAAAATAAAGTCAGGATAAAATCAGCAAGATTTTATAGAAATTTAAAAATATTTCTAAAATTACTTCAATAAAACGTATGATTTTTTCGCCGTTCGTTTTCCTATTTCACCAGAAGTTTTTCTAAATTTTTCACTCTCATTTTTTTTTTTTTTTTTTTTTTGTACTATTAACTTTAAACATTTTCTCTACATATTTATTTACGTTTCTGTATAGAATTTGTTTTAATTACTTCAAGTCTAAAACAAATAATGTGAACATAGATCCACAATCTTACTTAAAAGGCGTCTAATGTAATGAAAAAGATGTTACAAGTTTAAGATATACATTTTATTTAATACTTCTTAGTACTTTCAAGCCTTCCATGCTCATCATCGGAGAATATCTTAATAATTAAATGTTGTTTATTTATGCAAATAACACAAAAAATCTAAAAACTGGTTTCAAGATGCATAACTTCAGACATACAGGTACCTTCTTTTAAAAATAAATTGATTCACACTCACGTAGATAGAGACTCTTTCTTTTAACGCTTCAGACTAACTTTTTACATATGGCTGTTCTTTTCCCACTGGGGTGCAAGTGTGCCTCGGGTAGCAATCCAGTGAAATTTTTTTTTTTGTTGATTACAGGCAGGGATCCTTGTGTAACGCCAACCTAGTCTAGAAGCGTATATTTTTTCTATACTTTTTTATTTTATTTTATAAGTAACGAATTTATAATATATTCCTGTATACCTGCTAATTTTAGTGTTTATTTTCTGTAAAACCGAGGTCTGATAAAGAATTTCAAATGCTCAAGATGTATGGTTGAGTTGCAAAAAAAGTGCCACATTGCAAAGCTCGCCGCAAGATGAAGAGAATTGTAGCTCGATTACGATTGATTGACGCTGTCGTAATTATATTAGTAATAATGATATTGGACATTTCACTGTTCAACAGTCCATGCTATATTTCTATAAATATATAGTTTCTAGGTACTGTAAAACAGTAACACTTCAAAACACGGTCCAACTACGAAAAGTTGTATAGATGTCAAGGGCAATTCCACAGGAAATTATCTTTTTTTTTTTTTTTGGGGGGGGGGGGGAGATAAAATTTATAATATGTTTAATTTAAGGGTATGATTGGGTAACTTGATATTTTTTTACTCTATAATAAAATTCTAATATAAAGGCATTGTAAATTACTGTTTACAAACTAAGTTAAGTACCATTATTGTCTTTTTAAAGTCATAATGTACGTCAGTTACAAAATAAAAGTTACGTCAGTTACACGTGTAAATGCCATTTTTTTCTTTTTTATTATTCAGAAATTAATTAAACAAATTACTGATATAATTTGGCATTACTTAGTGTTGTTGAGAACATTAAATCACTTTTTTTTTAACACGATAGTTTTGATAATTTTTACACTTCAGTGAAGCCAGAAAAAATATTTCTATATTTTATGTTGCGTCAGTTACAGACTTTTGAATTGCAATTTTTGGGACTAAAAGTGAGATTGAAATAATCTGCAGGTATTTGTGTAGTAAGTCCTTAGTAAGAAATATTTTAAATTGTAAAAAATTGTTCTATCTTTATTAGTAAATTTTCTACATAGTTTTGAAAACAAAATTCGATGATCAAATGTTACGTCAGTTACGATGGAATTGCCCTTAATCATAAAGCTTATGTTCCGAAACTGAGAACATTGATGTAATCGATAGCGTGGGTGTCGCGTGAAAGTTAGTTATAATGGCAGCGTGTGGAGTACAGAAGCAGTTTTAAATTCTTGAATTGAAACAAATTATATTTGTAACTGTTGTTCCAAAAAAAAAAAAGTCCACATTAAGGAATTTATATGAACGAAATTTTATTGCTTTTCGCCGAGATTTCCTTCTTTATACGTAAGATATTTTACACTTTCTCTATAATTTCGACAACTCTGTAAATTTGCAGCTTCGATGATATATGGGACAAACAGACCTTATTGCGAAATGACTCTAAATTTAAAATACCGATTATTTAAAAGTACAGAAGACGATTTAGTTCTCGATTTGAATAGAATAATATACGAAATTGCACTTGCAAAACGAAATTAAATACTAAAGAATCTATCTGAAAAAAAATTGTTTGCTATTCGAAGAGATTTTGTTTTCTTTAAATACGAATTTTTTTTAAATCTATGATGATTGATTTTCAAGAATTCTGCTCATTTGAAGCTTGAATAATGTATATTAGAAAGAGACATAATGTCAAAAAAAATTTTAACTAAAAATTCGTTAATAGTAAATTTTTAGAAATCTTATTTTAAATTTCAAAACATTATATAAATCATTAATTATGAAGGCTTAGAATTCCCGTGATATTATTTTAAAAGCAAAATTATAAACGGCGAGGCGTACTAACTTATTGTTGTCAAATAACATTTTGATCGACTATTAGTTTTCGGGGCATTGTTCTAATTGTTTAGATGTATTGTTCCAACAAAATTTCCTAATGTTGTTTAAAATTTAAATAATAGAAATATAAAGTGTATGAAATCTCATCCTTCTCCAATAACTTTTTGATAAACCGTTAATTTTTGTGATATAATTACAATTGTTTATATTTAGTATAGTTTCAAATGTTTTAGAGGAATTACTCCAAAAATATTTCAAATATTGTTCATGATAAAATAAAATGTATTTAAGTAAAAAATAATAGTTTTCCTACAAATTGCTAAATTTCAACTTTTATAGAATCTCAAAGTCCTATAATTTATTGCTAAAACAAATTCTGCTAGTTGTAACAAATAAAACAATAAAATTTTATTCTTGAACTATGATACTTTGAAATTTATAATTTTTTTCAGCCTTTTGTTACTTTATAAATGGTAAATGAGCTGAGCAGTATAAATATTTAAAGTTTAAAAAAATATAATAATGCATTTTTTTTTTGGTGTAAAAGGCTTTCGATATGATGAAAACTATGAAATCGTTTAGCGTTTTGAACTATATCTTTAAAACTAACAGTAAGTAATTAGTTTATAAAAAATATGCATAATTAATTGGGCTATATGTATAATTGAAGTGAACAAAATTCGTATTCCAAGTTTAAAGACTGTCTAACATGATCTTAAATCACAAATTACGTATTATTTATATATATTGTAAGTAATGATTATCAGGTGGCAAATTAAAATTAATTTCAAAGCTTATAATAGACTTATGTCAAGTTTTTGAAAAAAAAATGTTTTACATGTGTTCTAAGAAAAAAGTATTTAAAAAAATTGCTCAAAATTAAATTTATTATTCCGCTTCTGCTTTTTATAATCAGAATGTATGAAAAAAATTATGAAACTCTTTTAAACGAAAATTTAAATGACTTTTTTTTAAAGTTTTTTCTTTATATATTGGAGTAATTTTTATTAAGATAACAATGGCCCTTAACAAAATATTTTCGTTAACAAACTGCGGAATATGATTATCAACACAAAGGAAAATTTTAAATGAGCTTCCATTGTTCCCTTCAAGAGTACAATAGAGTAATTAACTCTATTTCATAGCAAATTAAGGGTAAATTAATAAAGCTAAATTTAAAAATAC
This sequence comes from Maratus speciosus, assembly GCA_963932465.1. Lineage (NCBI taxonomy): Eukaryota > Metazoa > Arthropoda > Arachnida > Araneae > Salticidae > Maratus > Maratus speciosus. The sequence goes on from OZ010789.1 coordinate 68,873,981, forward strand.
TTTTTTATAAATACGTCAAAAAAATTTGCGAACATTTATTTTTTGAAACAAAAGTTAGTTAAATATATTTGGGTTTTAAAATTAAATATTTATCGGAGTTTTTTGACTGTTAAAATGCTCTTAGTTAATTTAGATCAGATAGATGTTTTTTTTTTTTTTTTTGTTGTTGTTGTTTCTTTTTTGTGAGAAAGTTGTAATTTATTGAAACCATCGCTCATCCTCAAGAAAAGTGACACTTCTTGACAAAAGTAAATTTCTCATGTAAAGCAAAAGAAGATTTGGATGTTTTTTACTGTGACATGGAATTATATCACTTATCTTGACATGTAGCAGAAAAAAATTGAATCAAAGTGTAAAACCGTTAAGAATGAAGACGTAGATGAGTTTTTGAAGGTTCAGCAATTTTACTTCACCCCACAATATGGTCTGTGGTCACAAATGGACACATAGCATAATAAAATGATTTTCCAGATAGCTACAACATATGAAACTTTTCCTTTACTAAGACGCACCTATGAAAAACCTATTACTGGAATAAAACGCAAAAATATTTTTTTCGAGTTTTGAGTCTTGAGCTTTATGTTGCAACTAAACTAATTTATTTTGAAATAAGTGTTCTTAGTGTCCAGATTGAAAACGATAATATTTTAGTTTTATTACTTTTTTAATTTAGAGGTGTCTGTGTCACCTAAAACCTGAGAGGCATATAAATATTTGGAATCCAAGTATTGAATAAAAATTAAAAGTACACTCTAAAAAAGTCAGATGTTTTTTAATATCGGAGAAAATAATACAACAACGGGCGAAAACATACAATTACCTTTTTCTGGTTTTAGACGATAAGGAAAAACGTTCTTTATCTTTAGAAACCGCAGAAGCCCATATATTTTCGAGATTTAAAAAATATTTTATTAAAACGATATTTCTTTTGCTACCACTGTTATTGAAGCGTTTCTATGTAGTTTTTATAATGAATTAATAAATTTTCTTTACTCAGAATTTAAGTTTTGCGGATGCTTTTAATTTTCAAGCAAACGGCTTAATGTTTACTAAACATGGTTTACAGGGAAATATGGAAAATTACCAGCATTAACTTTAACATTAAAGTTAATATTATTCTGTTACTCTTACATGTATAAATTCAATAAACCGAGCTGTAAATGTTAAGGGGGTAGGATGCCTTTGAACGCGTCGAAAAAGTAAAAAATATCACTATGTTCGAAACTTCAAAACTTGTGTAATGAGTCAAAAATAAAAATCAAACTCCATTTAAATATAAAGCTCATATTTAAATTTATATTTAAAAATCTATATATACTTGTAAATTCATAAATAAATATTGAAATAAGTTTAAAAATACATGATAATAAGAGAAAAAAATCTTGCGCGCATGATAAAATCAGAAAATATGCATATAAAGAGGAAATCTTGGTGAAACAAAATACATAATATAGTGTTATCTTTATACTAAAACCAGAACATTTAGAAAAAATATTGTCTAAATTAAAAAATTAACAAAAAATTAAAAATTTTCACTTAAAAAAATATATTTTCAAAGTAAAAAAAGAGAAAAAAATAAAATATTACCTTTTTCTGGTTTTAAGTTGTAAATAATACAGGAATGAATATGTTTTGAATTTTTTTTTTTTATTACCATGCATAGTTTTTTAGTAACAGTGCGCGAAGTATCAAAATTCATCATCTTAAATAAACGCAACGCAAAGTTCATTTATTCTATTTGCTATTAATATATAGTCTTAATAAAACTGCCATAATTAGTAAACTAATGGGAATTTTTTAATGCGTTTTTTTGCATATTGTTATGAAATGATTACGGAATAAAAATATGTATTAAAAATATTTCGAAAATTTTGTAGGTTTAAAGGTATCCTACCCCCTTAAATTGAGAATTAATAGCATTCTAAATGTCGAAGATAATCTCATTAATGCACTATAAAAACTACTCAGAGACTTTTCCGAAAATAAGGGACAGTAAAAGAAAATTTGTTTATCCTGAATGCTTTTATACTCTTAAATCTCGAAAATATAGTGGTTTTTGAGGATTCTAAAGCTAAAGAACGCTTTTGAGTATTGTGGGTAACGCTGAAGAGGACATTGTTTACTTTCGTTTTTGATCATACTATATTTTCATAAATTAAGAAATATGTATTTTTTTAACACATTTGGAAAACACGGTTGAATATAGATTAAAATAGAACTGAATATACATCTGCGCGTGTAAAGAAGCGAAATATTAGATCAAAGTAACTGCAAATCACCTTTTTTTAAAATCACAATTTAGGAATTAAATTCGGCTGAGCGGTATGATTTGTAGTTTTAATATTTGTAGATTGGTAAAAATGATGGCCATTGATTTTTATCCTATTATCTGATTCAGTATGAAGAACAACCAAAATGGAATCCTTTTCTACAATTGACGTTTTTACACATCATGTGACGTTTGCGTTGAGAACTTAATTAGGAATAAAAAATATCACAAATTTGATTTTTTTCAAATTTAAAGTAAGTATTTTTTTTTCTCTTTTCATTTTTATTTATTTATTTATTTATTTATTTTTTGTGTAAAGCTAAAAATTAAAGCTAAAAAGAAAATCTGTATGTTTATATTTCTTATAAGGCATATTTTGAAAATTCTAAACACGCTCAGTTTACTTTTCACAATTTTTCCACTAACAAGATTTTCTTTAAAAACAAGAGAATTCAGGAACCCCTTGACACTTCATTAGCTGAAATTTCTGCAATAAGCTATTTTTCTACTCATTATTTGAAATTCAGTGCTTGTATTTCTAAGACAGGGTAAATATATTTTTTAGAAAATAAATCGAATAGATATAAAAGAACAGGTATTTCCATGTACGTTGCCGGAAAGTATGCACGCTGCAGCTTTAAACATAATAATTTAGCGGAGAATCTGCGTATGTTTATGCAAAACCGTCAATTGTAGAAAAGGATTCCATTTTGGTTGTTTTTCATACTGAATCAGATAATAGGATAAAAATTAATGGCCCTCATTTTTACCAATCTAAAAATATTAAAACTACAAATCATATCGCTCACCTGCAAGAAAAATGGCACACCTCAAAATACTTCATTTCACAGGAGAGGCTAAAAGAGATTTTCATGTTTGTACTGTGGCCCAAAACTATAGCTTTTAACTCTGCTTGCAGCGGTAAAAGTGTGCATAAAAATGTAAAACCCTTACGTAGAGCAACTATAATACAGGCTGAATCGTCAAACATTTTGTTCCCCACTTACACCAATCATCAATAGTTGCCAAAGCGTCTAGAAGTTTCGTGGTTAATCGTTCTTCTCCTACCGGCGATTAAATGGCGGAGTGAGTCAGCCTGGATTATAGGAGCCTTCCCCTTATGAATGAAGACGCAGTCATTTCTTGGAGGGTTGGGAAATTTATCCGTCACATAATCCCCCGTCTGTGGTGGTAAACAGGGATGTAGTGGATGGTATACGGGGGTATACGCCGTATACCTTATGGATTTTTTTCAGGAACACCGTATACCCTCTGTTTCTCAAGAAAGCTATAGTATATACACTCTAGGGTATACGCTCTGCCTTGAGCGTATACCCTCTGCTTAGATCGTATACCCTCTGTTTTTTTTACGACTACACCACTGGTGGTAAATGGACATACAGCTTAATAATGCACTTTACTGAATAACTACACTTATAATTCTGTTTCGATAGTAAGATACACCGAAGAAAGGCCTTTTAGTGTTATGTATACTATGCAAATGTACTTTTTGAAGTTTTGTCATATTTCTTACTGGTAAGCAATATAACCGGGCATCTTTGGATATTTGTGAAATTTATAAGACTGTGAATGCACAATTTTTGAAGTGCGTGAAACCATCATACATTTCAAACGAATCTACGAAATTGAACTTTTGAAAGTACAAAAGTTTAGTTTTTAACACTGCTCTTATTTTGCACATAAAATATAACTGTGGCAATACTAGTTCAAAATATTTAGCAAATATATATTTCTACCATGTTGAGAGAGAAATCAATTTCTCGATAGTGATGAAACATACAGAATAATAAGCCGTCTTATGCATGTAAAATTATAATAGTGATTAAACTAAATTCTAGCGTAAGTAAATTAAGTATGCCTTTATCATTTGTTATAAATATTAGGTTATGCATTGCGAAGGAATGAAAAAAGAACCATTGAAAATTATTTTGAATTAAAAATCTTATTTACTATACATAAATTGTACAAATTTCTATTTTATGGCTGAAAAAAGAACCTTTATATCTAGAACCACGTTAAATGCATAAACAATAAGTAAATATAAGTACTGAAAATTTTTGAGTGAGATTGCCGTTATTTCAGAATGTAGTAATCACATATCTTAATCATATAGTACTGCAAAAAAATCCTTATGTATGTGCCTTTCTCAACGTACTTCAGTATATTTGACATAAAAAAAAGCAAAGGCTAAGTTTATCTTAAACAAAAATGCAAAATAAGCACAAAATATTTCTATACTGCTTTTGAATTTTTTCAAGTTTAAAGTTTAAAGTTTTTTTTTTTTTTTTTTTTTTTTTTTTTTTTTTTTTTTTTTTTTTTTTTTGTAAAGGTAAAAGTTAAAGCGAAAAGAAAATCTGTATGTTTATATTGCTTATAAGGCATATTTTGAAAAATCTAAACACGCTCAGTTTACTTTTCACAATTTTTCCACTAACGAGATTTTCTTTAAAAACAAAATTTAATTTATGTTTGTGACTTCATTTAAAAGAAAACAAAAAGAGAGAAAACAAGAGAATTTAGGAACTCGGTTTAGCTCAAAGAAAAATAATTTTTTAGTCATCTTTTCATTTTTATTCTTTCTTTCTTTATTTTTTATTTTAAATTTTCTGGTAAGAAAAAATGGTGAAAATATTTGTATGAAAACGTACCGCAAAATCGTCGCATGGGCTTAAAAATGGGCTCTTTTTGTACAGTTATTACCAGGTTATAGAGTTATAAATACCTTAATTACACTAAAACCTGCAGTGTGCTTTTTTAAATTTTTTGTGATAATATTGTAAGACTTTTGGTCTATTTAAAAACAAAAATTATTTTATTATTTTTTTTAATATAGGAAATAAATTATACAATTAATTATTTAAGTAACCCCCATATTTTGGTTACTTGGACAGAAGCTTTCTTAAAATTATTTTTTCATAAAATAACACATTTAAATATTCGAAGCGCTGAATTAGGAATTAAAATCTGGAAATTTTGTTTTTAAAACTGCCTGTTGTTTTGTCAGATATTCTACAGTATTTTAAAAGACTATACTCATTCTAAGTAAACTACAACATATTCTGTAATTCAGTATTTATGTAATTTTCACTCACTGATGGAAAAGGTTAAATCTACATGTTCAATTACTTTTCACTGACAATCAAATTCGAAGTATCAGAAATACTATAAAAGAAAATTAAAGTAATCTCATGAAAAACATTAAGTGATAATTATTCAAATTTCAAAAGTAAAGGCAAAGGAAAGTGATTCCGCAGAAACATTTTGTTTATAACAGGACACGTTTAGTGTCATGTGCCACGAGGAAATTCTGCACTTGTTTAACAGAATTGCAATTTCTGTACTAATGATAAATTTTATTTCATCGTAACATGATTACCCTGCATTATTGTTAATGTATGTTTCATATAGAGAAAAAATACAAATTTAATAGACTTTAGCAGGACAAATTACCTTTGAAAACTGGTAGAATTGCTGAGAGCATTCTTCTATCAAATCTACATGATTTGGTTTTGGCGTGAACATAGGTAGAGTCATTTTATTTATAAAAATGTTTCTTCAAATTTGAAACTACATTCGAAAATGCATTTAAAATATATCTTTATTTGTATATTGCTTAATTGAACATTTTAGAATAACCTTATTATTACTATCTAGTCCTAATTAGAGAGAATATTACAGGAAAAACTTATTTGACAATGATGGTAAGAAAAATCTTTTTCATCAGTGTCGATTGAGTAATTTTTTGTATATGTTCCAAACAGTAAAATCTGCGTACTTCGCACTAACGAGAATGCAGTAATTTCAATTTTATTTTTGGTTCCAGATCTGCAAATAAATTCTCGTGACTAGTGACTAAATCGTTTAATGAAATACAATTAAAAAAATTAAAGATTTAAATTCATTTCAACGATAAATTAGCATGTACAAGAATAATAAAAAAATGTGATAATTGATTATTTGGACTCCAACAAGAAGTGGATCCTCACAGGCTTATTTTTAGGTTATCAGAACATTATTCATTATTTATAATTTTCTCAGTAATAATTGATTTTATGTTTAGTTAAAAGTGACGTTATTATATTCAGGACTAATTATGAAATGTACACTTACATTTACCTTAGCAGCTTATCCCAAACTAAAATAAGATGAGGACAGGGATGGCAATTGAGCTTATCAGATGTTAGCTGGAGTTAATAAGAGTTAACTATTCAGTTATGCTAATACTCTCAGCACAATAGACCGAGAACCGATTTAAAACTTTGTTGTTGTTGTTGTTTTTCCTTTTTATCTTTTATATTGTAAAAACTTTTAGGCGAAATGGTAAATAAACATATTTTTAATTAGTAACAGTATGCATTTTGTGGTAGTAATAACATTATAAGTAACTGTAGTTGGATGATGTGTGTAATCTGTCACTTTATAGAAAAATTCCTCCATACACATAAAACTTACGATGTGCTACAATCATCAATTTACCGTAATATTTTTACAAATTTTTATTTTTTTAGGTAGGTGTAGAATTCCTTTTTCTACCAGGTGGTCGTTAATAACACATGATCATGGATTCGAAAGCTATTTATTAGCACCTCTCATCATAATGTGAGCAAAAACAGATATTTGTTAACGCAGCAAGTATAAAAATTTTCTGTCAACTTTGATAGTTTAATAATTTTCTGAGTTGTTCACGTGATAGTGAGCGCTGCAGATTAATTGCTCTCGAAACTACAGTGATATGTTACCACTATTTAACGAAATGTCATATCCAGTTTTTTAATTCACCTTTTATTCCATTTCCGTTGTATAAAATAATGTTAATCATAATTTAAATATGTTTATTATTGTAAAAGAAAATACTTTTATAAATATTGTAGATTTTTCTAATAAATTAAACATACGCTCAATTTACTTTCCCCAAACTTTTCCTTAACAAGCTCTATCAAAAAGACGCATTTTAAGCTAAGTATGTGATTTTCTTTAAAAGAAAATTGAAGGAGAGGAAACAAGAAGATTCAAGAACTTAAAACAGCTATCAGTAAAGTAAATACTAAAACTTATTTTGTTTTGCTATCTTAGTTAATGGGACTCAGTGCCTTTATTACTATCGAGACTTTTCCAGTAATTTATAATGCATTTTTGACCTATTATGAAATGTGTTTATAAAGGAAAATAATTTAATCAAGGAAAAATGCAATTATTATGGTAAAATTAGAAAAAAAAAATTTTAAGCCAGACATTACCTAAAATCTTTAATTTTTCACGCCTATTTATATTTTCATATCGCTCTTAGAAATGCTCTTTATAACTATAAACATCGTTCCCAAAAAGCTAATTAATTTAAGAATTAATAAATAAAAGTTTATGACTGGGGAAAAGAACTATTTTACTTAACATTTATACAAGGTGTCGGTAGAAAAATGTACCAGTTATAAGTTTTAATAGTATCAACTGTAAGCGTTGTAGAGTATTAATTCAAGATCTCAAATAAAGAGTAACTCAAACAGTTTTAGATAAGTGCATACGCAATTACCGCTTTGTTATTTACTCACTTGCAGTACCATAAACGCAAAATGGCGACTCTTGAGGTAAAGCGTTATTGCTGGGCTGGAATTTTGAAAGCGTACGCTACCGGCGTACACCATGCGATTTTTTTCATTGGCGTTTTATAAAAGATCGTGTCTATGTTCCGCCTCTATTTAATGATTTGCCGCAGTTGAGACATAGAATTGAAGAGGCTATTGCTTCCATTACTCCGGACTTGTTAACCCGGCAGTAATCACGTGTTGGTCTTTTTGCCGCTGATATACAGGGTGTCCCAAAAAGTCTCCGTACAACTTCAAAAATTGATTACAAGAAAAATTAGTTGGCCTACAGCAATAATAATTACAACAGTACATACAGTAACTCAAAAAAAATTTTCTACTACCTTGGTGTACTTCCACATGAGATCCTCTCGTTGCACGCGACGTTTCCATGCGATGAAGCATTTCAACTGCAAATTCGAAGCGTTTCGCATAATCATCAGTTTGTAACGCCTGCACAATCTGAATTTTGTAGACTGAAAGTTGTAATCGTTTATGAAGCACTCTGTGTGTTGTCATTTTTGACATAAGCTCTTGCGATGCTTTTCGAATTGATTTTGCAGGCCTCCAAGAAAAGTTTCACGTACTCGTTCCGCACTTGTTGAACTGCTTCATCGCATGGAAACGTGGCATGCAACGAAAAGATCTCATGTAGACGTATACTAAGATAGTAGAAAAAACTTTTTGAGTTGCTCTATGTACTGTTGTAATTATTTTTGCTATAGGTCTATTTTTTTTTTTTTAAGTTGTACGGAGACTTTCGGGACACCTGTATATCGTCTTCTTGTATCTCATATCCCGTTACAAATGCAATGAAGAACTACGAAGAAGCTGATACTTTAATTGTTTCCCCACCACCATAGAGATGTAACAAGACAACTCTGTTTTTCCTTCAAGTACAGTTTTACATGCAAAGTTGAAATTGGAGGAAAAGTCTGCATATCGTTCATTAATGAAAGTTCATTTTCACATTTTCCCATTATTCCAAAATTCATGAATAAAATGTATAATTTCTTTAAACTGCAAATTTAATTTTTCATCGATATCTAATATTCGAATATTAAATGAAAAATGTTTCTTATTTTACATTTTATCTATGCGAGGGGAATGAAGCAAAAAGACCGAGCGCGATTAATAACGTTCTGAAAAAAGACGAGACTACTCTCGGGTTAACCGAAGTCTGAGAAGAATTCGACTTTAGGTTGTATGTGTGTGTATAACTAAAAGTTCACATATGGAACATTTGTAAGAATAAAACAAGGTTAGTTTACCTTCAGTTTTATGTATGAATTCTTGTAAATAGTCTAAATTAGACAGTTATATCCTCCTGAGACCCAAGCAAAATGTAATGCATAATTTTTTTTTTTTTTTTTTTCAACAAATAAGCATCAAAATTACGTTTTTAAAGAAATTAATAAATTTCGATTTTTTTAATTTTGTTTTACAGCACATCCATCTAAATGGATGTTCAGGCCATAACTCGATTTCAAGTACTTAAAAAATGCGAGAAGTACGGGAAAGAATAGAATTTATTATAAAGAACATAAGGCAAGTATTAATATCTGATTTAAAATTGCAAAATAAAAATAGTTTAAGCAAATTAAAATAACATAAAAATGAAAATTACCAACAGAACGTAGAATTCCAACTTGATTCATTTATTACGCCATTTTGTAAACAAAGTAGTTACCGTTGCCAAAATCCAAAAGCTGCATGATTTTTGATTCATACATTACCAAAACCAATTGGTTTTAGATTGCTACAATGAAATTTAACGCAATAGAAGGAGAAAGAAAAATATCCATTTAAATGTATACCAGGTCTCAGGAGGATAATATACTATTGAAACTGTGTCAGTGTTTTATGGACATCCTGTCTTTTAGAAAATAAAACCGCTCATATCAATGGAAATTTGATTATTAGATTAATAAGATACTCTTCAAAGAACTACATTAAAAAACCAAAAAATAAAAAAATAAAACGTCAAAGGAGAGATATACATTACAGTTTTAGAAATATATAGATACATTGATGTACTGTTACATTCAAAACACAATCTTAGATAAATGAATTTAAGCGTCGCGTCGTTACCCTGAATCATTACAAAAGTGTGGAATATACTGAAAAATACAGCAGGGAGATCAGTTTCATTATTTGTGTTTCTAATATTCATAGTAAAGTTGTGTTGGGACATTCCATGGAAACTTACGTTACATTTGAACAATTTGCTTCAGTAATTTTAGTAATATAACACCAAAAATTTCAATTCAAAATATAAAGTTGATATTTGTTAATTAAACCTATTCAAAGCTCAATTTAGATGAAATTTATCAAACTTTTGTGTTATTTATTGTACAGTGGCAGTTATATTTATTATGTAATTCACATTACTGTAAAAGGAACGCAAATGACCATAAAAATATAACTTTCTTTTTTCATTTTCTAGGTAATTTTCACTCAAATTGAGCTTTGGATATGTTTAATTAACAAATCGAATAGTTTTACATTTGAATAATTTTTGGTGTTATATTACTTAAATTACTGCAGTAAATTGCTCTAAATGTAACGTAAGTTACCATTGAATGACCCTGTTACATTTTTATTTATGCACCCTACCCACTGTTTATGTAATTTCTGCACAAAAATCATTTATAGAAAAATATACTCATATCCATGATCCAAAAATATCTATATAAATGAGAGTGTTTATATCTAATGTACATTTCACTCACGCACATGTTAATAAATGTGTGCGAGTGAAAAATGCGATTGCGCTCACGAAGGTTGTTATTAAATTCACATGCGCACATGAGACTAAAAAAGTTGTCATGGTTTAGAAAATATACGGGATAGTGCAGCTATATATCCCATATATTTTAATCACCAAATGATCGCAGAGATATATGAGAGGTACTATTCAACAGGTAATTGCGTTTGCTTTCAGAATAGGAAAGTAATATAATAATATTCAATTAATAAAAATATAACGTTTTTGAAATAATGGTTAATTAAATATTAAAAATTGTACAAACATTCAATTATCTAGTAATAACAACCACTTTCGACACAATATTTGAGTTCCTTGGAACAATGTTGTTCTGAAAAAGGTAATATAATAAATCATAATGGTATAATATTGCATTTAGTATTGATTTGTTTTCATGGAAACGACACACATTTCTCCTTTTAACTATATCGTAAATATGTTTTAAAGTGGGTAAAAATAAAATAAAATAATGAATGTTAGAGTATTCGCCATGCTAGAGAATTTTTCTAATTTAATATAATGACCATATTCCCAATAATAATTTGTCGTGACTTTAGGATATCCAGTCCCATTTGTTATAATTTTCTAACAAAAAAAAAAAAAAAAAAAAAAAAAAAAAAAGCGAAAGTTCTGAAATGATTTCATTTAATTTCTTTTGGAGAAAATAATGAAATCTGAACAACGTTTACTGAGTAATTTCTATAATTAGGGTAGAGAGAGAGTCGTGGAAAAAACGGCAATTTAAGTTATAATAACCATCTGTTGGTCATTAGATACATTCGTTAATAAAATACCCAATGTGTTTAGAGGAAGAAACTTTATTATTATTGTTGCTATTTCTAATTTTAAACTACAGATTGCTGAAATAAAAAGCATAGTTTCAATTTATAAAAATATTTATTTTATCTCTGCACAGCTCATTACTTTAATTTTAGGTTATTTTTAAAGTGTTTTTATTAGATATGAAGCAATTATTTATTTTCTGATAAAATACACACTTCTTAAAGGTAAAAATAACAAAGCCATAATTAACGATGAACCTATTTTTACAACACGAGTAAAATTTGACAATGATGAATTCGAAAAATTGATAATAAATCAAAAAATTTAATTAAAAAATGATTTAAGTTTTAGAAAAACAATTGCATATTAATCACGGATAAAATTTTATTTATGCATCAAAATACATCAATGAATTATGCACAAAATATATATATATTTTTTTTTTTTACTTGTTAAACGTGTTACATTGCACATTGTGAAACACGTGTTTATCAAATTACACATGTTTTTAAAACATTTCATTTTAACAAAAAATAAAAATTCCTAAAATCATAATTTAGTCATCACGGAAAAAAAGAAAATGATACTTTGCTCTAAGCAATTTTTGTATTTTGTGCATCAGTTTTTTTTTAAAAGAACGTCCTGTTACGTTAGAAACATTATATGAAACAATATAAATTTCCGTATAAACACATATACCTTTCATGCTTTTCATATACAGATAAAGTAAATGCTATTTGGGACCATATTACATAAATCTTTTTATTCTGTTGATGTAACGTTGACCTTATGATATTTACTTGAATATGAAAAACATGGAAAATCAGGCACATCTGTATAACACCTATTTCATCTACTTAAAATTACATAAGAATCTTTTAAAATTTTTCAGTAGTAGATATTAATAATTTCAACTACGGTCAATTTTTAAAGGATTTTGATCTTCTGTTACTTAGATAAATAGACGTAATCCACGTATATATCCGTTTTTTCTCACGTGTCCCTTTTCCCCTACATATGAAAATTTTTATCTAGTATAATTTAACACATAGAGAAGGAAAAATATATAGAAACATTTTATTTATTTTATTTCTTTGATAAAATTTCAGAAATTAATTTAGAGAAAATTTCAGAATATTAACGGAAATTATAATAGAAACATAAATTTAAATTATTTTATATATAGCTTTTTACATGGGCGTTTAAAAAATTGAAATTTAGCACCAAATTAAATAAATCGTCTAATATAATACAATGATACCTAAAGCTATGCAAATGATGTTTATAATAAAAATTTCGTCTGATCTTATATTGATGATAATTAGCCAAATTTGGACTCATCTTCTGTCAGAAATTCGAATACTCATAAACTTGCTCCCCCCCCCCCCTTTTACGTATAAATATTAAAATACAAATGATGTTTATGAAACAAAATAGTGGAATCCTATGAAAATTAATAAGAAATAATATCCAAGAATGAATAATAACAACATTTAATATTTTGCTACCATAATTAATGCTTTTAGATGAAGAAAATTGATTTTATTCCTAGATTTAATTAAAAGTGCAAGAAATGATCTGCATAGATATATAAAAAACATAAAGTTTTATTTAATGGCATGGAATAGTTATTTTTCTTTGTACAACTCTGTTTTTTTATTATTATTATCAATGCAATCATCAATTTGCAGTAAGTTTTTGGTTGGAATGGAAAAACTGTTTTTGATGTGAAAACGAAAGCGATTTCGATGAAAATTAAATTGATGATCGAAATGAAATTCGATGAATTTGTAAATGAAATCGATGATCAAAGCCGTAAAAAACCATGAAATGTCTCAATGAAAATATTTATGACAGTGAAAAATAATATACGATAAAAAATGTATTGATTTCGAAAAAAAATGAAAAAATTAGATTGTTCTGTAAATCACATGTTATTTTTATACTGACACATAGCCAGGTTTCGTACATATAATTTAAAGTGTTCTTTTAACGCCACTCAGTGCCACTCTCATCGGTGTCCAATGGCTAATTCCTAAACACTTATTCATAGATATATAGCTACAAAAATGCTTCAAGTGAAGTAAAAATAATAATAATAATAATTAGAATCAGTAAGAATAGTTATTTTTAAGTTACGAAAATTAATGTTTTATAAGGTACCATAGTCTTATAAGTTATATAATTCATATTACGCTAACATTAAAGACAAAAAAGTCCCATTCATCTACAGTGGTTACCAAAATTGTGGACATCTTTAGGATTTCGTTCATCCGACGAAACCCTAATCGTCTCACTACTCTGTCTGTCTGTCTGTCTGTCCGTCTTTCACAGAGCCCGTTCTCAGAAACTATATATGCTAGAGACTTGAAATTTTGCACACTTATAGCTGGACACCTCACATCAAACGACAAATCATAAAATTTTGAAAAAGTCGTAATTAAAGGACGTTATTAATTAAAAAAATCAACTACAAGATCGGAAAGGCACTCATAATTCAGCAAAAGCATGGATTTTTTATAAATGTACAAAAACGGCCTCTTCGACGAATTAAAAACAGGTGTCATTTTAACGGCAGATAAAGACTGGCGATTTCTTTAAGGCGCGATTACTTTTTTTCTACGCTTCCCAGAAATTCGAAATTAGTAACACAAGGCGAGAAAAAAACAGCTTTCAGAAGCTCCAAAAATTATCTCGATCGTACCATAAAAACTCAAAAATTCGTTAAAAATCGAGAAAAAAACCTTTTATTTTCCTTCATTTAAGAATGCGATGATGGCATTGCATTTTCGGTGGTAAACGAGATAATATAAAACAGGTGCGCCTTGTGGTCAGAAACGAACACATAACTTTTATACAGAACCATTTTTATATCGATTTTTGAGCTACGATTTTTGCGCCATCCGACGTAAAATTTCATTCTCTTTGAGAACATGTCTTTATTTTTTAATTTTGACAATCGGAAGCGAAGATAATTAATTTATTGGTAATTAATTCCAGAATTGCATTTTTTGCACAGAAGACCACGTAGCAGGGAAAGAGAAATAGATATTTTTATACTAGGGTTTGATAATGGAAGTACAATTTTTTTTTAACTAATGATTTTACAATTGATTTGGTTCTTTCGCATCCGGATGTTATTTTATACGCTGATTCATATAATGTAAATTTTAAAAAATCGGGCCACAACTTTCCGATTTATGAAAAAATCGATTTTTAAATCTATATGTAAAAGACATGCTTTTTCGTACAATCGACGGGAATTCGCTAAAATTAGGAAAACTAAAGAACCGATCGCTTTTAAAGCATTGTTCAGAACGGTGTCACATTTTAAAAAATACAGAATAAATACTACTTATTCAGTATAAAGAATTTCATAAATGTTGATACCACTATTTTAGAATAGTAATTTTGCAAATATCTTATTTGGCAAATATCACATAATAAAAACAATAATAAAAAAAAAATCCCTGCCGGCTCTGGCCTACAGGCGGAGGTAGATTTCGAAGTTAAATACTAAATTCACCAACAAAACTTAAATCAAGATTAGAGATAAACCCAGTTTCTTCACAAAGAGTGAGCTGTAGGGAGCTAAACTTTTTGTGAAAATTATAATATACACGAATACACACAGACATGTATATGGAATAGGTTTAAAAAATGGCTACAAAAAATTCAGAGAACCTTACATTGTTAAAATATGTTAATATTTCCATAGTCGGGTTTTTATCATGTTTTAATACATTTCTTCAAACTCACATGACGTTACATATTCACCTGCTGAGGTCCATTATATTTCCAATATGACGCAATATACATATTTTTTTAATTCGTCAAACTATTTATTTTATTTTGAGTTTTCGTGCTGAAATCTTGCTCTAGATAACTTATGACGTAATATTCAATTTGTTTTCAATTTGTCAAACTATTTAATTTTACACGTGAAAATTTTGCAATAGAAAAGTAATTGTTGTGGTGAGAATTTTATTGTTTTTTTTTAATAGTTGGTAACTGCTATAATGAAAAACTTTTATTTTTTTTCCAGCCATTGTTGTGTAAGAGCTGGTTTTATCAGAATCATGTTAAGACAGTATTCAAAATTTTGAACCCTCCCCATTTCCACCCTTTTGGGCCGATTTCGCCCATTTTCAATCACCGCCGAGATATTAGCCATATCAAAGTTGTTGGCGAGTTTGAGGACAATCCGTGCATAATTGCGCCTTTTATCGTGCGGACAAAATTTAGTACATACATACATACATATATATATATATATATGTATGTATAAATAAATAAATATATATATATATATATATATATATATATATATATATATATATATATATATATATATATATATATATATATATATATATATATATATATATATATATATAATATATATATATATATATATATATATATATATATATATATATATATATATATATATGTATATATATATATATATATATATATAATATATATATATATATATATATATATATATATATATATATATATATATATCCCTTAACCGGAAACGTGAAAATTCCGTGCACAAAAGAACACTTAATAATTTACCAAATAGTGAACTTAAACATTTAATCTTTAATAGTAATACATTAACATGACCAATTTTTTAACAGCAAGTTTTCCGGTTGTGTCAAAAAGGTATTGCTTTGGATTACTGGGTCAATGATAACTTTAACTGTCTGGGGGATATCCCTGGAAAAATAAACAATTTCCCAAAGCAGGATTGCACAGTCTTTGTAGTATGACTTGCACTTAATTACAAACCATACACGCGCGTACACGTTGACTGCAAACTCAGTCAATATATTCAGATTTGACTTTGGATCCGTAGTTGCCGCATAGAGCCTCAAAATTCTGTTGGCGGTGGTAGCCCATCTGTTGTGTGAAAGTCTACCAGGTAATATATCTGCAAGGTCTTCCGACCAACTTAATTACTTAATAGATAAGATTATTTCCTTCAGATATGTTTGATCAGTACTGAGATTGTCAATAACTGTTTACAGGTTATAATTAATGTCGATAGTGTAGAAAGAAACGCAATCAAGAGCCATTATGCCATATTTTAAAACTAAGTCAAATTTTAAGGTTTCAAAAATCCAACAGGACAAACAAAAAACACCAAGTCGAAACGTTTCGAATATTTAGATTTTGGTTTTGAAGAGCATGAACTGATTTAATTGAACTTTACATTTTTTGAATATTTTTAACAGATTTAAATGTTTTTTTTTTTTCTTTTTTTTTGAACATTAATTGTTCGCGTACTTTTCACAGATAAAATGTTTGTGTTGCACTTTTGCTTCTTGTGTGATGCATTCTATTATACATGTGCAAAAGATAAAAGAGAATTTATGGCAATTTTTCGATATTTCGATTGACCGGAGCATTGGAAGATATTGTGTGATTTCGAAAAAAACTGAGCAGGGATATTACTATGTACCATTGCAACGCTTCCGCGGTATGGTAATTTTATTTACCAAATTTATGTTTATTTCGAATTATAAGTTGTACAAGGCATTTTTGACGAATTTCGCAAAAATTGGTGGGTGCGGGGACCAAGACGAACAGAAGATAAAACTTGATTTCGAATAAACTGTGTACGCATTTTACTACGTACCATATACAACTTTTCCGTTGTATGGAATTTTTATTTTCCAACATTACTTCGACTTACAAGTTGTACAAGGCATTTTTGACGAATTTCGGGAAAATTGGGGGGGGGGGGGACGGTGGCACCGAAATATAACAATTGATTTCGAAAAAACTGTGCAGTTTTATTATAGAGGACCATACACAGCTTTTGCGAGGTACTACATGTTGGTTTTCCGAATTTGTTTTCTTCACTCCACGCTACTGTACACCCCTCAATTAACCTAAAAACAAATTTTTATGCAATTCCTACGCTAAGTTTCTAGAAATTATTTATTTTAAAACGAGCGTATTTTAGTGGTTATAACCAAATTGAAGTTCGGTACTCGATTTTCAGACCGAGAGAGTCCCCTTCTTCATCAACTTATCTTAAGCGCCACTCAAGCAATCATTGAAGATTGCTAGATTACTGGATAGCATAAGAAAAATCAAAATATCTAGTCACTTCTATCATAGACCGCCGCTTAAACCATCATTTTGCCGTTTTTTAAGCATAATTTGAAAACTAATTAAAATAATAAAACTTTGTAAAAAATCACCATAAAAAAAACAATACACAGGACGCGTTTCGAGCTAAAAACATAACAGATCGAAACGCGTCCTGTGTATTGTTTTATTTTATGGTGATTTTTTACAAAGTTTTATTATTTTAATTACTTGAAATCGCCAGTTTTTGGTGCTGTTTCGCTATAATTTCAAAACTGCTTGGAAGAAAAATGTGAAATTTTGGATTTAAAAAAAAACAGGACTTGATAAAACTAAATATATCAAAAAAATTGTTGGTTGCAATTCATATTTTTTTCGAATATTAATTTCATAATTCACAATTCATATCATAAAATTATAAAAAATTGCACATTCAACTTATTTATGTTTGGGTATTTTAACTTTATTGCTACACAAAAAATTAGTGCATTAGGAGTATAATTTCAGTAGATATAATTATGAAAATATGAAAATGTAATTTAGCATTAGAAGCCCTAAATTTTGAATGTTTATAATTCGAAAACTTACCATTCAAATGACTTGAAATTTGGTGTCTAGGCATAGTTTGAACAGAAGATTTGAAATATATTGTTAAAATTGGGTATTGCTATTGAAAAAAATGAAGTTTGGGTTTGTTTTAATATTTAGATGGCCCCCTAAGCGAATTTTATATTCATCATTTAAAAGTAGACTTTATTTCCAATTGTTTGGTACCAGTAACTTTCTTCTACAATAATTTGTTGAGGAGTTAGTAGGGGGTGTTTGCCTTTTTTTCCGACCGACTGTACACATTAACATTGCATTGTAGTATTTTTACTTTCTTCTATTGAAGATAGAAGAAAGTATTGTATTGAAATTTTTTCGATTTCCAGTTTTCGACGGATTTACACGTTTCAGGGGTCAGAGATCACAAAACATGTTTATACAAAATGTCTATCTGTCAGTCCGTGTGTCCGTATATCGCTATTGTACCATCAAAAATTGTATGAAGTTGTGCATAGAATTGAACCAAATTTTTTGTGTATGTTTGTGGCTATGGCAAGAAGGTCCTCCCTGAATTTGGAAAAATGTCGCCGGTAGGGGGCGCTCTAATAGTGATTTTTGTGCGATTTTTGGGCATTTTAAATATTGTACTATCGGAAAGTGTATGAAGTTATGCATAGAATTGAACGAAATTTTTTGGGTATGTTTTTGTCCATGGCAAGAAGGTCCTCCCTGAATGTGGGAAAATTCTGCCGGAAGGGGGAGCTGTAATAGCAATTTTTGTATAATTTTCAATATTGCACCCTCGAAAAGTGTATGAAGTTATGCTTAATTCTAATAAAAATACTAATAAAACTAATTATAATGAAATATTGACACGAGATAGAAGAAAGTTTTGGGATTGGCACATCCAACTAGTTTATTTTACTTTATTGTATGAAAAAATTCTAAAATATGAATAACAAGTACAAAATAGATTTTATATGCAAAACAGTTTCAATTTATGTCATTTTGAGTGGAAATAAATAAAAAAATATATTTAGCTTTAAATTTAAGCAATATAAATCTTGTACAATGACGAAATTCTCAATAATAGTTTGGCTTGATAAGATTTTAGTGATATCCGTTCCAATTTTTGTCATTTTGGAGAAAACGTTATTATTTAGAAAACGTATGTTTCAGAAAATACAAACATCTTAAACACGTCTATGAAATTATATCTTTCATTAGCGGAAAATAATTGGAAGAAAATAAAAAAATATGAAATATGTGAAACCATCTATTATTTTCTATCTCTAAATATCACTGACTTGCTCAACTAACGTTTTTATGCAACAAGATTTCCTTTATCTACTTTCAAAACTTAAATACAAATTGGGCAAAATAATGAGTCTAAACATTTTATATATTAATAATAAAAATAATAATAATAGTAATAGTAGTAGTAATACAAATATATTAAAAAAATGTAATATCAGTATCATAATACTGAACCAGGAGAGCTTATATTAATATATATCTGTATATTTATACATGCATAATTCTAGTTTTACAGAAATAAAACTACTTTATTTTATAATCAGTCAAAAAATTACTATATTAATATGCATTTTCTTTAGAATAAAAAATAGCAAAGTTTTTAAAATTACAACATGTCCACAAGTATATTTAATTTAATTCACAATTTATTCTAAAAAATTAATCAGCCATGAATAATTTGAAGCATGCTAAAGTAACCTACACGGAAGTAAAAAAGTCCTTCCGGCCAGTGCCGGGAGGAAGAGGTAGCTTTCAAATTCCTTATTTTAAAAAAGCCAACTTATATTATTCAAACACACGAAGCTCAATTTAGTGGAAACCGAATATAGGAGATTCAATACTAATTTTTATCAATATTAAATCATTATGAATGAGAATTTCGCGAAATTAGTCAGCTTTATCCAAGCTGCTTTTATTTAAAGTAACTTATATTTGGCTGAGATGTTGATGTATACTATCAACATGCCTTCTTACATGGAAATAGGCGAATACGTGTGTTATCGCGTGACAAATACAAGATCGTTTCAAAATGTTAGCCATACTAGAAATTCAAAGTGCTATAATTCAACCATTTTTTTTAAGATATAAACAAACGAACAAATTTTCAGAAACAAATTCTGCTCCGGAATCTTTGTATCAAGGCCAATCACATAAAAAATCTTTTTCATTTTCCAATTTTTTAATACCTCATTTTAAATTTTAAATTTAATTTTTTTTTAAATGGCAACCCTTTTGAAACAAGATGGCGAATGAAGCTGGCCAACGCACTCGGTCGAGACATTGGTATGTACTATGTACAGACCAAATAACATCCAAATCGGTTCATAAATATGCTTGTTATCGCGTGACAAAACCAGGTCGTTTTAAAATGTGAGCCACAATAGAAATTCAAAATGCTATAACTCAGCCATTTTTTTAGATATAGACGAAACAAAAACTGTTCCGGAATCTTTGTATTAAGGTCAAACACATACGAAAAAAATCTTGTTCATTTTCCAATTTTTTGCTATTTCATTTTAAATTTTAATTTTTTTAAATTTTTTTAAATGGCCGCCATTTTGAAACAAGATGGCGGATGAAGCTGGCCAACGAACTCGGTTGAGATATTTGTATGTACTATGTACACACCAAGGTACATTCAAATCGGTTCATAAATACGCCTGTTATTACGTGACAAATATCAGGACGTTTAAATGTCAGCCACGCTAGAAATTCAAAATGCTATAACTCAGCCATTTTATAAGATATAGACGAAACAAAAACTGCTCCCGAATCTTTGTATCAAGGTCAAATACATAAGAAAAAAATATTT
The DNA here is from genome assembly GCA_963932465.1 of Maratus speciosus. Lineage (NCBI taxonomy): Eukaryota > Metazoa > Arthropoda > Arachnida > Araneae > Salticidae > Maratus > Maratus speciosus. Next base: position 68,894,902 of record OZ010789.1, read on the forward strand.
CTTCAATTTTCAATTTTTTGGTACCACATTTCAAATTTAAATTTTTCTTAAAAATTTAAATGGCTGCCATTTTTAAACAAGATGGCGGATGAAGCTGGCCAATGAACTCGGTCGAGAATTTGGTATGTACTATGTACAAACGAAGTTACATCCAAATCGGTTCATAAATACGAATTTTATCGCGTGACAAAATTCAGGACGTTTCAAAATGTCAGCCACGCTAGAAATTCAAAATGTTATAACTCAGCCATTTTTTAAGATATAGACGAAATAAAAACTGCTCCGGAATCTTTGTATAAAGGTCAAATACATAAGAAAAAAATATTTTTCCATTTTCAATTCTTTGGTACCACATTTAAAATTTAAAATTTCTAAAAAAATTTTAAATGGCCGCCATTTCGAAACAAAATGGCGGATGAAGCTGGCCAACGAACTCGGTCGAGACATTGGTATGTACTATGTACATACCGAATTACATCCAAATCGGTTCATAAATTCGAGAGTCACAGTATGACAAAGGTCAGATATATATATATATATATATATATATATATATATATCAACTTTTGAACGGTGGGTGGTTTCGGGGTCTGGGGGTCATGATCGATGAAAATATACCAAAATTTTTTGAAATCGCTTTCCTCCGAACGGCTGCAATAGGTAGCTTTTTGTAATGAAAGCTACCTAAAAGAGGATATATAATCTTATGCAAGACAAATAGGCATTTGATGAAAATCTTAAGGTTTTTCTTTTTCAAGGATAAAAGAAATAAAAAGGATGAACATGAATAACATTTCTCGCATCATCAATCATAAGGAATTTTAGCTTGAATAATTAAATACCATAGATTATATATTTAAAATATGAACGCATAAAATATGGTAACAGTAACTTTTATTATTTGTTTTGTTAATTTTCATTTAAAAAATGAAAAATGCATCCTCAAATCCTTTTAAATGTGCAAGGCTTATTTTTGGTTGAAATTGCCAAGAAAAATTTTAGATACGTGGAAGGAGTTTTTGTAATTAAAATACAAATCCAATCAAATAATATCCCTCACATAACAATGTTAAGTTGTTAACTATGTTGTTAAGCAAAAGTTTTCTCTTAACAAATCAGTTGTTTTAGAGGAAACCATTCATATTGTTTTGTTTGTATTTTTTTTTTTTTTTAGAAAACTAGTATATTTAGAAATTTATATTTTGTGTGTTACCGTGTTTTACTATTAAGCATGAGGCTTTTCATATTAAGCATGGTTTAAACATGTAAATCTTACAGATAAATTGAATTAAAAAATTATAAAAAATCCAGAAATACTTTGATTTTTTTTCTTACTTGGGGGCTCTGCCCCATAAAATAAATACTCACGTCAACCAACGCTCATCAACGTACCTTTTAAAAAAAGAAAGCGAATTTGCTCTCTTTTAGAAATATTACCAAATTATGGAAGATTGGATGATAATGTCGATGATTATCATAATGACCAGTGAAGATCTTCTGTAATAGGATTACCATTTATTTCCTTTTTGGTACGGAAATATTTTCGCTCCCAAAGTCATACCAATGGCTGTCGCGACAGCTGACGACTGTTTTCATGACAGATAAAGTAAGATCATAATCGTCTGGAGCATTATTAAATGTTCTTGTAACTGGTATACAGTTCTAACCATGTATAACATTTGGTGATTTATCAGCATTGTCTGGATAAAATAAAAATACTTTAAAATTAATTTATCAATTTATAAATAAGTTCTAAAAACATACAACGAATTAAAAGAATGTATATTATATTTAACTAGTTAAAATTTTTATTACAATAAAAATGTAATTTGATTCGGAAAAGAAAGTATTATTCCCACTAAATTGCATTTACACCGATAACTCATTCGTCAATCTACTGAAAAAAAAACCTTAATTGAGGTATTCAGTGAAGACAAAGTGTTCATAATTAAATGGAAATGCTCTCGGATTTGTCCTTAGCGACAGCTGTATGTTATTACTCCGTTTATTCTTTCATCACTTCCATTAACTAAAACAAAAGATAAGAAATAAAAGTAAAGTGAAAATAATTTTGCGAGCATTCTGTGATAATATGGAAAGTTTCTCAAACATGCAGATGCTCAAGTACATTGATGCATACTTATGTTAATATTTTTAGTTTTATTGTGTATGCACATATAATTATAAGTGATATATTGAAATTTGTCTCCTACTTTCTGACACAAACAAATAATTATTATTCCCGAAAAATGTGTAAAGGTTGTGGATATTATTTTTAGATTTTAGGAGGGTAAAGACTGTTTCAATTTAAAACAAGGACGGAAAACCATCTGTCACGCATTGTTTTTAAAACATTTTCGGACACTTCCACAATACTATAACAAAACTTCCCTTTATTAATATGATAACAGACTATATCTAAATAATCAATATAAAAACCGCCAAGCACTGTTCAACGAACAATTTGAGAAATTGTCAATCATAGTCAATAAGTTATTCGAATTCTGTCGAGTAGCCCAGTATATGATACATGGAGTTGTTCTTCTATACATGGTTTGATAAAATTAATTCAGTTACAAAAAGTAAAACATTATTTTTTCTGGAGTCATTATATATGGTGACGTATATGATCTATCGATTTTCATATACACTACATAGTTAACTGAAATTTATTTTAAATAGAAAATGCATAAGACAACTAAAATCTCACTTCTAGCTATTACTAGATGGTACAGATGGCAATATATTTAGCTTTTTGCGTAGCCCATTATAAACAGTTATTTATGTTCTAATATATCTTAGTTTACACTAGCTAAATATTGTAAAACTGGAAAAGCACATCACATAGAAAAAAAAAAGCCCTCAGATTAATTTAACGCCCATAGACAACAATATTTACGAATTTTTTTTTTTGTGTATCCGAGACTATCAGATATAGGATTTATATACACCACGTAATGTACTAAAACTAGGTTAAGATTTCAAGCGTATATCGCATCTAAAAACGCAATCCATGCGATTTTCTCTCATAGACTGTACCTGATTTATTATTTTTTTTACCCGACTGCCAAGAAGGGTTATGTGTTTCACGCGTATCTGGGTATTTGGATTTCTTTACACCCTCAAAACACCCCATCGGCTCGATGGAGTTTAATGAACGAGGTCTCCATCGATTCGTTTTAACCGTCCGATGGTTATAGGCTAGGTTTTGTTTTTATAAATTCAAAATGGCGGTAGACACGAAAGAAATACGCACCATATTGAGTGGGACATCATTAGATTAGGTCTTTCAAAATGAACACGATGTTTCATTGACTATTTTACAGTCAGAAGCTTCGTTTAAATATTATACAACCTGGAATTTGTGTAGGTAGCATATCTAGCTTTACTGCTGCTTTAACCTTCATATACATCTATAGCCTCATCAAAACAGTGTATATAAATAGGAACTAATAATTAAACACATCTTAAAAGTTATCAATAGAAGTAAATAAAAAAATAGGTAAGTATTATAAAAAATAGTTTCACATTGATGAGAAATAATTAATTAGTTCTCTTTTTACGCAGTCGGGTTTTTTGATTTTTTTACTTGTGTTTATCTGTTGTAAATGAACAAATAAATGCAACCCATATTCTACTGTAAGTAACTCTAGTTCACCACAGTACCGTACATCAATGATATTATTCTTGTAAGAATGTAATATTTTAAAAATATATTGCAATCGATGTTTTTTAACATAGGACATAATGCAGTACATTTTTGTGTATCCCTGTAAATAATATGCAAATGCCATGCACTTCTACAGAATGTACTTCGAAATTCTACTTCGTCAGATATTCTACAGAAATAATGTCAGAATGAAACTCTAAAGCATGTATTATTTTCAGTATTTTTGAGATAATGCATCTTTATTTAAATATACTACAAACGATTTTTCTTTCATAAATCATAATTTAACGTAATTATTTTCTATGCCCCTGTAAATTCTGTAAAATATAAATGGTACACATTCCGTTTTCGTTAGGGTATGTCTTATGGTAAACATTATTTTAGTCAAAATATATTTTTGCGAGTTCTATAGTCAGACAGACAGACGGACAGACAATCCGAAGACATAAACTCTTTTCAATAATGTTGGAAAGTGCTACAAAGAAAACGATCCCTCATAATACTTTGAAAATTGCTACTTTGACCAGAATTTCTGAAAAGTACAAAACATGCAAACAAATAGTCATTACCTAACAAATAGCAAAACTATAACAAAAATTGTTCATTCTTCATCTAAAAGAAAATGTTCGATTATTTATGAACTCACCACATATGCCTATCTTCCATTCACATGCATAAAAAAACAGTTTTTAAAAAGAAAAAAAAAACATGAGAAACTCCCTTGCACATTATATTTAACGCAAAACTGCATTGTAGAAAGGTTGGAATATCTCCGTATTTATTTAATTCTGACTAAAATTTTATTGTTGATAATTTATTGTATTCAATCAATTAACGATTACATTTCCCCACTTCCTTCAAGGTGAGAGAGCCAAAATAAAAATAACTTTTATGTATTTCAAATCTACACATGCTTCAGAAACGAGGATATATATGTGGGAATTAAGTAATACCGGTGGGAGCTACCCCCCTTGGGGGTATTCAGGTCTGCCTATATATATGTCTGCGTTGCAATACCGGTCATCCTAAAAACATCCCTTATTTGGAAAGATATTCTGGATGAGATATTCAGAATTACCTGTATAGTTTTAACATTAATTTCATTAGTTCTAATAGTTCTAAAACTATAGAATATTTTATTTTATGCCGTAGTGGGTTTTTTTTTTTTTTTCGGAGAATTCAAACGATTGTAATTCTATCATTCATTGAAAAGAGAATGGAGTTTTAGATTACTTTATTTAAATGTTTAATTACGAACGATAAACTTTTACTATGTTTGTGATAAATTAATCCCACCGGTGTAAACTTTTGTCAGTAAATTTATCAGATATTCGTCAATATTTGTATATTTTCTGGAATTTTGCATCTGTTCGAAATATTATAAAATTTTAAGTGTGTTTCTCAATCGCATTTGTTCCTCATTTAGCAACTGCATAGCAGCCATTTCATGGTATATCAAATAAAAGAAAAACTCTCAAACATTTGTAAAGTTTTGTGTAGTTTTAGAATATTTAACACTTTCAGGGGTAAGCAATCGTGTTTCTATAATGTCGAACTCACACCAGAATTTACAAAGGAATTTAGTCCCAAATAAGGTAAAGCCATTTTTCAACTTCTTTCCATCGAAGTTAAAAAAGTAAAACTTAATTAAAAGTTTCTGGTGTGAATCATGATTAAAATTAAGTGGGATATGATATATTCCATCGCCCCTCAAGGGGTTAAAGTGAAAGCGAAGTAAATACAATATCAATAATATTAATCTAAAGTGTTTTCGTTCATTTTGTCATTTTAATAATTTATGTAAAGATTTGTTCAATTATCAACAGCGAAATAATACTTACAATAATGGAACAAAAGTAATGCGTTTCCAAAGCAAAATATATTATTTATTCGAAAAAAAATCGTATATTATAAATTAATACTTGTTTTGCCAACATTAACATACTAAAATAAAAAACAGATATTAAGGCTGTTCATGATTAATTAAAAGCAAATACAAAAATACAGACAATTTAATTAAACGGTTTTAAAGTTCAAAAATATCTGTAAAAATAACATTAAAGGTTTCAAATATGTTTAAGGTTCCTCATCAGTGATATAAATAAACATAAATCCACAAGAGACAACATAATTAAACTTGCTGTCGAGTGTTCCCAATTAATGATCTCCGATGGGTCTGAATATCTGTTCCAAATATTTTAAAACAAAAATAAATTCAATAATAAATAAGTAGTAATACAATAAATAATAATGTTCAAAGTGTTCCGGGAAAATTTCCCTTCTAAATTGAGAACTATAGTTCAACGCAAGTTTACCCTAAGGAAGTCTCCAAAAACTGCAAACCCAATTTGATAAGAATGAAATAGTCCCAAAATAACGATTAAACGCCATTTATAAAAATATGCATATGCAGGAAATATGCAAGTTAAAAAATATACATTTTATATAAAACGTCTTAGTACTTTCAAGCTTTTCCAAGCTCTTCATCAGACAATATTTTAACAAGTAATTACTGTTTATTTACACAAATACATCATTTCGTTTTGAAAATGAGAGAGCCAATTGTTGTTAATTTTTAGAAGTGAAAGTATAAGTAGCAGTTTCTTGGATTGAACTTAATTAGAGAAAATATATGTTATTATTAACTGTAGTTCCATTTATTTTATTACGTCAGTCTGTTCTCATACGTCACTTTCCTTTTTAAATGCGTAGGTGGACAGTCGAAGTATCAGTGTTTCAGATTAAATTGAGATAGAAGAAAATATTTAACTGCCGTACCATAAACTTTAATACGTCACTTTGCTCAAGTTTTCAGGATTTTATTTTCAGAATATTGAACCATAAATTTAAAATATTGTACGATAGAGCGTCGTTAGATACTTGATTTCTTTTTTTTTTTTTTTTACATAGGATTTATATGGATTCTCTGATAGTGGATGCGTAATAATTGGATATTGGAAATATGATTTTTGCATGATCAAAATATATTGTGGTGTTCTAATTGATCCTTAAATGAGAGAAAGCTCTAGATTGACAGTCGAAGTATCAGTGTTTCAGATTAAGTATGTATAGAAGAAAATATGTAACTGCCGTACCATAAACTTTAATACGTCACTTTTCTCAAGTTTTCAAGATTTTATTTTCAGAATATTGAACCATAAATTTAAAATATTGTACGATAGAGCTTCGTTACATACTTTTTTTTTTTTCTTTTACACAGGATTTATATGGATTCTCTGATAGCGGATGCGTTGCGTAATAATTGGATTTTGGGAATATGATTTTTGAACGATCAAAAATCTATTGTGGTGTTCTGATTGAACCCTAAATGAGAGAAATCTCTATATTGACAGTCGAAGTATCAGTGTTTCGGATTAAATATGTATAGAAGTAAATATGTAACTGCCGTACCATAAACTTTAATACGTCACTTTTCTCAAGTTTTCAGGATTTTATTTTCAGAATATTGAACCATAAATTTAAAATATTGTACGATAGATCGTCGTTACTTACTTGATTTTTTTTTTTTTTTTTTTTTTTTTTTTTTTTTTTTTTTTTTTTTTACATAGGATTTATATGGATTCCCTTATAGCGGATGCATAATAACTAGATGTTGGGAACATGATTTTTCATTTAAAAAATCTATTATGGTGTTCTGATTGAGCTTTAAATGAGAGAAAGCTCTAGATTGACAGTCGAAGCATCAGTGTTTCAGATTAAATTTGGATAGAAGAAAATATTTATCTGCCGTACCATAAACTTCAATACGTCACTTTTCTCAAGTTTTCTAGATTTTATTTTCAGAATATTGAACCATAAATTTTAAAATATTGTACGATAGAGCGTCGTTACATACTTGATTTTTTTTTTTTTACATAGGATTTATATGGATTCTCTGATAGCGGTAATAATTGGATATTGGGAATATGATTTTTGCATGATCAAAATCTATTGTAGTGTTCTGAATGAGCCTTAAATGAGAGAAAGCTCCAGATTGACAGTCGACGTATCAGTGTTTCAGATTAAATATGTATTGAAGAAAACATGTAACTACCGTACCATAAACTTTAATACGTCACTTTTCTCAAGTTTTCTGGATTTTATTTTCAGGATATTGAACCATAAATTTAAAATATTGTACGATAGAGCGACGTTACATACTTGAATTTTTTTACATAGGATTTATATGGATTCTCTGATAGCGGATGCGTAATAATTGGATATTAGGAATATGATTTTTGCATGACCAAAATCTATTGTGGTGTTCTGATTGAGCCTTAAATGAGAGAAAGCTTCAGACTGACAGTCGACGTATCAGTGTTTCAGATTAAATATGTATTGAAGAAAACATGTAACTGCCGTATCATAAACTTTAATACGTCACTTTTCTCAAGTTTTCAGGATTTTATTTTCAGGCTATTGAACCATAAATTTAAAATATTGTACGATAGAGCGTCGTTACATACTTGATTTTTTTTTTTTTTTATAGGATTTATATGCATTCTCTGATAGCGGATGCATAATAATTAGATGTTCGGAATATGATTTTTTTTCATGATAAAAATGGTGTTCTGATTGAACCTTAAATGAGAGAAATCGCTAGACTGACAGTCGAAGTATCAGTGTTTCAGATTAAATTTGGATAGAAGAAAATATGTAACGGCCGTACCATAAACTTTAATACGTCACTTTTCTCAAGTTTTCTGGATTTTATTTTCAGGATATTGAATCATAAAAATATTGTACGATAGAGCGTCGTCACATACTTGACTTTTTTTACATAGGAATTATATGGATTATCTGATAGTGGATGCGTAAAAACTGGATGTTGGGAATATGATTTTTGCATGATCAAAATTTATTGTGGTGCTCTGGTTGAGTCTTAAATGAGAGAAAGCTCTAGATTGACATTTATGTAAAATGTGTAGTTTTTAACTTGTAACATTTATTTTATTATTTTAGTCACCTTTTAAGTGAAACAGTGTACTTTTTAAAGTTCATATAATATATTTTATGTTTGAATCAATGTGAAACATTACGTTTCGTCTTATGATGTTTTATGCATATGCAATTTCTAGACACTGTACAGAGTTAGCTTAAATGATTCATTGGGTTTAAAAAGACTGTTTATCTACAACTACACGACTTGCAAAGACGGGTCATACATTAAAAGATACAAACGCTCACTAAGTTTCTGGTACATGCTACAAATGTTCAATGTGTGCGCCCTTACACTGTAAAAAAAAATATGTAGTTCTACAGATGTAAAGTTGCATGCTTACTAAACTTGCATCTGTAACTGTACAAAAAAAGCTGCAAATGTACAAAACTAGTTTTTGTAAAACTACAGAAGTCTGTAACTTTACAAATGAATCTGCTAAAATTACAGTAATCTTACTGAAATTTTATCTGTAACCCCGGTTGCAGTTACATGAAAAGTTCTAGGCATCCCAGTTTCCTAAAAAATTCTTAGTAACCTTACAGATTTTTTTATTTTCGGCGCAAAAGTGTGTCTGTTACATGGATTATTGTTGTTGTCGTTACATAAAAAGTTCTAGGAATTCCAGCTTCCTAGAAAAACTTTAGTAACTTTACAGATTTTTTTTTTTTTTACAGTGCAATCAGCCGGCACACATCCGTACAAGTAATCCAGTTCCGTCCATGTTTCTTTCAATATCCGTCTCAGCAGCACGGATGCGTTCATGAAAGTGAGCCACAAGGTGGGCTTTAAAACTTGGGGAGCATATGTATTTCGTCATACGCCGTACTTTGTCAGACAGATTTTTTGTACATCGTATACTTCTAAATACACAGTGTTTTGAATCACGATGAATTATTTACGCTACACTTTAAATCTATCATTTTTCTTCAAATATGCTTCTCAATAATGGAAGTTATAAAAATATCATAGAAACTATTGAAAGTTAAAGAAGTTCCAAGCACACAATAATAAGAATAACTCATTTCCGAAATTTTAATTAAAAACATTCTGTTAAGTATAAAGGGGAGATGGGGGCACATGTGAACAGTTCGCATAAATATAGCTTTTTCTCATGACTGGATTAATTTCTATAAACAAAACCTACTCAATATAGTAAATAGAACTTCCTTTTATACATGGTAATTTTTTAAAAATCACCTGTATAATTCTTCTTACATTTTTTAATAGTTTTATAAATTCGAAAAATTGTTCACATGTGCCCCATCAGCGGGGTAGTTGTGAACACACGTGGGGCACAAGTGAACACAAGGAAAAAATATCCTTTGACACGCTTTTTATTCTGTTACTTATTTGTCATCGTAATCATTAGTTAATTACCTGTGAAATTCACCTTAAAGAAATATATATACTACATTTCTCTAGTTTCTGGGTGATATGTTTAAGCAAAAGATTATAAAATGGAAATAAGTAGATTTTGGGGGTGGAGGCTTAGATGATTCATTAAGTATTGCTGAAATAAAATAAAAATATAAAGAAGCAATTTTAAAAAAGAAATTAAAATTTTAAACTTTGCTTAGGGTTTTTGTTTGGGGAATATTTTTGAGAGTGGGCGTTTACGTACTATTTATCTCAAATCTGCCAAAATACGAAAGATTCCCACTGTTGTATTTGCCTTATATACTTGTAAATTATAGATAAAGAAGGGTTTTTTAATGATTTAAAAAATATCTCGACTATAACCCCCCCCCCCCAACTTCTTTCGCTTTTGAAAGAGGGAGGGGATTACAATAAGGATTTTACGGTAGTTAACAGTTTAAAAATTTTACTTTCTTAAAATATTACTGATATCTATCTCCATTCAAAGCATCATATACATAACTGTTTTAGATATGGAAGTAAGCCATCATTCCAAGTTTAGAACAAATGTAATAGAAAAATTTGCAAAGTTGTTCAAGGTAATACTTTTCTATTAACAATGCATAAAAGTACTGTTGTACACTGTTTAGTAAAATAATATAAAACACTTATTGCATTTTAGAAAACATTAAATTTATTTAAAGTACAATTGAATGTAAACGAGCTTGTTGCTCTTTATGTATTTACTGAAAGATGTGTTTGATGAAGTTTCAATGCAAAATCAACTTTGTGTGAGGAAAATATCTTCTATTTCAGGAAAATTATAGATAATGGAACTGACATTATTTATCATTAAGTTAACTGAAAGGAACATAATCACAGAATGATTATTGGGTCACTTATGTACTGTTCACATCTGCCCCAACTTGTCTGTTCACATGTGCCCCACATTGATGCTTCTGTTAAATTAATAAATAATTAACATGTCTCAATTTTAGAAGAAAAAAGAACTTTATAAAAATATTTATTAGTATTCATAGTATATGTTAAAATACTCAAATTCAAATAAATAAAGTTATACGCTTATCAACTTGGAACAAAGATTTTACTTTTGAGATCTAAAAACAGTGTTTTGGTTACAGAGGACAAACAAAATGTCAAAAAGCTTCAAAAAATTTTTACCGTATGTCTACAGGTGCTGTCATCTTTAGTAATTTTTTTCAAATAAAAAAACTTATAATAACTATTGAAAAATTGCGATGTTCACATCTGCCCCCTGTTCACATGTGCCCCCATCTCCCCTACAGCAGAAATGCGCAGTCATATAAAATGAAGAAATCTGATCAAAATAATTTACAGTAAGTACTAATGCGTAATATATATATATATAAGCAAGTAATATATATAAGCAAATTTTAAACTTCAGTCCTTTTTTTTTTTACATCTAGAAAATTTACCTTACTAGGATACTTTTATTCAAACTGTACCCTTCTCCAAGCTGTTAAAAAATCTATTGCGAGCTAGAATTGCATTAAACAAACTTATGAGAACACGCTGTCGTGTTCTCATTGGCTGACATAGAATGATACACTTTAAATTAGTTTTGCATTTTAATCTTACTTATCTGACCTATAAATAAAAGAAGAATTATAAATTTATAATATCAACAAAATTTCGTTCTTTTCATACCATTGTTTTAATTCTGTACTTTTTCCTTATTAAATTGTAAAAGAGTAATGCGCGAGCATGTACAAACGCAATATTCTAATTAAGTGTCGGTGGCCAAAAGGGCGGGGTGTGAGGGGCCAAAGGGGAGGGGTGTGAGGGGCCAAAGGGGCGATTTCTCGGGCAAAAAAATTTTAGTGGTGCCAGAGAATTGGTACTTTTTAGGGAGGAGGGTTATGCCTATTTGACATAGCTGCCAACCTTCTACTAACCTTCCATAATATCTGGATTCATTTAAACCAGGTTAACCACTTTCAAACCAGAAAATTCATTTCATGAAACTTTTTAATTCAATGTTTTTACGTGGAACATATTTAATTTCATTTCTCAGGAACATTTCTGATTCTAAACGTTTTAAACCAGGGTCAAATGTACGCATGTATTAAGGAAGATTAGTTTGAGGATGTTATTTAATAACGTCTTTTAATGTAATCGTCGCCGTGAGGCATGTAGCAATGACGACCATTCCTTCCTAGATTTCGAAATTTAATTAACTAAATTTTCCTTATGTCTGATTATTTTTTAAAAATATTTCATGTTATTGTAGAATAATTAAACACAAATAGAAAAAAATATGTAAGGTTATTCCGTCAGGTTATAAACACCAATAGAAAAGGTATCTAAAATCATTTCGTCAGGAAAACCCGCCTAAATACCTCATACAAAAAAGTTTTATTTCGGTTTTGTTTTAATGTTTATGTGTTTCAAATTTGTGTCTTCTGACAAATGAAAAAGCTTCACTTCTTAAATTTTTCTTATTGTTCTTAAATTGTTTTTAAATTGTTCTTTTAAATTGTTCTTTTAACTTGTTCTTAGAAAAATATTTGTCAATATTTTCTTTTATTGTAAATTTTTGTATTGAGATGTTTAAATAAGTTTAAAATAAGATATGTTTAAAATACGTTGATATGTTTAAATATTGTCTTCACGAGGCGTCCTGGCAAAAAAAAAAAAAAAAAAAAAAAACTTAGCATATTTCATATTATTAAACTGCATTTTAATAAAGGTCAAAATTTCAGATGTCTCGATTTGCAGTGCATATGAACATTGCAACAATTAGTACAGAAATAAAATTTAATTTCCGAGAAACCACTATTCTTAGTACATAAATCAACGGTAAACATGAATTAGATAGAAATATAATTACAAAAAATCACTCATTTTTTACACGTTGTATTCTTTTAAAATGTTATCCCCCCCTAGAGCTTCAAACTGGTAATTATCGCAATTTTTACGATAGAGGCAAAACAAAAATTGCTCTAGAATCCTTTTTTGAAGGTTTAATAATAAGCTCAGAAACATTTTTTAATTTTTAATTTTTTGAATATTTTTGTCAGCTTGAAATATTTAAGTGGCCGCCATTTTCAATCTAGAAAGCTAATCAAGCTGAGTGATCTCGCTGGAGATATTGGTAAGCCCTCTGCATGTGATGGGTTTTATAAATACAATGGCTATATCACCACGAATATCAGATAGAAATATATCAACATTAGAACGGGGGGGGGGGGGGAGATTGAGGGTTTGGAGTTCATGATTGATTAAAGTGGGCCGAAATTTCATAGAGTTGGTTTCCTTCGTATGGCTGAAATAGTAGTTTCTTACTACCTAAAATTCAAGAGTGTGAAATAAGGCTATGCATTACGCAAATGAATATTATTTAAAAGCAATTTTGTCTAAAATTTGCTGCAAACATACTGTATTTTTTTCCTTTTTGCGACTCTATATACCAAAAATTCTATCCTTCTCAACGCAAACTTTAGGGAAATGGGTTAATATTGTGAAAAAGGTATAATACGAGAAATAAAACTTAACAAACAAAAGTATACAAAGATAGAGTTTTACAACAGAAGCTTTTAAAAATCGATTAATAGACTGAACTATTTCATTTCTTTAAAGCTTTTTTTCTTATGCAGCTGGATTTTAAAATCTAGGTTTTAACTTAAAAATCACATTTTTTTAGCTAACAAGATTTGCATTAAAAAATGAATGTATTAAAATTTAATGGGATTTAAAAATCATTAACGTGTAAATGGCTGTATTTCGTTAAGCAAAATCTTTTTCCACAAATCGTTATTTTCTTAATGATATTTTTAATGTGTTAGAGAAAATACAAACAAGGAAACATTAATGCTTTATTGATGATAGCAAAAGAACTGTATCTTACTTTTAGAATTTTTGCGTTTAATATGAGATAATGAAATTATTTTTTTATGTGTGTAAAATTCCTGATGAATTAGATTTCTGCTGTTTAAAAGTATTTAAATTTTATGGAACTGTTCAATACTTTTTTTTTTAAAGTATCATTTGTGATTTCATCGTTAACGCAAAAAATAAATTTCTGTTAAGTTTAATAAAACTTTATTTTAATTGAAAATAATAAATATTCATAGCTTTCTGGTAGTTTATATTTTTAAAAAGTGAATATAATATTCATTACTGATAAATATATGAATATTTTATAACATTATTAATAAATGTTACGTGTACATTTAATTTTGTTATAGAGTAACTCTTTTATACTGAATGCATCATTTTTTTAAAATGCAATATCAACATTTTAAGCATTCTCTTTTACTTTCGGTACATTATTATACAGAATTATCATTTTAAACATTTTAAGCATTATTTTAACCCTTTTCATTTTTTCTCAATAAATTATAATTTTCTTTAGTTAGGATTTCTTCTCGGTATATCTGTTGTTAGAACTTAAGTTTTGCATAATGCATAACCTGAATAAACAGGCCGTACACATACGCTTTTAAAGAAATTAATACCAAATAGTTTAAGAGATATAAGATAATAAAACAACAAGGTTTAAGATAAAAAAACAGCAAGTTCTAGTTCATTTAACTTTTAAAAAATAATGTCAGTTATACATGACTAAAATTTCTGTAGTATTTGCAATTTCAAGTGGGCATAATATAATCCACCTTATTGTTATATTCTAAATGTGTTTCATTAAAAGCCGGAATCTAGATTGATTTTATGTTTAAACATTTTACGCACGGTTTTCAAATTACGTTAAAATCTGCTTAAGACATATTTTTTACCTGTGCTTATTAAAAGCTTTGTTAACAATGTAATAAAGACTATACATGTATATTTCATAATAACACATGTAGAGAATAACTCCCAGAGATATACAGTGTTGCTGAACCCCTAATATTTTTCTTTTCGTATGATGCTGCATATTGAGCTATTCTGAAGAGCCGACCCCTGATATAACGTTTCAATGTAAGAGAGTGTTTACACATTACTGGCTAATGAATGAGAACACAAAAGAAAACCTTAAAGACAATTAGTATATTATCTAAAAATAGGTAAATAATTAAAAACATAAGCAGAAAACTATCATCAAAATATTGATGATTTTATCATATTCTTAGTAATTTTACATGTTATTATAGGATTTTTTTTACATATCATAAAGATTAAATTAAGAAAAATATTCCAATTAAATATATCTGCTTCAAGAATTTTGAAATACAAAATTTACTATATTCAAAGGATTTCAGCGAAAAAAATACGCAGTTCAATCGGCAATTAGATTATATGTAATACAAAAGACCTATAACAATTTTCTGCTATTTGTGAATATCCTGAGTTTAGATGGAGTAACAATTGTGTAAGCTTTTGTAAACTGAATAAAATACTTTTCGTTAAAACTGATTGGAATAATCATTTCGGAATTTTTATCTAATTGCTATCATTTTCAATGATTTATTCATTTACGCATATCCTAAACTAATAGTTTTTTTATCAGAAACTCATATTTCTGAATACAATTAAAAAAATTCAAATTAGACTGAATTATACAAATTAAATTTAACGAATAAAACTGTTCTACTCCATTCAAACCATCCATTTTTAGATACTGACTAAAGTATTATTATCGCTTAATTATTGCATACAAATAATACATTGTTTTGTTAATCACATATATGCTCATGACAGAAAGTTTTCACACAATACCTATTTCGAACATAAAATTCCATCTATGCAATTTCCATGAAGAAGGAAAACATGTCTCACGCTGCTTTTATTTATAAACATCAAACTTTCGTTTATAGACATAATCGATTTATATTATTGATTTCATCGATCCACAATTATCATGAAAACTATCTCAAAGGTCAAAGGACATTAAATATTTGTTTAATGAATAGGAAATCTAATCGTATTAAACTTTACACAATTTAAAACTTACGCATCTTACACTTTAAAAAAATGATGTATTTTTTAAATTTATTTTAAGTTAATAGAATAATGTATTTTTAAAATTTATTATAAGTTAATAGAGTACATTCATTTTTTAAACATTATGATGATTTTTAGTTGTTTAGCTTATTTGTTTTTATTAATTTTATGCAAGGATCATTAAGTTAGATTTCATGCAGACATGTTGTAAAATACAGATGGGTATTTTCGTATAACAAAAGAGATTTATTGTAAAATTCGAATCTATTATAAATGTTTAGTAAAAGCTCATATATTTTGAAAAAAAAAAATCAATCTTTCTCAAACTATTTTGAGAAGTATATTTGCATTCAGAAAATATTGAAGTTATATTTAGGCTTGATAAAAGTCATTATCCACAAGCATTTTTATACAAATGTATCGGAAAATAGTGAAGTAAAATGAATGAAATTATGCATTAAAAACTAAATTAATATAAAAGAGTCACATAAGTTGATTAAATGTAAGATACAATTACAAAATAATATAGAAATTTTAAAACTGCACTGTAAAAAAAAATCTGTAGTTCTACAGATGTAAAGTTACATGCTTACTAAACTTTCACCTGTAACTGTACGAAATAAGCTGCAAATCTACAAAACTAGTTTTTGTAAAGCTACAAAAATCTGTAACTTTACAAATGAATCTGCTAAAATTTCAGTAATCTTACTAAACTTTTATTTGTAACCCTGGCTGCAGTTACATGAAAAGTTCTCGGAATCCCAGTTTCCAAAAAAATTCTTAGTAACCTTACAGATTTTTTGATTTTCGGCGCAAAAGTGTGTCTGTTACATGAAATTTTGTTGTTGCCGTTACCTGAAAAGTTCTAGGAATCCAAGTTTCCTAGAAAAACTTTATTAACTTCACAGATTTTTTTTTACAGTGTGCGACTCACTCAAAAGGTTTTTAGATTTTTTTTTACATATAGATTCAATTTAGATATCTGATGTGATTGTAATTAATGCTTAAAAATAAAAACAACAGGATCAAATGCAGAAAAAAATGTTTATTTGATTTTAATCTGATTGTAGTGAACTTTCAAATTATTTTTTTTATTATTTTCTAAAGAAAATTACATTCATACATTTTCGCAACGCACAATAGAATAAAACTTTTAATTTAACTTTACCATAAATGTATTATTATTTATTTAATTATGTAGTAAAATTCATAGGTGTTAATATTTATTCTCTAATATTGTAACTATGATTGGTATATAAATACTTTACACTGTAGTTTCACTTATAAAATATTCAAAAAAGAAATTTGATAAAAACGATTTTTTGAATTTAAAAACTGATAAACATTCAATATTCACCAAAAGATAGTGCTTTATAATAATAATAAAAAATGTAGTTTTGATATAAAATGGTACGGAATTATACATATTTTTTTCTTCACCTACAGAGTAGGTGAATTTTTATTTAATATAATAAAACACTCATACTACAATATATAATAAAACACACATACACACATAAATAACGCCTGCATTCAACAGTTAAAGGTATATATAAATATTATACAGACATACAAACAATAAATACAATAAACCCATCTGGAGCGAAAAATTAGCCAGAGCCAGGAAACGAACCCGGGACCACACTATACAAGACTGTTGCTCTAACCACTGAGCTACTCCGGCCGATGCCTGAGTCTGCAATTTTCAGTGGTTAGAGCAGTAGTCTTGTATACTGTGGTCACGGGTTCGCTTCCTGGCTCTGGCTAATTTTTCACTCCAGTTGGGTTTATCGTATTTATTGTTTGTATGTCTGTATAATATTTATATATACCTTTTATTTAATATGTTGGATGGTTTATGAACATAGAATTTAGTGCAGCATGATCAACAGTTTTGAATATTGCAACGAACGCAATTTATGAAAAATCATTGAAATATTCTAAAATACCAATATGTTATTTCTCGATTGTGTACTGGCATACGCTAGAAAGAAATATTGCTTAGACAGATGGAAACATTTCAAAACTTACGAAACATGCGGTATAAAAAAAAATAAATAAATGCTAATACTTATTTAAATCACACTACTTTACAAAACTGTGTGTCTCAGCTTCATGCAAAAAGCTCTGCATATATTTTAACAGAATTTTCAAAACGAAGAAAGTTGATTCAAAATGTATCAACTAGATAATTGTTTGTTCAATTTGGTGCCAAGTTTGAGGAAAACTATCCCTAAAATTATTTCTTCATATTTTTGATAAAAGTCTTTCCTTAATCGTATTGCTTATAATCTCGGAACTAGCAAGATGAAAAATAAATGAAAATTACGTCACTTTGAAAAAAATGTTATAAAAAGTTTCTATGAATCAAAATAAGAGTCTATTTTACACTTGATACCATTTACGCCGTCTGAGATGTTTTAATTAAAAATCCGATAACTACGTCAATTTGCTACAATCGCTACAAATCGAACATTCTTTTCGGTCTCTTATTCTCAAAAATGGTGAGACGAAACCTCATTAGAAATAATGTCCTTTACTAGAATTCATAATAAATTGTTTCAAATTTAAAATTATGAATTGATTTAAAATGCGCATTTTCTTTAATTTTTGTTATGTGGATTTCAATTAGGGAGTAGATAATCCCTATTTTTTTTTTTTTTTTTTTTTTTTTTTTTTTTGATATATATATTTTTTAATTCTTCAATAAGTACTTTTGCTATAGTAAATTTCAGAAATATGCAACGAAAATATCACTATGGTAAATATCAATACTACTAATTTAATGAAAATAATATACAAATTTATAAAAATGTGTTCTTATATGCAACACATAGTCGTAACGCCTCAAAACATATTTTTTAAAAATCAAGATATTCTAAAAAACAGAGAAAATGTATTTTAAAATATAGTCGAATATCATATTTAGGAAATTACTATCTACTTTGTATCAATTATAATCTCTGTATTTCAAAGCAGATATCAAGAAATCTATATCTCAACCCAATTTTACGATACGGAAAATTTACAAACACTTATAATTTATTTAATTTCAAAGTAATCATGTTATAAAAGTAAGATAATTCTTATACATTTCTAAAATATTTAAAAATTCAAAAATATTATGGAATAATGTAGCCAAATTGATTTATGTAATTGTCTAAAAATACACAGAAATGTAAAAGTTAATAGAAAACTGAACTAAAATGTCTAAAAAAACGTTTATTACCATCACCTTAGCTGGAAGTAACTTGCTCTCGAACCAAGCACATATCATCATAACATTCGACAGTAGAATAAATTTATCTTATTTTGGACATGATTTACTTTATTTCAGTTATATTAAGTTCAATAATAATTATTACAGTAATACATTTTGCATTTTTACAAAATATGCAAAAAAGTGCACAATGATGTATATAAATGCAGGAAATTGAAAAGACTTAAAATTACACAGCAAATTAAAAATAATGCTCAAAAATTAAATCAAAGATCTTTGTAATTTTTTTAATTTAAAAAATGAAAATGGTATATCTATTTTTTATCTTATATAATCAAATTTATTTCAAAGCAGATGCATGTCCGTAGCTTATAACATTCCATGATAGAGAGAAATCAATTATGCTTTTAACATCGCATTTTTATCGCATAATTCTTTGATCGAATATTACAGGCATTTCACTTTTTTGAAATACTGAAAACAATTTAAGATGTTTTGAAATAATGTGCTTAAATTCCGGGTACTGAAAAGTCTCAAAATGCTTAAAAATTTTAAATTTTAGGCAAATATGAAAAAAAATATATTATTTTCATCAGTTTCATTTAAAATCGAATTTCTGTCAATTAATATCATGTACGTTCAATTTCTAAAACAATTACCACTTTATTGTCGATATAGTAAAATTACTCTCTTTTTTTTTGTTTTAGTTATTTCAAAATTGTTTCAACAATAAATATCAAACTAAAATTTTTTACTTTATCTTAAATAATCAAAAAATGTTAAAATATCATGCAATAATGTACCTAACTATGTAATAATATACATAACGAAATATTGAAAATTACACAGAAATGGAAAAGGTATTCCAAAAATGTAAGAAAAAAGGCCTTTATTTTATATAACAGATCAATTTTCATTCATAATCTATTTTCTATCTATTATTGTTTTGTAAGTTCAATGTATCTATTTTCATAACCGAACGTAATTCATTTAACGATAAATTAAAGTTACTTCTACATGTTTCATCTACAATATAAATACGCATAACAGAGGGCGCTTCCTCTTTTGTATTGAATATAGTTAGTTAAATATCAAACTAATAATTTTTACGTTATCTAAAATGATCAAAATATATTTAAATATTATACAATAATGTACAGTCGTAGAAAAAAAAAAGTAAACACCCCTTAGTAACTCTGCAAAAAGTTATCGTAGAAGAAAGTTACTGGTACCACTGGTTTAGGATTGGTAATAAAGTCTACTTTTAAGTGATGTATATAAAATTTGCTTAGGAGGTCATCTACATATTAAAATGAACCATAACTTTGTTTTTTTTTTTCAATAGCAGTACACAATTCTGACAGCATAAATGAACTCTACACCCTTCAATTAGCCTAAAAACAAATTTTTATGCAATTCATAGGATAAGTTTCCAAGAAATTAATTATTTTAAAAAGAGCGTATTTTAGGGGCTGTACCCAAATTCAAGTTCGGTACTCGATTGTTGACCGAGAGAGCCTCCTTCTTGATCAAGGCCTAAAGCAGTCTTTGAAGACTGCGAGATTACAGGATAGCATAAGAAAATTCAAAATATCTGGTCACTTCTATCACAGAAGGCCCCCTAACCCATCATTTTTCCATTTTTTATGCATAATTTGAGCACTACTTGGAGGGAAAATGTGAAATTTTAGATTTCCATAAAGCAGGACTTAATAAATCTAAATCCATCAAAAAAATTGTAGTTTGCAATTCATAATTTTTTCGAATATTAATTTCATAATTCATATCATAAAATTATAAAAATTGCAAATTCAACGTATTTATGTTTGGGTATTTTAGTATTATTTTTACACAAAAAATGACCGCATTAGGAGTACAATTTCAGGAGATATTAATAAAAATATGAAAATATAATTTAACATTAGAAACACTAAATTTTAAATGTTTATAATTCAAAAACATATCATTCAAATGACTTCAAATTTGGTGTCTAGGCATAGTTTGAACCGAAGATTCGAAATATCTTGTTAAAATTTTGTATTGCCATTTAAAAAATGAAGTTTGGGTTCGTTTTAATATGTAGATTTCCCCCTAAGCACATTTTATGTTCATCATTTAAAAGTAGACTTTATTTCTAATCGTTCGGTACCAGTAACTTTCTTCTACGATAATTTGTTGATGAGTTAGTAGGGGGTGTTTATTTCTTTTTCCACGACTGTACCTAACTACGTAATAACATACAAAGTGAGATATTACAAATTGCTCAAAAACAGAAAAAGTATTCCAAAAATAAAATAAAAAGCCCTTTTTTTCTAACTGATCCATTTTCATTCAAAATCTATCTCCTGCCTACTATTGTCTCGTAAGTTCAATGTATCTATTATCATAACTGAACCTAATTCATTTAACGATAAATTAAAGTTACTTCTACATGTTTCATCTACAATATAAATACACATAACAGAGGGCGCTTCCTCTTCTGTATTCAATACAGTTAGTTAAATATGAAACTAACAATTTTTGCGTTATCTAAAATAATCAAAATATATTTAAATATTATACAATAATGTACTTAAGTACGTAATAACATACTAAATGAAATATTACAAATTACACAAAAATGGAAAAAGTGTTCCAAAAATAAATTTAAAAAGTCCTTTTATCTAACTGACCAATTTGCATTCAAAATCTATCTTCTGTCTGTTATTGTCACGTAAGTTCAATGTATCTATTTCCGCAACCAAACCTAATTCATTTGACGATACATTAAAGTTACTTCTACATGTTTCATCTACAACATAAATACGCACAAAAGAGGGCGCTGTTCTAGATATCTGTCACGCGAATACTTTGAAAAACAAAGCTCGTCCCGTAATAATAGCCTCAGAGTGTGCTGTAATAAGCTGCGTTTGGAATATCTTTCCTTATCAGAATTCCCTTCTTTGAACTGAATTCGTCGTTACGTGAAAGCATTGCATGGAGATATTGATTATAACTCATTTATATGCGTCAGGTGACGAATAGTAGTTGTGTATGGATGGATAATCCTTGCTTGAATTGAAGTATCATTTTGTATATAGGTTGATAATGGTTGTGTGAATAGGAATATCATCGAGAAAATAGTTTAAAAAATGTTTGATAAAAAATTTGGAATAGAAGTTATTGCATGAATGTATGTATATTCTAATTTTTATATTGATAATACGGGTGTACAGCAAAGAATAATTTTGTATAATATTTGATAATCGTTGCATAAATCGAAATATAATTCCATATATAGATTGGTAATACTAGCGTAAATCAAAAAATCATTTTGTGTATGCATTTATTGCATTGGTATGATTCGAATTATAGCCCTGAAAACAGGATGAATGGATTGGTAACAGAGGACAGTATTGGTACTTGCGTATGGATGGATAATCCTTGCTTGAATAGAAGTATAATTTTATATATAGATTGATAATGCTTGTGTGAGTAGAAATATCATCAAACAAACAAAACAAATGTTTGATAAAATATTTGAATAAAATTCGTTAGTAGAGGGATAGAACTTATTGCATGAATGTATGCATCCTTTTTTTTAATATTCATAGTGAAAGTGCTTGCGTAGAATGAAGAATAATTTTGTATAAAGAACGATACTCGTTGCATAAATCAAAATACAATTTGGTATACAGATTGGTAATGCTTGCGTGAATCAAACTATCATTTTGTTTACTCTTTTTTGTGCAAGTATGATTCAAAATGTCGACATGAAAACTGGACAGAAAGTTCTTGTGTATGGATGGATAATCCTTGCTTGAATAGGAGTATAATTTTGTATATAGATTGATAATGCTTGTGTGAATAGAAATATCATCAGGAACACAGTTTTAAAAATGTTTGATAAAATAGTTGAATAAAATTGGTGACAAAACAACCAAAATTCGATAGGAAAGGAATAGAACTTAAAGAATGGATATCTGTATCTTTTTATTTTTATATTGATAATACTTGCATAAAGCAAAGAATTCTTTTAGATAAAGATTTATATTGGTTGTATAAATCTAAATATAAATTGGTGTTTTGACTGGTAATCTTTGGGTGAATCAAATAACCATTTTGTGTATACTTTAATTGTGTAGGTATGATTCGAAATATGGTCAAGAAAACTGTTTAAAATGTGCTTAATAATGTATATGAAATACAGTAATGGTAATTATTTAGTAAAAATCCGGAATGCAACCGTTGATGAATAGTACTTGTGCATAGATTCAAAATGTTTTCTTGAATAGAAGTACCTAGTTGTAGCTAGATTGGTAATGCTTGGTTAAATGGAAATATCACAAGGAAAACAGTTTAAAAATTTTTCGATAAAACATTTGAATAAAATTAGTTAGTGAACAACCAAAATTCGTTAGGAGAGGAATAAAACTTATTGCATGAATACATGTATCTTTTTATTTTTATATTGATAATACTTGCGTAAAACAAAGAATAATTTTGCATAAAATTGATAATCGTTACATAAATCAAAATACAATTTGATATATAGATTGGTAATCCTTGTGTGAATCTAAGAAGCCTTTTTTTGTATACTTTTATTTTCTAGGTATGATTTGAAATATTGTTAGGAAAACTGTTTAAAAAGTGTTTAATAAAATATATGAAATACAATAATGGTAATTATTTAGTGAAAATCCAGAAAACAGCTGGCGATGAATAATGCATAGATTGATAATCCTCCCTTGAATATAAGTACCATTTTGTGTATAGATAATTAATATTTGTATGAATAGAAATATCATTAGGGAAACAGCTTAAAAAAATTTTGATAAAATATTTGAATGAAATTAGTGAGAGGATAAACAAAATTCGTTAAGAGAGAAATAGAATTTTATGAATAGATTAAATATCTTTGCAAAGAAAAACATTTTGTATAAAGATTGATAATATTTGAGTGAATCAAAGTATAATTTGATATATAGATTGATAACCATTACATAAATCAACAAATTGTATTGTGTATAAATTTATTGTATTTGTATGAATCGAAATATCTTAAAGGAAAGTGTTTAAAAGAGTTTGGTTAATTAGTTGAAAAACAGTAATTGAAATTATTTTGACAAAATCAAAAATGAATCAGGATACGAATAATATTTGCGTATAGAATGATAATGCTTCCATAGATAGATGTATTAGTTTGTGCATAGATTGATAATTCTTGTGTGAATTGAAGTAATATTTTGTGTGTAGAATACTAATTCTACGCCGACATATAGTCTTATTGGAAAGTAATATAATTAAGTAACTAAAACACTGTAATCGAAATTATTTATGGGAAATTCAAAATGAATTAGATGAAAAATATTATTTGCACATAGACTGATAACGTTTGCTTAGATAGAAGTATTAGTTTGTGTATAAATTCTCAATTATTCCGTGATTCGAAATAAAATTGTATGTGTATATTACGAATTCTATGCTGAGCAGATATTCGTATTGGAAAACAGTCTAAGAAAGTATCTGAAACACAGTTTAATCGAAATTATTTAGTGAAAATCCAAAATGCATCAGATGATAAATATTATTTGTATATCGAGTGATAACGTTTGCATGGATAGAAGTATTAGTGTGTGTATAAATTGATAATTCTTGAGTTAATCGAAGTAACATTTTGAGTGAATCTTAGGAATACTTTGTGTGTATATTGGTAATTCAAGTTGCATAGACATTTTAAATAAAGTGCATTAAACACAGTAATGAAATTAGCGAAAATCCAAAATGCTACATATCGATGATGAATTATCTGTGACTGGTAACTATGGGAAATACCAAAAACTATTATTATGGCTTGTACTTTTGCCAACGCAGTTACCTTACGGTTCACATTTGTATTGTCATTTTCTTAGTGCGTGGACTCCTGATCATTGGTGCGTTGTTTCAAGAATTTCAGAACAGGATTCATATTTATATTATTCGATCCGAAAAACTATGGCAAAGGAATATAGGAATACGGGATATCTTAATTCACAGTGTTTTGTAAATAGAACATTAAATACAATGGTGATTAAAGAACATAGATTAAACCCCCGAAAGAAGATGATGAGATTTCACTCTCAACCTGCGATTCGTAAACGTGAAGAAGGTTGGATTTACAACAGAAGTTGGATAAAAGACGGCAATACTATCGTAACAGAGGTAAAAATTATATATTATATTCTTTTGATTATTGAGTTTCGTTGCTAGTACAGTGTTAACGCTAACGGTAAATTATAACATACTAATCTAAACTAACATTCTGACTACATCCTTTAATAAACCGAACCGTGAATTATCTAAGCGGTAAATTACAAATAAACAAAGGTAATAATTATATATTATATTCTTCGGATTATTGAGTAGCGTTGCTAGTACAGTATTAACACTAACGGTAAATTATAACATACTAAGCTAAACTAACTTTCTGACTACGTCATTTAATAAACAGAACCGTTAATTATCCAAGCGGTAACTTACAAATGAAGATAATGTTAAGAATTGATAAAAATCACACATTTACAGTACTTACGCATAAATACGACAGAATATCCATAGTAGTGTATATAATTTGTGACTAAAGAAATAATAATTATTTAAATTATAATAATATAAAATCTATGTAGATAAAGATTGTAATAAAATTAAGTAGAATGTCAAACTCCAATTATGACAAGATTTAATTTTGTCGTTACAACTCCATATAGTTCACACTATTAGAAATCTAAAAGTTCGAAATAATAGCAAGACATGTTACTTGTAATACAGATAACTATCAATTGACATAGTGTTTAAAAATGATAGTGATTTTATCATATGTCCCAGATTTTGTATTTCAATACATGATTAAAATTGGATACCATGATGACCTCATAATTCAAATTTAAAAATTTTATTATTCTAACCACTCAAACCTGTATAGGTTCAGTAGTACAAATGCTACAGAGCGCCAAAACAGTAAACATTATTGAGGATTTCATTTGGGACAGTAGTACACAAAAATAACTACTACTAAAATTATTCTAATGAGAGTTTAGTATAATTTTGGTTGTTTTAAAAATAAGTGTTATTCAAGCATTTTCGCTGACATAAATAACTTTAAATGGTTGCGTATTTATTTCAAATAATGCATATATTTATAATTACAGAAATATTTCATTACTAGTGCACGATGCTTTTATATTGCAGTATTTGAGGTTATTTCCTTTTACCTGTTTTCATTAGTCTTTAATTTTCGTCAATTAAGACCTTTTAAAGACATTTACTTTATACACATAATTATATCCAGAAGGCCAACATAATCTTGATATTTAACAGTTCATCGTTTGAGATATACAATTTTAAGTTTTCACCCTACAAGAACTCGGTTTAAGAA
The DNA here is from genome assembly GCA_963932465.1 of Maratus speciosus. NCBI lineage: Eukaryota > Metazoa > Arthropoda > Arachnida > Araneae > Salticidae > Maratus > Maratus speciosus. The sequence continues at coordinate 68,921,405 of OZ010789.1, forward strand.
TATACGTGATTTAGGCAAAACACTCTATTGTATACATTCTTTTTAATTTATTTATTCATTTTGTAACTATTATTTAACGGTCCTCCAGAATGTACATAAAAGCTTAATTTATTCAAGGATTGTGCTTATTTGCGTTTTTATTTATATAAAGTTAATTTATCCATTATAAATAAATCTATTTAAATTATCAGTATCTTGGGACGCTTGAAAACAAAATATGCTTCAAAGGTGTTAAGGATTGTTATGAAAATAAGTCTAACTATCAAGCTCATTAATGAACTATGCTTAAAAATATATAATAGTGTGATTTGTTATTAATAATTAAATAGTTTCCTTTAACATTCCAACTTTTTTATTTATAAAATATTAAATGTATCTAAATACCCTTGAACAGAATAAAAGATTTTTATACTGCTATCCTCCTCGGTTCTGAAGCCTTACATGATACTTCTGAACCGAGGAGGATATAAGCTAAACTATTTGATTTTTTTACATTTTTACTTTACTTCTATAAAGCTGAATGTTTTTGGCTTTGGAACAAAACCAATAAATGGTGACACTGATGTTTATTTCCTCGTAAAGTAAGTGTTAATATCATTCGAGTTTGCAAAAAGCACTCCAGACAGTGTGTTCAAGGAAATAAGAAATTCATAATTAATTAACTTAAACGCTTTACATCAAAAATGTTGAGGATTTGTAGATCATTCAATTAATTAAAGGCTATCATTTTGATACTGTGTAATTTAAGTTATCAATTATTAAACCGATATTTTAAGGGTGTTAGTAATTACAAATCCGTATTTGTGAACATAATTTTCCGGCCTCTAAAGGATAAATTTCAGAAAATAGGCTCCTTCTTTCATCGATGGTGCCTTTTTGTTTGTGAAAAATCAAGGAATGTGAATTCCCAGTGTTATTTTACCTTCGGGTCTGAAGAGGTTATATAGAGAAGAATTTATTTGTAAACAATTAAATAAAGTGACATAAATCATATATTTAAGGTAAAGTCATATTAAGAAAATACATATTTTTGTTTCAGAAATCGCAAAAAAAAATCTTTGTAAAATATATAAAGATCTGAAATATTTAATGCTAAATTTATTATAAATACAAAATTGTGAGTCCAGACTGCTGTTAGTGTTTTACAAGACAAACTATTCGCCTTTTCATTATATTCAGATTGCTTGATTAAATAACCCTGATAATATTATTCCAAAAATGCGATAAGTTGAAGCTCACAGGCAGACAAGTTACAAACCCCTGATAAAAACAATTTTATCAATTAAATATCTAATACTCGTACATTCTTTTAATATACATTAATGTTATATATTTAAATAGAACGATTGCAGATTTTAAATTTCAAATTCGTTTGAAAAAACTAAATAAATAAAGTTCAAAAAATATATTTACTTAAACATAAAAAAATAATTTTTAGATATATCTCTTAAATATTAAAAAAATTCAGACGCACAATAGATTTTAATAACATTTATTAACGTCTTTCTTTCTATAATAAAGCATAATTTTCTTGGACAGAAATATTTCATCCTGAGAAATAAGTGATTAGGAAAGAAAAGTACTTAAAGTTGGAAAATCATTCGTAATCAGAAACGATTACGACATTCCCGTTTTTGTCCAATAATAGAAAATCTGAAATTAATTCACTATTCACTTTCTAATACACGTTGATGACTCTTTCTGCTTATATTCCATCATTTTGTAAGGCCCATAAGCGTTTTTCTTTAATTTTTCAGCAGTTTACGTTCATTTTATACGAAACATTTTTTCTTCAGTATTCATTTACTTGCATGAAAAAGTCAAATTACTGACAGAAAAAATACTTGTACATGGGTAATCGTGCGAACAAAAGTAAAGGTGGCACGCAAAAACAGCATAATGGTATTGCTATTTTAAGAAACCATAACTCACGAAAAATTCATATCATGACAGACATGAACACATTATTTACGGATTAAAATGTATTCAGTTCATTTTTTGCCGGATAAGTCGTTCATTTTTGATAGTCTGAAAATAGCATGTGACACGCAACTACGATATAAAAAAAGTATTATTATTTTTTTTAATAATTTGAAAAAACTGAAATGTTTTCAAAAATCCAAATTAGGATTATAACTACAATGTGTTATACATTTTCTTCCATTTTAGCTTATGATATTTTAATATTTTGGAATTCATAATATTTTAATTGACTGCGCTTGTCTCTATTATCTGTAGAGACTTTAAATTACGAATTTGTTTGAATAAACTGAATAAATAAAGCACAAAAGGGTATATTTAGCTAAAATTTTAAAACATAATAATCATTTATAAATTTTCTGTTTAAATATTATGAAAGTTCACATGCACAATATCACTTATTCAGGTCTTCCTTTCTATTAAAAAAGGATAATTTTCTTCCAAAGAAATTTTTCTTCCCCAGAAATAAATGATTATGTAAGAAAAGTACTTAAGTCGAAAAATGATTCGTAATCAGAAACGATTAGAACATTTCCATTTTTGTTCAATAATAGAAAATCTCAAATTAATTCACTATTCACTTTCTAATGCACACTGATGACTTTTCCTGCCGAGATTCCATCATTTTGTGACTCCCATAAACGTTTTCCTTTAATTTTTCAGCAGTTTTCTTACATTTTGTACGAAAAGTTTTTCCTAAGTATTCATTTCCTTGCATGGAAAAGTCAAATTACTGACAGAAAAATTACTTGTACATGGGTAATCGTGCGAATGAAAGTAAAAGTAGCACGCAAAAACAGCATAATGGTATTCTATTTTAAGAAACCATCTCTCACGAAAAATCCATACCATCACAGACTGAACACATTATTTAAAAGATGATTAAAAAGTATGCAATTCATTTTTTGCCCGAAAAATCGTTCATTTTTTATGGCCTACAAATAGTAAGTGACGCGCACTTACGATATAAAAACATATTATTGTTTTATTAAATCATTTGCCAAAACTGACAAGTTTTAAAAAACACAAATTAGGAGTATAAATATATTGAGTTGTTTGTTTTATTTCATTTTTTTAGCATCTGGATATTTTTGTATCCATCATATTTTGTGTTTGTCATTGATTGTGTCGGTTTCTATCATCTATAAAGACATTAAATTCCAAATTTGTTTTATCAAATTGAATAAATAAAGCATAAAAAATACATTTCTCTAAAAGTTTCAAAAATAATTTGTAAGTTTAATTTTTAAATATTTTCAAAGTTCACTTGCACAATGGATTTTAATAACTTAAAATAACACTATGTGTAAATTACTTAAGAGTTGACAAAATATTTAAAAATGTGTTAAATTACTTCAAGACTTCTTTGTACTTTAAACTATATACATAGCCTTCGTTAGAGATTAACAAAAATTATGTTATTAGCGTCTTAATTTCTTATAAGGATTAATAACAGTATTTTTGTATTCTCTGACGAAGGCTATGTATGTAGTTTAAAGTACTAAGAAGTATCGAAGTATTGATTATGCAAAACAAAAATACTGTTATTAGCGTCTTAATTTCATATAAGACGCTAATAGCAGTATTTTTTGTATTCTTCGACGAAGGCTATGTATATTGTTTAAAGTACTAAGAAGTATTGAAGTATTGATTGTGAAAATCAAAAATACTGTTATTAGCGTCTTAATTTCATAAAAGACGCTAATAACAGCATTTTTGTATTCTCTGACGAATCCTATGTATATAGTTTAAAGTACTAAGACGTATTGAAGTATTTTAACACATTTTTAAATATTTTGTCATATTTTAAATAATTTGCACATAGTGTAATTTTAAGTTTAACTTTTTAAAGATGAATTTAGCATTCTATTTATTTATTTGCTGATTTTAATAACCCATATTAACGCCTTTCTTTATATTATACATACTTAATTTTCTTAGAGAAAAATATTGCATCCGCAGAAATAAATCATTTTGAAAGAAAAGTACTTTACTCGAAAAATCATTCATAATAGGAAACGATTAGGACATTTCATTTTTGTTCAATAAAAGAAAATCTTAAATTAATTCACTATTCACGATCCAATACACATTGATGATTTTTTCTTCCGAGATTACATGATTTTGTAACTCCCACCACCGTCTTCCTCTAATTTTTCAGCACCTTCGTTTTATTTTGTATGAAAGATGTTTTCATCAGCATTCGTTTACCTACATGCAAAAGTCAAATTGCTGATAGAAGAATTACTTGTACATGGATAATCGTAGTGATAAAAGTAAAAGTGGCACGCAGAAACAGCACAACGGTATAGTTATTTTAAGAAACCATAACTCAAGAGAAATTCATATCATGACAGACTGAACACACTATGTGCGGATTAAAAAACATTCAGTTCATTTTTTGCCGAAAAAGTCATCCATTATTTGTGGTCTACAAAAAATAAGTGACACCCACTTACGATATAAAAATATTTTGCACTATTTTTAAATATTTTAAAAAAAAAGATGAAAAGTTTTAAAAAGCACAAATTAGGAGAACAACTACAATGTGTTGTCTGTTTTTCTCTCATTTTGGTTTTTAATATTTGAATTCTTTTTTTATTCATCATATTTTAATTGAATGAGTCTGTCTCTTTCGCCTATAAAGACTTTAAATCCAAAATTTTTTTGAAAAATTTGAATAAATAAAGCACACAAATACATTTAGCTAATATTTTAAAAAACAAGCTATTTAATTTAAAAATACTATCAACGTTCGCATACGCTATAAATTTAATAACATTTTTTAACGTCTTTCTTTCTATTATAAACACATAATTTTTATAGCGATAAATATTTCATCCGCAGAAATAAATGATTATGAAAGAAAAATACTTAAGTCAAAAAATGTTTTGTAATCAGAAATGATTATGACATTTTCATTTTGTTCAATAATAGAAAATCTGAAATTAATTCACTATTCACTTTCTAATGCACTTTGATGACTCTCTCTTCCACGATTCCCTCATTTTATAACTCCCATAAGCATTTTCCTTTAGTTTTTCACCAGTTTACCTTCCTTTTCTAAGAAAGATGCTTTCCATCAGCATGAATTTACTTGCATGAAAAAATCAAATTACTGACAGAAAAATTGCTTGTAAATGGGTAATCGTTCGAATAAAATTAAAAAAGACACGCAAAAACAGCATAACGGTATTACTATTTTAAGTAATACCACACATTGATCACATTATCTACGAATTAAAAAACATTCAGGTTATTTTTTGCGGAAAAGTCATTCATTATTTGTACTCTACAAAAAATAAGTGATACGCATCTGCAATATGAAAATATTTTGCTCTTTTTTTAAATCATTTGAAAACACTGAAAAGTTTTAAAAAGCACAAATTAGGAGTTACAACTACAAAAATGTTGTCTGTTTTTCTCTCCTTTTGGTTTTTAATATTTGAACTTTATTGGTATTTAACTGGTATTCATCATATTTTATTTGACTGAGTCTCTCACTCTATCGTCTGTAAAGACTTTAAATTCAAACATTTTTCAACGAACTCAATAAATAAAGCATAAAAAATATATTTAGCTAATATTTTCAAAAATAGGTTACATATTTAATTTAAAAATACTATCAAAGTTGGCATAGACAATAAATTTAATAACGTTTATTAACGTCTTTCTTTCTATTATAAGCACATAATTTTCAAAGAGATAAATATTTCATCCGCAGAAATAAATGATTATGAACGAAAAGTACTTAAGTCAAAAAATCATTCGTAATCAGAAACAATTGGGCATTTTCATTTTGTTCAATAATAGAAAATCTGAATTTAATTCACTATTTACTTTCTAATGCACTTTGATGACTCTCTCTTCCGAGATTCCCTTATTTTGTAACTCCCATAATCGTTTTCCTTTAATTTCAGCTGTTTTCTTTTCTTTTCTACGAAAGATGTTTTCCATCAGCATTCCTTTTCTTGCATGAAAAAATTAAATTACTGACAAACAAAATTACTTGTACATGGGTAATCGTTCGAATAAAAGTAAAAAAGACATGCAAAAAAAGTATAATAGTATTAGTATTTTTAAGAAACCATAACTCACGAAAAATTCATATTATGACAGACTGAACACATTATTTACAGATTAAAACGTATTCAGTTTATTTTATGCCGGATAAGTCGTTCATTTTTGATAGTCTGCTAGTCTGATAGTAGTGACACGCACCTGCGATACAAAAAAAATATTTTTATAGATAATTAGAAAGAAAAACCTGAAAAGTTTATAAAAACCCAAATTAGAATTATACCTATAATGTGTAATACATTTTCTTTCATTTTAGTTTATAATATTTTAATATTTTGGAATTCATAATATTTTATTTAGTTGTGCCTGACAAATAAAAATAAAAATAAAAATAAAGAAAGAAAGAAAAAATCGACTATCTCATGATTTATAGGCCTTCATTTGTTTGAAATATTGATATAGATACTTAAATTAAATTTAGTTTATAATAACTCCCTGTTTTATCAGAAATGATTCATTTATATTTTTTTCAAAATAGCACGTATTTTATTTTTTTTTTTTCAGTTTTTATGAGAAAATGGCAACAAAAAGATATAATTGCTATTTTCCAACTATTTTCCCTTTACTTTCTACAGAAATTGAGTACTTGATTTGCGAAAATTAATCAAATGGTGCTAAAAACTACAGAAAAAATTAATATTTCAAAAATAAATAGAGGTGCAATTTTAAAACAAATTGCATTAAAAAGTACTTTTGTTTTTTCAACATGCGGTATAAAAATTGAAAATGTGCGATACTTAGAAGTTTAAAAAATTGCAGCAGAGATTATTCCATACAATGAAACATCTGTTTTTTTTTTTTTTACGGCTGGCTTATACAACGTAAAGTTATTTTTTGGAGACGACACATTAATAGGTGGGGGGAAGAAATAGTACACCGGGAGCTAATAAATTATTAATATAACTACTTTGTGTTCTTTTCTTTGTTTCGTTTTGGTTTTTCACACTTTCCAATATAGTTGAAACGTGTTTATAAATGCAAGTTTATTTGTCAGAGCTGTAAATTGCGCAAATATAATCGGATTACCATGTGATTGATACATGTTATCGTGGATTACTATGGCATGCTCCTTATACAAAATCAAGAGTGTAGCGTTCATTGTTGCGTTTACAGGGACACTAAAATAATTCGATTACATCTACGGGGTTTTACTACGGGGAAAATTTTTGCAATGTATTTTAATGATTTTAAGCTATTACTATAAATTTCAATATATTGTCCATAGCGCTTATCATTCATTTACATGGACACACAAAATAAATCGGTTCAAGTACTCTCTAAAATCAATAATTACTCGAAATGCATTTTCAGTTGTGGTATGCGTTTTTAGATATTACTGATTTTTTTTCCAAATTAGTTAGTGTGATAAATTCTATCGAAAATATGCAAAGTTGCTTGATAATTTTCGACCATGTTTCTGTTATTGACGGAAATTGCTGAAGTTTCAACTGTGTTAGGCGTTTCCTACGTGAAATAAATTTTAGCATATTGCGCTGTGTATATATATACTTACCTATCGAAAATATAATGGAATTCGCAAAATATTTTTTTTTTTTTTTAACTGTAAATGTGAATTACAGAGGAAGTTTTGTTAAAATATTCTGAATATGTTCGTAATCGTTACATAATTTATGCTCAACACCTGGTGTTTCTCTATATATCAGCTAGTTTTGTGAAATGGTTGAAATGGTTGAATGACTTTGGGGCATATTTTGCATAAAAGAAAGTTGTTTACTGTAAAACACATCGTTATATATGTTTTTTTCCATAAATATGCCATTTGTTTTCGTTAAAACGTGTTATGTTTAGATGGATTGTGTAATTATTGCGCTTATTTTATATATGCGCTTTTTTTAGTCTTATTTATAACCATAAATAAATTCTTTAAAAAAATTGACAAACAGTTTTTAAATATGATCATTTGAACAACTAAAATCTTTCTGAAAAATAATCATTGAACAATGAAAATAGACACAAAAATAAAGTTTGGAAATGGTAGAATATTTAATAAAATAGGGGGCTCTGCCCCCTACGAGCTACGCTCGCCAACCCCCGTTCAGACACCGCAGACTCTAACAGCACCCTAATTTGATCGGCTTTAAAAAGATTTCGAAAGATTGAATTATAATTTGAATCTGACAATTACAATCTGACGTAATTTTCACCAAACTTTTCTTTCTCTTTTTAATATTCACGTAAAAATACTTTTGATAGAAATGAAATATTATGATTATCTTGAAATATCAAATTACTGTCTCGCGCAATTTTTAAATTTAAACTGTTTTGCAATATTATTTTTTTTTCATTTTACGCAATAAGTGTAATGTGACGTAAATGTGACGTAAATTCTCCTATTTAAGACTTCTAACGCATGTTAATGAATTTATTATTTTACAATATTCTTTCCCTTTTATCATTCACGTTTAAATATTGTTTTTCTGACGCAATTTTCAATGAGTTCCTGGTTTTTATATTTTCTGTTTATAACAGTCACGTGTAAAATAAATTTTTAATTTGAAGAAAACATTATTGTTTGCGCTGTTTATACAGTTGGCAACAGTTTAAATTAATACAATTTTCTAAAATATGTAAAAAATATCTCTCGAAATGCTGAAAATTTGAATTTAAAATAGAAATAAAACCTCAATAAATTTTAAAAATAAAAAAACACGACTGCGTAAAAAGCGAACTAATTAATTATTTCTCATCAATGTGAATTCTTACAATTAGCTCACACTCTCGCTATGTATATCTTGTTCAAATTTTCAATCGTTAATAAAGCACTTATTATTCATCCAATCAAGCTGAAATAAATTTTTTTAAACTTGTAGTGGATGACACTTGATGTTAATCCAGTTTTTTCAACTATTAATTCATTAATTAAATTAAATTAATAAATTTTCAATGATCGAGAGAGCCCTCTTCTTGATGAATGTATTTTAAGACCGAGAGAGCCCTCTTCTTGATCAAGGTATTTTAAACGCCACTCAGGAAGAAAGAAGAATGGGAGAAAAAAATCTCTTATTGACCTAAGTAGGAATTGACTTAAAATATTTTTTTTTATATTACTTCTTTATATTACTTACCTATTTTTTATTTACTTGTATTCATGACTTTTAAGTTGTGTTTAATTGTTAGTTCCTATCTATAAACACTGTTTTGATGAGGTCTATAGATGTCTATGATGGTTAGAGATACAGTAAAACTAGAGATCTTACCTACACAACTTCCAGGTAGTATAATATTTTAACGAAGCTTCTGAATGTAAAATGGTCAATGAAACATCGTCTTCATTTTGAAAGACCTATCCAATGATATGCCACTCAATAGGGTGCGTAAATTTCTTTTATCGTCTATACCACCATTTTGTATTTTACGTCCGCCATTTTGAATTTATAAGAACAAAACCTAGCCTATAACCATCGGCCGTTAAGACAAATTGATAGAGACCTCATTCATTGAAATCCATCCAGCCGTTGTGATGTTTCGAGGGTATAAAGAAATCCACATACACACATACGAGTGAAACACAAAACCCTTCTTTTCAGTCGGGTAAAAAGTGAGTCAAATGAAAAAACTAAATGCAGTCTGCACACCGGGAAATTCTGACGCATAAAATTATCTAAAAATGATTAAATTCCTTTGTACAGTTTTTGCTCCTATAAAACTTTTTTAATGGAACGATTTTTTCCAACTTTGGCATTAAATATCTCTTAAAATAATTCTTCGATTTTAAGACTGTCTGCATCAGCGTGTTTATCAAACATTTCTCTATAGTACTACCGATTTTCATATTTTTTAATGCAACAGCTTTTTTTTAAATATTAACTAAGAAAGGCCATGCTTAAGCATTCAAATTGGATGCCGATCTGCCGGGAATATCTACGCAGATTTTCATTGGTTCATTTCCAAATCATATCTTTTTTATATATACAGAAGGATTTATGTCATATTATGACACATCTACACAACTGTTTACACATCTTTAACACATCTTCTACATATTTATTTCATATATCTGTAGATTCATAGATTTGTACATAATTTTAAACTACCAGAACATAATTATAAACTGTAAAAAAGGTATAGTTGAACCTTAAAAATTAAAGTAATTTTAAATAATAAAAGAAATTTTCTTTAAAATAATTTAATCATGTCAAAACACATAGGTACTTTTATGAGTGGAGTTTATCATCACTGGGAAATTGTACGATGCTCCTGGTAATTCCTGATAAATGAATATATGCAAATCCACAAACATTTTACTTTTTTCTTTCTTTTGGTTTGATATAACTTGCAAGAGCATCTGGTTATTTATCTTATTTTAACTGTCTATGCCTGTCTCTATCATCTGTATAGACATTTACTTTAAGACTCCAGTGCCGATCGTGACGGGTATTGTCCGAGAAATACCACGCACGAAAAGTTACATTTTTATCACAAAACCCGATTTGAATGCTTTTTAATGAAATGTTCTCTATCAAAATATTTTATTTTAAAAATAAATTTAATGTGTTTATCGTATAATATTAACAGTTTTTCTAATTTTAATGTGGCCAAATTTGGTTAATGTGCCCCATTTAGACAGATACAAATAAAGTTTTCAGGAATATGATTCCAAACATCTCATAAATTTGGTATTATTTGTATTTTCACGTTTCTTTCTATTTTATCAACATTGAAACCCTGCCTTTAACGCACATATATTTTAAAATTTTGCTTAAAAAAAAAAAAAAAAAACATTTATCCTACCAATTAGAGCTTTTCATAATGATTTTTTATTGGTCATTTTTTTCAAATACTCAAACTTTAATAAACCATTATCTTTTGCAGACAAAACCTAAAGACATTTGCTGAATAGAAGAGATCTTATGAAAATTGTTGGTTCTTGACATTTAGAAAATAAAGATTTTTTAATAAACACATTATTTTTAGTAATAATATGAAAATCAATTATTTAAATATTTTACTTTAAATTCATCATGCACAGCGCAATTTTCACAGCAAATTCCGCATAGTACAACAGAATAAAAGGATTAAAAATGATGCATTTTTTTTATTACTTAAATTTATACTAAATTGATATCCTCTACAGTTTTTTTTCAAAAAGTGTTTTAAGTGTATCGTATTTAATGTAATTATTCAAATGTAAAATTTAGGAAATCATTTTAGTGACAAACAGAAACGCATTCTGTATAAAAACAAACTTTCTTAAATATATTAAAATCTTCAAAAATAATCTTGTAATTATTCTTAAGAAATTTATGAAGGCAACATTTTATATCTGTTAAAATGAATGATAATTATTAATATTTTCCTGCATATGGCTGTTTAGGGAATATCTATTTTCAGCATAATTTTTCCATCTACCAAAAAAAAAAAAAAAAAAAAAAAAAAAAAAGCAGATTTTTTTCATTTATAGGATTGAAAATAATATAGGATTGAAAAATAGGATTTAGGATAGGAAAAAAGGAAAATAAGATTGAAAAGATAAATATTGAAAGTAAATTTAAATTATCTCGTCTCCATCTTTTAAGGTACAATAAGCATAATTCTCTAACTTACGAACAAATCAATATAAAAATGTGAAATTTGGACAAACTATTTGCCAAAGATGTATTGATTTAGTTTTGCTTACATTAGAAACATTAGAAATAATGTATAATTTCCAAACAAATACGTTGAATATTCAAAAATATATCCTTGCTTTAAATCAAAATTTATATGACATATATTTATATGGCATAAAGATAAATTGTCTTAAATGGAGTTTTTGCTTCCCAGCAGTAACGGATGCTTAGCATTGACTTTACATATTAGAAATCAATAATTCATCATGTGAGTATCGCAGTGTTATTATCCAACCAAAATTTTTGTTTTCGTGTTTATGTATAAGTTATTATTAAAAATACACAAAATATTATTTGTATGTTAACATTAAAAGCAAGCATATTTTCCCACTGTATCAAGTATGATAGTAAAATGAATACTAGCACTTTATAAAAATATTTACGAGGTGATTTAAATAACATAAAGATATTATTTAAGTATTTTAATTAAATAGAAAAATAAAAATTATTGATTTTCGTCAACTGCTATTTAATAAAACTTTAATAAAATTGTGTGTGCCAACATCGACGTCATATTTTTACTAACATTTCAAGAGCTCAGGTGATAGAAGTGGTAATTCATAATCAGCATTTGTAATAAAATGAGCCTTAAAGTTCCATTTCTTCATATTCATTTATTGTAAAATCCCACTTTACATTTAATATCTCTGTAAGTATAAGTTTCTTTTTTATGAAATAGTAATTTAATAGATGGTATAGGATAATTGATTATCTTAAGTTATATGGTTAACCCATTAACCGCCAAAACTATAAGTTTGATACCTTTAACATTTTATCTGAACGTCGTTTGCAGGGGTCGCATGCTTCAGGGATTTTTTCAGCACAAATATCACTATATGTTAATAGAAAGATAAAGCTAGGTTAAACACACAAAATTTCGCCTTATTTAAGAAGAGATTTTTTCATAAGGAAATACTGGTACCGAAGAATTTCCTGATTGTGAAATTTCAGGACAAGTACAGCCCCTGTGTTTGTCACCATAAAAGATAATTTTCGCTTTATGTGATCTTAAAATTCTGTGTCTTTAATTAAAGCCATTTTTTTAATTGAAAATAGTGCTGGGTTTGTAAAAAATTTCAAATTTTGAAATTATTTTGACCGTTGAGTCAGCACAACACCAGCAAGTAATGGGTTAACTCTTTTTTTTTTTTTTTTTTTTTTTTTTTTTTTTTTTTTTTTTTGTAAGATAATAATAATATATAATAATTTGAGATCTTCTTTATTTCTATGGTAGTACGTATATATATAATGAAATCTCAACAGCTTAAGTCGAATTCACGAAGAAATTAAATGAAAAAATAATTTAAAATATTGATTGTAATTATATCGTATTTGTATATGGTATTTTAAAATTGTAAATAATACCTAGAACTTTCTCAGAAATATCATACAGTAAAATATGGTTACACCGTATCTATGGGGAGCACTTGTTAAATAACTGAATAAAACTGCAGTGTTCCATCTTCTTTGGTGATACCAGGAATGATAAATACAAAGCTTAAAACTAGAATCAAAGAACACATAGCAGACATCAAATACAACAAGAAAACTACAGCTTTAGCTAGACTGTATAAAAAAGAGTTTTTAGAAATTAATTTTAAAAATAGTACAATATTTTATGCACCAAGATTTTACTTGCTATCCATTATCCGTGAATCAATAGAGATCTTCTTATGCAGGGAGAATATATGCAATGATTCAGCCTCCATGGAACTTGGAAAGAGAAGCTCTACAGAAAAATGAAATAATAGTATTAAATAATTCACATTCACAAATTTCCATTTTTAAAAATAACTGATATCATTATGCTTGAGTTCACATTATTATTATTATTTTTTGTTTACCTGTTTTAAATTAAAATATTTTTTGCGAAAATAATTGTATCATATTTATTATTGAGAATGTTGCCGTCAGAGGAATAAAACATATGTCTAATATGAATAAATAAAGGTAATTTTCTGCCTTCTTAAAAGTATTTTATCCATTTAAGTAAATATTATTTGATGTATTCAAGTGATTTTCGTGTAGTGTTACAAATAATATTCGTTAAACTAAAAAAATTCGTTAAAACGACATTTCTTTTAACGAGATTCTACTGTATTTCAAAATATAAACACAGAAGATTTAAAAAAAAAATCTATGCAAAATCAGGTAAATTTTTTAAAATTCATTTAAGAATCAAATGTATGAACCATAAATATCTTCAAAATATTATTATTACAGATATGTACAGAACAGTTAGTCCCTTTAACCTTTAAAAAGGTTAAAATGTCAGAAGCCTTTCCAAAAAAAAGCAATTTATATTTGATTAAAAAAAAAAAAAAAACTCATACGCACATATTTGTTTTTTAAGAAATATTAATAAATCGTTCTATGAAACACGTGAAACTTTTTATTTATAAAAACGAAAATGTCGTAAAATTAAATGAAATTAAGTATAAATTGCTCTTCTCTGCGCGATGTTTTCAAGTACAAAAAAGTGAATTGTGTCACAGGTAAAAAATGAGGTTCATTATTTATTTATTATTATTTTCAACACATGGTTTATTAACCGTATGGAAACGTGACGAAACGGAACTCATTAATATATGTCAGCTGATAATAAAGTGTTTCTTTATCCTTGCACGATTTTCCTTATCTTAAAACTTTTTTAAACACTGTCAAAACATTTCTTTCCGCCAGCATGAAAATTTTATAAACAGGTAGTTTCACACGCAAAAAAGCATGCATTATTTATGTTGCCCGCATATGAAAAAAAATGTCTACCTTCAACATTTTTTAAGTAAAGAACATTTTTACAAGTTTATAAAGAAGTTTCATGGACATTTTGATATAATTTTTAAACATTTTTCGCTTAGTGAAATAAAATTCTGTTAAGATATAAAAATTACCAAGTTTTATTGGTTTTATTTGAGATATGCAAAACGTCCACTTAAGGAAAATAATATAAGCTACATAAATCCAACGGTATGTAACAAAAATACAGGTACCTGGAAACTCTTGAAACAAGTGAACTCTTGAAATAACACAGTGGGGCAAAAAATACTGTATACAAGCCAAATAGCCACAGTATATAAGAGGAATAATATATGAACTAGATCAATTTCAAAACACTATAATCTGTGAGAAATACAGGGTGTCTGTCGTCAGTTCAAACTAGAATTTATTATCATAACATAACAGAAATGAAGTTTATTTTGAAGTTCTTGAAGAATGCCTTTTTATTATCCTTAAAGATATAAGCGTTTACTTACTTTAACCAAGGTGCTTCACCACCAAAACATTTGTTATTCCTAACATTTGCTAAGGTAAATATATTAAAAATAGTGACGTCGAAAGCTACTTTTTTCACATATATATCATGTTTATTTTTTATAGCAATGTTTAGAAATACACTGCCTTTATGTTTCAATGGATAATTAGATAAAGATATAAATTCTGTTGCATATTAAAAGAAATATCAGCACCTTCGAGACAATCATCGCGTTTACGTGAAATGTAAAGTCTCCAAAATCTTCAGCAATTCAGATTAGTAAATTTTAACTGCAAATTTTGACTTATTTAATCATATAATTAAAACTATGTCTTTTAAATGAAATCATTTAAACGAGATTAAACTTATATGTATCTATATATATGTGTGTGTGTATAAGATAAATAAGTCTCTCTATATATATAATTATTATACTATATGTATCACTTTTATTTTTTATGGAAACAATTTATACTACTGTACTGCTACTACTTTTCATACTTTATTGTATTGTTTAAAAGAGTATCAGTTTGAATTTTTATCATTGTGAAGAAGTAATTACTATATGTGTTTTTTTTAAATGTAATTATAATTTTCATTTTTAATTCTGTCCTAAACACCTCCCTTCCCTATCTTAATTTATCTTGATATTCGCTTTTATGTAGTTTAGACTACAATTTAACTTTTTCTCTCTTATGGTTTCCAAGGTTCTAGAAATACAGCTCGATATACAGGGCATCAAAATGGTGTCAACTACGAATCTCGTAAAATGCCTTAACAGTTCGACTATTCAGCGGGCGTTACATTAGGTAAAAAATACTAGTTTGCAAAATTGAAAATAAAAAACTTAAAATACTGTATAAGACGACCGTAGCGAAGGTGTTAACATGTATGGCTTGAATTTTTATTTTAAAGTAGAGAGTTGTCAAATTTAAAGTTTTTCAACCGAGAGGGCTCTCGAGCACATTGAATTGGCCATGGCGAATAAACTGACTACAACAATATTTTAGATCATATATTCGACGGCTCTTAAAATACAGGGAAGTAAAACATCGTCTATTGGTGACAGTATGCATCTTGTATAACGTGGTTTGCATAAATAGGAATATCTGTATTTTCAAACACAATATGTGCGAACAAAGGATTTAATAAAAAATAAATTCGGATCTTTCAAGTTTATTTGCAGGCATGTTGGTTTTAATTCCGCTGAAGTCTAATACCGACCTAGAAAAATAAAGGTTGTGTTATAAAAATATTCATCACAGAATAATAAGATTGCAGCTGCTGCTATTAAAAGATTTTGTTTGCAATAAAACTTAAGTAGAATGGACTCTGCTATTTATATTTATAATAAATTTCGCCTGCATGATCTTAAGTAAAGTTGCACCGAGTCGGGAAACTCCTTTTTGTCTGGACCCAACCAGACCCACCGTTCATTTCTGATCAGGTTAATGCGAATTTTATTTCTTTGTAGGTCTGTTTCGGGTCGCGTTGACTTTAAATATTTCAGTTCTGGCTTGTGTTTTTACATTTTCGGATAAGGATCAGTTTGAATCGCTGTTCTCAAAAGGATCTCCAGAAATTATATATTTTAACCCATTTGTGCCTGAATTTTTGATTTCTAAAATTTGTTTCTAAATCATTTTACAGCGTATAATATGCTTAATTATATGTTTTGTCTAAATTTATATAAAATAAGCTTTTAAATTGTATATTATATAATATAATTCGTATTTATATGAGCTACTTTAAAAATATATTTATTTCTTTACAGAGACTAATAACATTATAAGTATTATTAATAATAAACTAAGAATAATCGTATTTGAGTCTTAAAAACAATTTATCTCATAATCATCAGGAAAAGGACTTTGCATAAATAAATTTCTCCTAATAGGCTAATAAAAATATGGACCCATTCGAGCCTAGCGCCCTATATTTCGTAAGTTACAAAAATGCATAAAAAATAGGCTTGAACATATAATTTCACAATTTAAAAAAATACATATTTCAAAGAAGTCTACAAGCTAAGATTGTGACTTATTTATTTGGATCCTTGATAGAAAAAACATAAACTCACTTTTTACATTTCGCCATCTTAAAAAATGAAAAAGCTATAAACAACGAAAAACACCTTCATTTAAGCAAAAAAATATATATTTTATGCTGCCATCTCTCAGTAACAGATAAAGAGATTTATAGATAAATATTTAATGCAATTTTCATGTTATAAAGAAGGAGAAAATTATACAAATTTATAAAAAATCGGAGCGTCCCAGAAATAGGATGCTAGGCATAAATGGGTTAATATGAGCGTTTATTTGTTCCTAATTATAGAAAAAACCGACATCTTTTGGTATTACAAAAAATTTAGACAATTTTTACATGGGCATATGTATTAAAATCTGGATTAAATTTATCACATTTCAGGATCCGACTTGTTCAGATTGGAATAATCCGGGTTATGGTGGGGTTTGGGCCGAAGTGTATCGGATTCGGGTCAAGTTTTAGGTTGATGAAATTCTTTCGTCGAGTTTAGATTTGACACTAAGCAGCATAGTCGAATTCGGGTGCGGTATTGGCCGATCCACGCAGCACTCTCATATGAAGTAACTGTTTTATTAATTTCGTTTTAACGATACAATGCAAATGCCCCTTAGACTCGAAAAATTCGAAAATGTTTACTTTCCAAAATCCTGTATGCTTAATTTCTAAATCTATCATTTCAACACGTTAAAGAAATCAATCATTTTACTACGCAACAGATAAAAGTGTGTGTACTACATTGTAAAAAAAAAAAAAATATTCAAAATATTATGTTAATTCATGTTGCGTGCAGAGTAAATTTATTAAAGTATGCGGAACTAGTTTTGTCCATTAGTACATAATGTTTTACGTGATATTTCAGCATTAAAATGAATTTCTTGCAAAGATGATACTGATTTTGGTCATATTCCCAACTTATGGAATCACGTTTTCGTATGAACGCTTTTGTAAGTCAAGAAATAAATCTGCGCTAAAGGCACTAAAATTCAGACAATAATTTTATTTTTCAAACACTGTTAAATATGATAAACACATTTGAATGATTAACAATGTTAATGTTAATGTGGCTGTAGTTTTTTAATTCGATATACCTGGAGAATTTAGAAGCAAGTTGTTTTTAAATTACAAAATAAGTTTCCTTTGTTTTTGTATAAATAAAAAATATTTTAAACTCATTTATGTACAAATAAACGATCCTTTTGGGAAATATTTAGTGATAGTATATTTTCCTCTGTATTTTTAATATCTTGAATTGAATTATAATGTATTTGCTTTCATTGTGCATTTGTCTGTTGAGTTTTTAAAGTTGGTGCAATTATTTATGGAAATATTTCAAAGAAGATTTTTTAATCGTTTTTATACCTTTGTACTAGTTGCTGTTTACTATTTCATATGAAATTCTATCTCTAACCTGTATAAAAGCGTATATTTTAAATATATATTTAATATAAATTTGTTTTTATTTATAAAATGTAGTCTGGAATTTAAAATACAAGGTATAAGCTTAGTTAAATTATACCAGTTAAGAGAGACTATAAAACTGTAATCAACTATGAAGATTAAAGTACACGTTTATAAATATTAAAACAGAAAAGATCCTTTTTTATGTTTAGTACTAAGTATATATACTGTTTTATAAATTTACTTACGGAGTCAAACGGAATACTTAACTATATTCTGAGTTTGAGAAAAATCAAAATGTATATCAAAAATTTAAAAAAACTTCTTTATGTAATATTATGGAACTAATTATAACACACGAAACTAATTTTTTTCGTCTTTTTTTTGCAGTGGGACTTAGTTTGTGATCGTAGTTGGCTTCCTACCTTCACTCTGGTTCTTTTTGGAATCGGGGAGTTTTTAAGCATGCCTTTGTATTTCTACGTCACATACAGGTAAGTAATAACTTAAAAGTTCTAAAAATGTTCATTATATTACTGAAGTAAAAGTATCATGTTATCCGAAAGTCACAGGAAAAATATCGAATATATCGAAAGTCAGGGAGAGTAGCATCACGTAGTTTTCAGAGACTACACATTTTTGGAGAATTAGTACAAAGACGTAGGTATTTTTTAAATTGCAAATGAAACCTTTCTGAACACCTCAACCAGTTTTACAGTTAATACAGAAGTCTGTACATGACACAGCATATATTGAAACATAGCTATGATTAAATATCATCCACCCGCAAGAAAATTGACACATCTCGACAAAAGTAAATTTTACAGGAGAGGCAAAAGAAAATTTGCATGTTTTTACTATAAGATGAAATTGCAGCACTCAGCTCTACACGCAGGAATAAAAACAGGCATAAAAACATAAAACCCTTAAGAATGAAGACGTACACTGAAGTTTGGGGGGTAGACTAATTTTACTTTCCCGCACAATCCAACCCTCTACCGTGGTTACAAATGGGCATATAGTGAAATAAAGGGATTTTCCGTATAACTACACTTATGAAACTGTTTGTGTAGCAAGTCACATCTATGACAGAGCTATTAGAGAAATAAAACGCAGAGGGAATTTTTGTGAGATGTGTCACTTTTCTTGCTGGTGAGCGATATGTTCTATTTGAGGATACTGATATGGACAATAGCTTTTGGACAAGGGAAGAGACTTTGCAAACTATCGAGTATTATTTATCATCTAATTGTTGCTACATAGTAGAAACTTGATTTTTACATTTCGCTATCTTGAAAAATGAAAAATCTATAAATCCGAAAAAAGCTTTCATTTTAAGCAAATAAATATCCATCTTATGCTGTCATCTTTCGGTAACAGATAAAGACATTTATAAATAATTATTTCATGCAATTTTCATGTTATAAAGAAGAAAAAAATTTATACATTTTTTTTTAAACTCGAAGCGTCCCAAAAAGGGGACACTAGGCACAAATGGGTTAATAAATTTTAGAAGGCGTTTAGAAGAATTGAAGGATGAATTAAATTTGAATTTATAGGGATTTTGTGTAATATTTATAAGCCCAATCAAACTTTTATTTTAAATATTTTTCTTAGTATTTTGTAGAATTAGGATTTGTACAAATATAATAATTTTACAATAGAAATATATAAATATTTCCGAAGTGAAAAATCCCCCCCCCCCCCCCACCTGTCAAACTCCAAGAAATCTGAAAAGATGCAAAGGCAAAAGAAATCATCCTTTAATTTTTTTTTGTTTTGTTTTGTGTAACCAATAATGCTTTAGGAAGAAGATAAAGTAATGTATCTATAACTCATTCTAAAATGTATTACAACTACTCGATGTATAAAAGGAATTTTATAACATTTTAATGGTACTTATAAGTACCGTCAGTAGATAAAGGGTTAAAATCCGTAACCTTACCGAAAAGTTGTTAATTATTTTTTCAGTTTAACCAGATATCTTTAATATTAAACCAACTAATCATGTTTTATAAATTCATAATATTCTTATATTTTATCTCGATTTTCGTCAAATACAGTTTTCTAACCGTATTGTTAATTGAAATAAATTCATTCGGTACTTTTGCAATATAGAGGCTTTCGTGACATAAAAAAAAATTGGTGAGAGAAGTTAATTTTTCACGAATATTTCCTGGCATTTATTCTCTGTCTCATATACACCACCATGTATTTTCAATATTTGTACAATTTATTCAACAAAGAGAAAACATTTATCTAAATTTTTTTAGAATCACAAAAAATTATAATATATATGTATAAATACATATATATAGGAAATGTACCGTTCATTCATTCTGCAATTAAACACAGACTTTAATTTTGTGCGAAAATATAAGCAATTTTTAAGTAAGATTTTATACCAAACGATTGATATAACAAATATTTCTAATAATACTTTGGTCCCTAGCATAATTTTTACTGAATCTTTGACAATTATTTATATTCAATTCTGACGTGGCATTTACAGATAAGTGTTTATTTTTAATTAGATATAGCTAATTATACAGGATCCTAAAAAAAATTGGACTTATCTTTAAAAAAATCATAACTTTAAAAGAATATTTAAAAACGCTGTAACGTTCTTTACAATGTAATGGTTAGTTTTTGGAGATTTTAAATGATTGAACTATTTCGCAACCATGAACTATATAATCGAAGCCTGGTAATGATTGTTTTATAGTGTCTAAGCTTTCTCAAAAAAAAAAAAAAAAAAAAAAAAAAAAAAAAAAAAAAAAAAAGGTTTTAAAAATACATCTAATTAATTCTACATAATTAAATGAACCAAAAATATTCATTTAAAACATATTATCAAAAAGCTTAATTAAATTTATTTACTCTATCACCGTGCACCGCCTCTGGCGCATCGTTTGAAGATGATGACTGAAAAACATACCATCGAACAAATCTTAGAAAATAGCCAAGTAAATTCAAAAAATAATTATTGCGTTTTCTCAATTATTTTTAAAGCTGTGCAAAATTTTTCAATGACCCCGTGTTTTTCTTCTTTTTACTAGTAATACAGATATATTTTAAGAAACGGTCTATTGAAAATACCATTTACCAAAACATAATTTCCCAGTATGTAAAAAGCTATTATTTATTTCAGTAAAAACATTTTCTGTTTTTTGCACTATGGATTTGTAACATAAAGTAAGGAGTCTGTTTAATATTAGATTTTTTATGGCCGAAAAAGGAAAAGCAAAGAGCTAAAAAGTGGAACTTTGCTGCAAAGCAGTGACGTTTTATGGCAAACACATAAAAGCTTTTCAGTAGAAAATTCAGACGCATTATTATCCGAAACAATAGAAAAATAACAGAGTTTTTATTAGAGATTGGAAGTTTTATACAAAGATTTGTTTGTCCAAAATTATTTAAGAGTTTATAGTTATTAAATATTTATATTTAATTAATTATAATTATTAAAACATCATAGTTTTTTTTATTTATGGACAAAAGCAACTGAATAAAAAAAAGTAACTAATTATGGAAGTGTCGAATAAAAGCACTTTTTTAATTAATTTTAATCAATCATTTACTTCTTTTTCAATTGAATAAAGTAAAGCAACTAATTATGGAAGTGTTGAATGAAAGCGCTTTTTTAATTAATTTTAATCAATCATTTATTCATTTTTCAAACCTCACATTTATTTCTGATTCCCACATGTAATTGTTTTTTTAATAGTTTATTATTTTTCTTTTTTGTTCAATTCTTGTGAACGGAAATCACACCTTAAAATCCTTTGCGACAGGCGTTCTTTACATAATTTTTAATTTTATGTCACAAGCTTTGAAAAGAGGAGTTTTTCGGAATGTAATCGCAAAAATGCTTTAATTGGTATTTTGACAAAATTTTCAATTAAACGTTACTCGCATGAAAAATAATGAATGGACGTTATGCGTCACGTATACGCAACGTTCTTCGTGACGGGTTTAACACTTTTACGGTAATTTAATCAACAAGGCTGCTTATGCGATGCAGAAAAATAGAGATGCAGAAATCATGTTAAAGCTAATATTAATAATAACATGTAATAATTTACAATAGTGCATTTGGTAACATCTAACCTGATCCTAATATTTTTTGTTTATTTTTAATTATTATTATTGTTTTTTACACAGCTCTATTCAAAGAGGAAAGAAAATCCCCATTCCACAAAAACAAAATCTGCACTTTTCCATTGTAGTGGCCTTGGTGATTTTTTTCTTTAAGTTTAGCGCAATTCGTGCTTCAGAAAGTGCGATTTGTTGACAAATAAAAACTACGGAACAAGAAGTAAAAATCACAATTCCAGCGTAGTTTACAACACTTTCCAACGCATTTAGAATACTGTATATCAATAGTTTTAAACACATCAAAATTTTCTAGTTCATCCCTCTATATAATCATTAAATTCGTATTTATACTACATCGTATGTTAAACATAGTTCAGTTAAACGTATAGCACAGTTTAAAATTCACATTCAACAATTTCCGCCAATAAGTGGCAGTGTACTCTATAATATTTGTGTATCCATGTATAGCCTATTTAAAATTTGTGTACCCCAAGTAATATGAAAAAAAAAGTAAACTTTTAAAACGCGTACCACAAATAAACACCGCTGACAATAATAAATCTTCATAGTCAGTAATATAGAAAACTTTTGTGTGTCCCTGTAAATGAACGATAAATTATATGTACACCAGAGTCTACAGTAAGCGCTTGTAATACACATCAGTGACATATATAATTTCCAATATGTTAAAATAGTGTAATATATTTAAAATGCAGCTCAAATGATTTTTCCCGATAGGCCGTAATGAAATGGTCTTTGGAGTGTCGTTGTAAATAAACTGTAAGTGCTACACATTTACTTTCAATACTGAATATACCATAGTACGCCCCAATAACATAAAGTGACCGAACCAGTAGTTGATCAAATAAGGTCAGTGCTACTGGGTTTTTATTATATTTCCTTCCTTTTATGTTTTAAAAGTAAACTAGCATGATTACCAACAACACTTAATGGAGGTCCTATAGTGGGCAAAAATGAAATCTGCTGAAAATAAATAGCAACAAAATTATAAATAAATAGTTTCTTTAATTGCCATTTCCAAGTAGTTGGTCAATCGAAGAAATCAGTCAAAAATTCGAAAATTAATCTTTAAAATATCATGCTTGGGGGCTGTGATTAACAATAATTCATACAAACTATTATTTGAAATAAGCAAAATGGAAGTGGATTATTTTATCTTACCGTAATTGTCTCCAACTAATAAAAAACTAATTTTTTATGTTTGTGGAATATTTCGCAAATCCCCTGTGCGGGCCTCCTTTCGAGCAGAAAGGAGGTGCCACGTGGCCTACTAGAAAATTAATATTAAAAGAACATTTTTCTTGTTCTTTAGTTTTATAGTAGTAATAGTAATGTAAAACTTGAACGCAGTAAGTAAACTGCATTGTTTCTCTTGGTCTTCGGAAAATAGAAGAAATTTTGTTTTAATTTCAAAAATGAAATTTATCTCGAGCATGAAATCGAATATGAAATCATGCTATTGTTTCTTTGCTTCTTTATAGATGAAAGTAATTCCTGAAATTTTAATAAGATATTATCTTGGATTCCCAGTGCGGTATTTATACATATTTAAACAAGTACTTTTCAAGTATTAACTATATGTTTCATCCATAAATATTTAAATAGTAAATTTTGTATATAATCGGATTGCCAATAACATGTTCTAAAGGATTTCTTGTTGGTGATTTTTACAAATGAAGAACACACACAAAAAAAAAAAAAAAAAAAAAAAAAATTCGATTTTTAGTCCAGGCAATGGAGACCGTATAGGGGCTCTACCTAGCAAAATTCATGGTAGTTCTGGAAAAAGGCTTACTATATGTTTTTTGGGTCGCTGAATCCGAATTTTTAACTTCCCACCAAAATTTCCCCGGCAACCCCCCCCCCCCCAAACTTTGGTTAAATGCCCCACCCCCAAAAAAAGTTTTTATTAAAAAAATTGTTTTTATTGTTTTAGGAGAAAAGTAACTAAAAATTCAGAAAGTAGACAAAATTTGCAACAAATTAGATATATGACATTATGACTTAGGACGAAGGGGAAGGGGGCATCTGCCTCGCAACATGCGCGCAGTGCTGCGTGAACTATGATGCGCAATTCTACTTGACCCCTTATACGTTTACATTGACCCTTCCATCTCCCCTCTGAACTTTCTCTATAAGGTTTACTTTAAGTTTTTTGGGTCGCTGTATCCGAATTTTTAACTTACTCCCCAAATTTTCCCCCGAACCCCCCCCCCCCCCCCAAATAGATGTTTTTAACTTGCATTTCTTATTGTTTTAGGGGAAAAGCATTACGAAATTCAGAATCTAGACAAAATTTGCAACAAATAGGATATAGGACATTATGACGTTGGATGAACGGGGAGGGGAAGGGCTGCCACTGCGGCGCTACGTGCACTAAGTTATGAAGTCCAGGCAATAGGGGATTTTACCTGGAAAAATTAATACTAGTTCTGCATTTCGACTCACTTTATGTTTTTTGGGTCGCTGAATCCGAATTTGTTACTTCCCACCAAAATTTCACCCGGTACCCCCCCCCCCTGCCCCCACCAAAAAAAATTGATTTTTTGAAAAAATTTGGTTTTTGAGAAAAGCGCGCAAGTAATGTTCCGAGGCAGCCCCCTCTCTCCCCGTTTGGGGGGGAAATGTTGGAGGTAAGTTAAAAATTCCGATTCAGCGACGAAAAAACTTAAAGTAAGCCTTATAAGGAGAGTTCGGATGGGAAATGGGAGGGCGAATGTAAGCGTGTGAGTGGTTAAGTGGAATTGCGCAACTTAGTCCACGCAGCCCCGCGCGCATGTTCCGAGGCAGATCCCCCCTCCTCCTTCATCCTAAGTCATAATGTCATATTTCTAATTTGTTGCTAATTTTGTCTACTTTCAGAATTTCTAGATTCTTAACCCCTAAAACAATAAAAAAATTGAGTTTTAGATAAAAACTTTTTGGGGGGGCTTTTTACAAAAATTTGGGGGGGGGGTGTTGCCGGGGGAAATTTTGGTGGGAAGTTACAAATTCGGATTCGGCGACTCAATAAACATAAAGTAAGCCGATTTCTACAGCTATCATTAATTTTGCTAGGTAAAATTCTCTATTGCCTGGACTATTTACTTTTCTCCAAAACATAATACGTGAAATTATGAGACTTTAAAATGATATAAATTCAAAATATTGAACTTTGCTCTCTCAACTAAGATATAATTCAGAATAACGTGAAATTCGTGGAAAAAATGAAGATTTACTCATTAACGTTTTCTAATTAAAAAAAAAAAAAAATCATAAAATGGCTTCTCTTACAAGAGGGACCTGAAAACCATGTAACAATATGACAACAGGTGTTCCAATATTCAAACAAAGATATTATGTCTAGTGCGACGTGTAAAACACATTTCTGCCTGAAATGGGGCAATATTAAAAAAAAAAAAAAAAATTAATCAACTACCGGAGGGGTATCAACTACTGGCCCAGGGTCGCACGCTTCAGTAAATGTTTCAGGACAAATATCAGTATTTTTTGTAGAAAAATAAATCTAGGCTAAACCCTCGAAATTTCGCCTTATTGAAGAAGAGAGTTTCAGTCAGAAAATTTTGCTACCGAAGAATTTCCTGGTCTTGAAATTTCAAGACAATTACGACCCCTACTGGCGTTGTCGCCCTATGACCTTTATGATAATCGCACGATATTTACCAGAGATAAAGCACGGACAGAGAGACAGGCAGACAGACAAACAGATTGACAGACAAACCTAATTCATAGACACTTCTCAACCCTGTTGGAAATTGTTAAAAATGACCTGTGTATATGAAATAGTGAATAGATTGCAAATTTCTTTTTCTTGGGAATAGAAGGCCATTTTATTTATCTCGCCAAGAACCTATAGTGGAAAAGTATTAAACAATTTTATCGGAAAATGTTAATAAAAACTAATTTATTTTATGCTATAATTTAACATCTTTGAACCATTTGGAATTTGTCGTCGGTCTGGGTAAGAAATCAAAAACATATCTGAAGCTTTTTATAAGTTGAATCCCTCATTTTATTCGTTTTCTGATTGGTCTATACAGTAATCTGTATTTTCCCTTTACTTTCAACAGAGATGGATACTTCTGTTGCCACTATGATAGAAAAGTAATAATAACTACAAAAAAAAAAAAAAAAAAATGAGATATAGCTTTCAACAAATTGCATTTAAAAGTACATTGTTTTCTCTATACGACGGTGTAAAAAGTAATATTGTGGGATGTGTAGAAGTTTAAAAAAGAAATTTCATTTAAAATTGCTCCAGGAATATTAATGTTTAATCCATGACGTACGTAATGTATGACCAGCTCCGTAGAAGTTTAAAAATTTACAGTACCGAAAATTGTAAAACTCAAAATTTGTTTTAAAATTTGATCATGATGGGTCCAGGAATGTTAATGTTTAATCCATGGTGTACATAATGTATGATAAACTCCGCGCGATTTTTTATGTCTTAAATTGTAGTCTTTAAAAAAGTCATTTTCCAAATGGTCGTTGTAATTTGTTATCCAAATGGTCGTTGTAATTTGTTAAATGGCATTTTTTATATATTTGTAATATAATTTTCCAGGCATGGACCTCGCTTCAGCTTCTTTCTCTTCACGGCTTGTGAGTGCCTTTTTGGAAGCGTCACAGCGCTGTCTCCAAACGTAGGATGTTTTGCTATACTAAGATTCCTGCTAGGACTTACAGTGCCTGCGTCCATCGCTACACCTGCAGCGCTAGGTAATATAACTTTGAGTGCATAATACAGTAGAATATTGTTACAACGAATGTTACTTTAACGAATTTTTCAGTTTTACGAGTATTATTTGGATTGTTGAAAAAACCGTATTATCTTACTTCATTATAAAAAATAAAAAAAATCACTTTAATGAATTTTTCAAAATAGCGAATTTAATCCGTGATCCACAGAGATTCATTGTAACGAAATTTTACTATATTCTAATTTTAGAAATAGCAAACGGCAAAAACTGTACAGTCGTGGAAAAAAGGAAACACCCCTGCTAATTATGCAGCAAATTATCGCAGAAGAAAGTTACAAGTACCAAATGATTGGAAATAAAGTCTACTTTAGAATGATGCATGTAAAATTTGCTCAGGGGGTGATCTACATATCAAAACGAATTCAAACATTGTTTTCTTCAATAGCAATACCCAAGTTTGATACCATAATTAAATTCTACAACCTTCAATTACCCAAAATCCAAACTTTCACGAAAATCGTACGATTAGTTTCCGGGAAATTAATTATTTTAAAATGAGCCTATTTTAGAGGCTGTATCCAAATTGAATTTCGGTACTGGATTTTTGAAATTCTGCTGAAAGACCATGTCACTTCTATCAATGTATTATATATCTTGGTAATATGACCATTTCACTCCCTTAATATTTTCGATTATTGCCAGCCCAAATATTTCAATAAAATGAGTAAAATATATTTTTTCAAGTTATGCTTTTCTGGACATCATTAAACCCTCATTCTAAAGTTTTTTGACAATAATTCGAAAACTACTTGAGAGAAAACTTTGAAATTGAGAATTCGCATAAAGCAAGACATGATAAATATTAATCTCTTAAAAAATTGTAAGTTGCGATTCATATTTTTTCGAATATTAATTTCATAATTCATAATTCATATTACAAAAAATTTAAAATTACAAATTCAATGTATTTATGTTTCATTTTTTTAGTATTATAACCACACATAAAATTATCATATTAGGATCATAATTACAAGAGATATTAATAAAAATATGAAAATGTAATTAAAGATTAGTAGCTCTAAATTTTGAATGGTTATAATTCAAAAACTTATTATTCAAATGACGAGACATTTCGTTTCAAGGCATAGATTGAACCAAATATGTAAAATATATTGTCAAAATTTGGTGTTGCGATTGAAAAAAACAAAGTTTTGTCTGGAATTAATTTGTAGGTCCCCTAAGCCAATTTTATATACATCATTTACAATTACACTTTATTTCCAATCGATTAGTACCATTAACATTCTTGTATTATAATTGGTTGCAGAGTTAGTAGGAGAGAGGTTACTTTTTTTTTCCTCTACTGTACCTTCTATAAAGTGTATAGAAAATTAATCATGATATGTTATAGATATGCACCCAATACTTATTTATTAGATTATGCATTGTGTTTATAATTAACTCTGTGTCATCCTCGATATATCGGCAATGACTAATAGAGTAATAATGTTTGCACATTTAGTAGAATTCATATTTGCTTATATCTTTTCAATTAAAACAATTAGTTATGGCTGATAAAATATTTTGATAGATAACTAGAACACAGAATGCTTTTATTGATATCCAAATAAATTACCATATTGCCTTTATATAGCATAGAATCCCCATACTAACGTCCCTTTTTAAAATACGAAAAAAAATGTATGAAAACAAAACGGAATACTAATCTGAAAGCTTAAAATTAGGAACTATTTCAAAGGTTCAATTTAAATGCTGTAAGTATAATTTTTTTAATACTCTGAATTGGAAAAAAGAGCTGAAATGTGGCTACATGAAAACGATATATCCTCTAAGATGTACTCGAAAAGCGTAACTATATTGCATTATATTACTTTCCAAATATTATTCTATACCTAATATTTAGATAAATACTATATATCTAAATAACTATGAAAAATAAAGAAATTAAAATTTTCATTTGTATACTTTTGCTTTCATTACTACGTCATGAAATTATGTGTTACCGATTTTCCAAATAGAAACAAATTCAAACAAAAATAAATGACTTAGTTAAAAAAGAAACGACCATTCTATAACATGGTATGAAAACAAAAAATAAGTGCTAAGTGTGCGAAGAAAATCATTCGAATATAACTTTTTGCATATGTAATGTATCCTTGTTCAGTAGGAAATAAAAAACGTAGACTAAAAAGGAAAGATAATCCAACTTACAGTCTATTGTAAAATATTTATAAAACATTGCATTATATTGGCATTATCGTCAAACAAACATACATAAAAGATGTTTTTGTCGAAATATCTTTACTTAATTCTAGTTTCTTAATGGTATTATCGTTTACTTGAGAAATAACTATTTCATAAATAACGAGTTTTACAATAAGAAACTGGTGTAACACATTTTATTATATGTCTATACATAGAATAATCTAAAAGTGACATAGAAATAGGTGATTGTATACTACTTAAGCAAATGGAAGGCATTTTCTCAAACAAATTGTTGTATTTAATCAATATGTAATAATTCGTGATTAATATGTGAATGAAGTTTCACCCTATACCAAGTCTATGTTAATATTTTCCATGTTTTGCATACTCAGTTATAGAAAAAGGCTCCCAAAACATTTTATCTTAATCCTCAAAAGGCCATAAATGATATTATATATTTTTTCATACTTTTAGAATCGATCAAATTAGCGGGATTTTAGAGTCTGCGGTGTCTGATCGTTGGTTGACGAGCGTAGCTCGTAGGGGGTCCCCTAGTTTTTAAAAAGAGCTAAAAGTGTACTGCTGCCTGTTGCACGGGCGTTATTTTTATTCAGATGGTACCCTTTTGTTTTTTGAAAATAGAAATATTCGCATTATTGATTCGATCATTAATTAAGACGAGCAGTACTATTTTAAAAATGGGTATCAATTATGAAATCTGAATTAAAAAAACAACACAAAACGATTTACTTACAATAGTGTTACAATTCGTCAAAGAAATGTGAGTTTCAATAGTATACAGTGCCAGCAAATAAAATCTTGACAGTCATTGTGAAAATTTTTAAAAAATCCCTCTTTTCAAACCACTACCAGAATTTAAAAATAATGAACACTGAGTCGTTTCAGGCAGCAAGGGCCGCCAGTCCACGTGACCAACGCGTGATAGAAACTCTCCACCCCCCCCCCCCCCCCGCCTCTTATATTTAAAACAAGAAAAAGTAAAATAAACTATCTGAACGTTAAGATTGTGGCTTGAGTGTCAATATTTTTTTTTTTTTTTTTTTGCTGCGATTGTACTATCTAATATTAAAAATTACTGCAAAAATATTTAGTTGGTAATTCTTTTCAAAGATCTCATTAAACAGTGAACACATGAATTTATGCACAGTTAAATATCCAATTTCAAGCTAAAATGTATTCCTATTTAGCACTTAGCAGTACATCCTTCACAATTCTCTTTCAAGAAACCTAGACTAAACACATTTATTTCACATTTTTTTTTCGACGGTATTTAAAGATGCACAGTTTAAGTATAATTCTCACATTTTACAAAAGTAAAAATGATACATTGATGATTTTAACCCATTTTAGGACAAGATCAGAAACAAAAAATCAGAAACCCAATTTTGTTTCTTATTTACTTTTTATTTGACATGTCTTTATAAGTACATTAAAGATTTGTGCGAATTATCGTCAACATTATTGACAATAGGCCACAGTCTTCTGCACAACTTCTAACATTTAATTAATAGTTAAATGTAATTCTGAACTTCATATTTAATCGATCGCTAAATCATGATTATAATTTATCTCTATTATGCTCATTTAAATAACCACTGACGAATTAAGATCGTCAAAAAGTCAATATTTGGTATCTTAACAAATCGAATTTATTATTTTTTTTCAAATCATCCTATGTAAATCCGAAAAAAAAATTGTTGTATTCCTAGACAATGAGTATTGTAGTAAAGATTATGAAAGCATTCTTCTTTCTTTTTACCCGACTGAAAAGAAGGGTTGTGTGTTTGACGCGTATCTGGGTATGTGGATTTCTTTATACCCTCAAAACATCCCAACGGCTGGATGGATTTTAATGAATGAGGTCTCTATCGATTCCTCGTAACCTTCCGAGGGTAATAGGCTAGGTTTTGTTTTTATAAATTCAAAATGTCGACCATAAAATACAAAATGGCGGTAGAGACGAAAAAAATTTTTACACACCCTATTGAATGGCATATCATTGGATAGGTCTTTCAAAATGAAGACGATGTTTCATTGACTATTTCACAGTCAAAAGCTCCATTTAAATATTATACAACCTGGAATTTGTGTAGGTAGGATCTCTAGCTTTACTGAAACTCTAACCATCATAGACATCTATAGGCCTTATCAAAACAGTGTTTATAAATAGGAACTAACAATTAAACACAATTTAAAAGTCATCAATACAAGTAAATAAATAAAAAAATATGTAAGTAATATAAAAAGTAGTTTCACATTGATGAGCAATAATTAATTATTTCAGTCGGGATTTTTGATTTTTTAAATTTAATTGATTTATTTCAACATATCCCTTAAGAGACAGACATCGTCATGCAACCCAAATAAAACAATGCAACGAAGATAAAATTAAAAGTTATTGCTCATATTGAACCCAAGGCTTAAAAAGAGTTAAATTCGGATAACGAAATCTTGAACCATGATGTGCTATTAAAACAACTGATTTTTTTTTTGTTTGTTTGTTTGCAGCTCAAGAACTTTTTGGTCCACAGTGGAGAGGTAGAAATATCCATCTCATTTATTTATATAGAAGTTTAGGTGGAGTTCTCTTAACAGCTTCAGTATTTTTCGTTAGGGATTGGCCGCACATAGCACTCGCTTCAACAGTGCCCTTATTAGCATTTTTTCTGTACTGGTGGTAAGTCTGATTTGTTTTTTTACTTTGGATTAATAACTAATTTATGCTTTAGTATTTTATATATTTTTCAAGCTATTCAGTAAAAAGAAATTTGTTACTTTTATATCAGACGTGCACATACCTTGTCAGTAAATTCTTTTAGTCGAAACGTTAGTCGTGACGGTTCGGTTAAAAAAGGGAACGAACTCTCTCTGATCAAACGTCTGATATGTTTCTTTGCTTATTCTTTATAAATTTTAGAAAATATTGCTACCGCATCTAAAGTATTATAAAACTTAGTTATTGATATAGTTAGAAAATTAAGGTATATAATAGAAACAGAATAGGAAATAAATTACACTGAAATCCAAAACTAATGACATTTGAATCCAGTCACGGAGATACAGAAGTGATCGCATAGTGCAGATTTGGCTTATTCCAGGACCATGTGCACGAGAGCGCACTTATTTTGCTGTTAGATGAGTTGGGAAATTATAAATTAGTCTCTGCTAATTTTGTTCATTATCTCATTTAAAAAATGTGTTTAAAATTATTTTTACAGATGTTAATTGTAGCTTGTTTAATGCTCTTTAAACTGTACACTGTAAAAAAAAAATCCGACCAGTTTTCCTGTACGAATCGCAAAAATAGTTGCCCTTATCGTACCGGAAAATTTTCCGACCCAGCTCGGAATAAAATCCGTAAAATAAAAAAAGGAAATACTCAATAAAACGGTATTTTATAGATTTTAATCCGTTTTTACGGATTTTATTCCGAGCTGGGTCGGAAATTTTTCCGGTACGATAAGGGCAACTATTTTTTCGATTCCTACAGGAAAACTGGTCGTATTTTTTTTTTCAGTGTATAATTGAATTTCAATGTAGGACTGCTCAGACAGATTTAGGAACATTTTTATGAAACTGGATTTTGTGGGAGTAGGACAGGTGAGTGAAAAACGCTGTAGATATGATATTGTTATTTTATTCTTGCCAAAGAAGAAAGTATTGTAATTTAATTATTTTTCGAATTCCGGTTTTCGACAGATTTGCATGTTTTAGGGTCAGAGATTATGAAAAACATGTTTATACACAATATCTGTCTGCCCGTCTGTGTGTTATGCATGAAATGAACCAAACCTTTTCGTGTATTTTTGGCTATGACCAGAAGATCCTCATTGAATTTGGAAATATTCCGGCAGACGGGGACGCTGTAATAGCAATTTTGTGCCATTTTCATTACTGTACCATCGAAAGATGCATGAATTTATGCATATAATTCAACCAAATTGTTTGCATATGTTTTTGGTTATGGCCAGCAGGTCCTCCTTAAATTTGAAAATATTCAGGCGGAAGGTTGCGATTTAATAGAGATATTTGTGCATTTTCATTATTGTACCATCGAAAAGTTTATGAAATTATACAAAAACTTGAATCAAATTTCATGTGTATTTTTTAGCTATGGCCAGCAGGTCCCACGTTAATGCCGTGACAATCCACTAGAAAGGGCACTGTAATAGCGATTTTCCTGGATTTTTCATAGTTCTGTTGTACATCGGCAGTTCATGCAGCGAGGGAAATTCTCATCCAGGTAACCCGGCGAAATTCAAGTAGATGCTGCACAGCACAATAAATATTATCATTGAGATTAAATTTTTAGTCCGATTAGTAAATTGAAGCAACTACTTAAGATGAAAATCAAAGTTTGTGTACTATTGAAGTAATAACAAAGAAGTATTAACATGTCTAACAACTTTTAGAAATATTAACACGTATGAGAACCAAGAGATTTTTGGGACTGGCACGTCCGAATAGTGTGTTGCGTGGCGTCATTATGTGCATGATGTGTGCCGTACTCACCAGTAAAGATACAAAACAAGTAATGTAAAAATTTTGTTTTTAAAGTCAATTCCTACTTAGGTCATCAAAGAAAAATTTGATATAACCCCTTAAGCTAATATTAGTTTTTGTTGCATTAAAATATTTCAATTTGTTGATTTTCTATAAGCAAATAGGTTTACAATGGAAGTCTATGGGACTTTGGCGAAATATTAGAGATATCGCCAAGTTGGCGTCACTTCTGGCGACTCATTTTGGTCGCCAAATTTAGCGATATATCGCCAAGTTTGGCGACAGAACAGGGTCCC
The DNA here is from genome assembly GCA_963932465.1 of Maratus speciosus. Taxonomy (NCBI): domain Eukaryota; kingdom Metazoa; phylum Arthropoda; class Arachnida; order Araneae; family Salticidae; genus Maratus; species Maratus speciosus. The sequence continues at coordinate 68,955,663 of OZ010789.1, forward strand.
TCCTATGTCCCCCCTTAGAGATACGAACATGCATTAAATGCTTCAATAACCAATGGCCGCCATTTTGTCTCCATGTAAAACAAAAATTAATTAATTAAAATTTAATTAATGAATTAATATTTGAAAAAAAACTATATTAACATCATTTGTCATCCAGTACAAGTTAAAAAAAATTATTTTAACTTGATAGGGTGAATAGTAAGCATTTTATTAACGATTGAAAAATTGAACAAGATATATAAATAAATAAATATAGGGAGAGTGTGAACTAATAGTAGGAATGGAAAAAAATATGTGACCTAAATGTGCAATTAAAAAGTATTAAAAATACCTTAACTGGAAAGTTTGGATATTTGAATATATACTACCAAATTTTTTTCATGGTTATTTGCTTGTATTTTTATACATTTTCAAAAAATGATTTGGTTTTGTAATAATTGTTGTTTTTGTTTCCATTAATTATAAATCTTATTTTATTTCACCCTTACATGGTCATATTACTTGCATATGGTCCATGTTACCTTCGTGAACTCGCATACTGCTACATATACAAATTTTGATTAATTTTAATTTAAAAAAATTCCAGACCTAAAAGAGTGTGCTTTTATTATTAATTAGTTACTACTACTACTAAAAAACATTAGAGTTACCATACTAGCTGCAGGAAACTTAGAAACAGTTTGTTTAGTGTCACATTGACGTCTTACTGAAAGAGTCCATAGGAGTTTGTTTTTTTTTTTTTTCTTATGCAAATTAGAATTTTTTTTTTTTTTTTTTTTTTTTTTTTACTTTGATTTAAATGTTTTGGTTTGCAAAATAATTTCTTATTTCTTATTTATTTCTTTATTTTTGTATTTTGAATTAAATATATTCATATAAATTTCAGTAACAAAGAATTACAGAAATTTTGCTTCAGAAAATCAGTTAGTACTACTACTAAAAAACATTAGGGTTACCATGCTAGCTGCAGGAAACTTAGAAACAGTTTGTTTGGTGTCACATTGACGTCTTACTGAAAGAGTCCATAGGAGTTTTTTTTATGCAAATTAGAAATGTTTTTTTTTTCACTTTGATTTAAATGTTTTGGTCTACAAAATTATTTCTTATTTCTTATTTATTTGTTTATTTTTGTATTTTAAATTATATATATATATATATTTCAGTAATAAAAAATTATTACCGAAATTTTGCTTCAGAAAATTCGAGTATATAGCATGATATAAATTGGTTAAAAGAAAATGAGTCAAAATTTTTCATTTTAAAGCCTCGGGTGTCATGCAAGGTAAATAACAGAATACTGTTTCGAGATATTTAATACTCGATTATCCTGGGCCGCTCGGGACAGAGGCCTATCCGGTTAATGTAAAATCCGGATAATTGGACAACTTTAAAAAAGGGTATGGCTGTGTTTCTTGGGTAAATTCTCTTCTCACTTCTTCCAGGCTCAGGACTGGCAATTGCTGTAGTTCACATTTTAGAATATTACAAATGGTGTGTTTAGAAGTTATTTAATTTTTTTTTCATTTTTTTTTATAAAATTGGTATAAAGTTATACATAGAAGTACACACAGAAATTCTTACATGTACATATACATTCACTGTAGAGTACATATATTTCATTCTATATATAAAAAAGTAACTATTTGGAAATGGGACAAAAGTTTTGGACATAGACAAATGAAAATCTGCGTAGATACCACGAAATGTTTATGATTGGTCAGAGCTTTCTGTCTTATCTTAGCGGGAATTGTGCTTGGTGAAAACCAAGAAAGCAGAAAATTTAGATAGGTTGGCGGGAAAAGGGAAGAATCTTTTTTATTTCGATAGACATCTGTTTTGTTTTTTTTTTGTTTTTTTTTTTTCTTTTTTTTTTTTTTTTCCTTTTGGGTGCGATGGAAAAAGTGATTTTTACAGAAAAAATATAATTTCCATTAATTAATGAGAAAGGGAAGCTCGTCTGTGTTTAGAATCTAAAAATTCAATGCATATAAAGTAAGGGATCGCGAACCGATCCAGAATGGAAACGCAAAACAATTGAGTCTAGGGTTGGCTAGAAAATAGGGATTGCTTCGCGATACCCAAAGGAATCGCTAAGTGATAAAGGGGGTGGGGGTGAGCGTAGCGAGCAAGGGGGCTGACACCCCCCCCCTCCCTAGTAAAAAAAAATCCTTGTGATATGGGAAAGAAATTCTTGATATAGACTTCTGCTAGAGACAAGGGATTTTTATGAAAATCTAAAAAGCATGCGTAGGACTCTTGCGCGTTAGAAGTTAAATTTCTTAGGTTCTACAAACAATTGATTTGTGCATTGCTCTTTTTGCATTTGTTGGGAATTTTTCTATTTCAAGATTAAAAAATAGTTATTTAACGGTTAAATTTTGTGGCATACAGCCAAATTTATTTTAAAGCGGAAAAAGAAGTTCCACTACAAAAATGTTTGAGTAGGCGGAAAAAAAATTATGGTCCTTGACCGCCTTGTTAATTAGACAATCCCATAAATCGGTGTCAAGTTAATCGGCGCTCTACTGTATTTGAATTTTCAATATAAAAACAACTATAAAATTGTTTTTCACACTATTATGATTGCTTCGTCTAATATAAATAGTTTGTAAAAACTGGACTATCAGTAAATTTGTTTGGAACATTATGTTTGTCTAAAAGATTTTATTTTATTTATCATAATCGACAAGAAATTCCGTTTTTAAAATTAATATCTAAAACCTATCTTTGATTATTATGGCATATATTGAGTAATAAATAATCTATGTAGATTTAAAAGAATGTCAGGATGTAGTATTTACATAAAATAATATGATTTACATAAAAATCATTTGAAAAAAAAAATTCATTTATCATAATCTGAAACTTTATTTTTTTCTTATATATAGAGACACATTCTAAGTATTATATTTGTTCCATTAACCGTTTTATATAAATAGTGAAAAAACTTATTTACTGCAACCGCTTAAAATTGTTTCAATTTAAAGTCCAATTTATGTGTTTTCAAAAAACAGTATATTTTGATTAATCACGTAATCATAAACAATCTCGCTTATATTATGTTTTAACTACGACTGCAATCTATATTTCATTTAAAGATCGTAGGTCAGAATTATTTGTCAAATATTTCTGTTATCGATGATGGAATAGCAGCAACCAAGCGAGTCAAATGTCACCATTCAATTTAAATAGTATTCTTCACTGTATTTAATACTCGGAACTTGGAGCTAGTTCATTATTCAGAGTCTCAGGCGTCATGGGCTCCGTATCTATAGTAATAGGAATGTGGGTCTGAGATTTATGTCAGTAGACGAAGTCCAGGAGAGAATTGAGAAAGTTAACTGGGCCCCAAAGAAAAGCAAAAATTAAAAATAAACTGTAAGAGACCGCTTTCGAACAAAAAGAATAAAGTACAAATTAAATTAAATTATGATATAGAAATAAAAGATATAAAAATAAGCCAGTAAAATGTTTACAGTTAAAAGCAAATATAGAAAAATGCTATACAAATATCTATCTACGAAAAACATACACAAAAAGCCCACTTTTGTCCACTGCTTTAGCAGTACTAGCAAAATCAACTACAGAAATAAGTCAAGGTTTAATAACTTCCGGGATTTGGAGAGCAGCACCAGGCCACCTCCTTAACCCTTTGACTGCCGACCAAAAGGATAAAATTGTAATGTTGTTTTACCAGTATTTTTTTTTTATGCTGATAAAAGGTATTTTTTTTAGCTTGCTATAAAAAATTTAATTATGTATAGGAATATAGAGTATTAATCATAACTTAATCTTTCAAAACTGGATTATAGCTTTATAATTATATTAATTTAAAAACTGCTTCTATTGCAGTGAAACCTACAGTATAGTGATCGGATTTATCAGATCTCGGAGGTGAGGAGGTTAAATAATAAGAACACTTCTTAGATTAAATAAGGATAATTATGCTATTTAAGTATAGTAGTGACAATCGGTCTACTGTTATGCAGTTGTTACATCTTTTTTACAATATATTTATTATATTTTATTATTTATTTATTATTTAATAATTTTTTGTGATTTTATTTTATTTTTAAATTAGCATTTTTATAATTAGATGTATTAAAATTACTGAGTATAAATCAAAAATATCCAAGCATTTAAAATCAAAAACTATTTCCACAAAACCTCTAAAAAATTAAAATAATTAGGGTATTAATTTTGCAGTTTCATACCCTTAATTTAGAAAATATATTGATGTATTTCATAATTTTTATTAGCAAGTCTTAAATAATACATATAAATATTTAACCCTTTCAGCCCTGAATTTTTTTTTTCAGTTCTGGGTAAAATTCCTTTTACGCTACTAAAATTAAAAATAACTAACCAAATCACAGAAGTTCTGTTTTACTGAAATTTAACGAATATGTTAGATTCTGAAACCTGACGAATGTAGCTATTTCGCGTTCTATGCATATGACAATATTCGAAGGAAGACTTTTTGAAGACGTTTGGTAAATTTCGAATTACAACAGGATTTAACAGACATAAAAACATACTAGTCTTTTTATTGCTTATCACAAATTATTCATTCGAATAGGTAGTCACTAATTTAAGTTTAAATCGTCATTTTTTTTAAACTTTTTTCAAAGCTAGATGGCGCTACTTGTCCACTAAAAAGGCAAAATATAGAATGCATGCAAGTGATTATGAGGTTTTTACGTATCTGCGAGGCGTCATTTATAGTTTAAAGCATTTTAAAAGTAAGGAACACATTTGCGAACGACAGGGCCAAAAAGGTTAACATAAACGGAATTCCAATTCACTAACCCACTAAAGAATCAGATAATTACGTATATTACCGCTGCATACAAGCTAGTTTTTAAATTGCATCAGAGAAAATGCGAATTATGTGAAATTTTCTAACATAATTGTGGCATTTTTCCTTCAGCACAAGATCATTTTCGAATTCTATTTATAATTTCAATTGCGTATGGAAATAGATCAAATGTAGATTTTATAAATAATTCCCTTTTTAGCTCTTCTATCACAATATAACAACACTATAGAACAAATTAAATATAACATAAACGATAAATAACAATAATTTTTGTCGGATATACATGGCATTCGAAGTAATATTGAGAAAACGTGCACTGACCAGGTATGTTATGGTATTGGACAGTTAAGAGGACTCTTCACTCACTTGAAAATAATACTAAACGTATGGTCAGGTTGTTTTTGAATTTCTCGTATAAATTTCAGTATTTTTGAACTATATTTTTGCATAGTATATCTGAGATTGATCTCTAATGTGGATGTTTTTTGCTTTTCAATTTCGGTTGCAATTTTTTTCAATAAAAGTACTATCACTTTGAGAATCAGTTTCGAAAGTGAAAGTAACTTTATTTAAAAAATTCTGCAACCGAAATCGAAAAAGTATAAAATACCTATATTAGCGATCGAAATAAATTGTACTATGGTAAAAAAATCGTTCAAAAATATTCAGATATAATGAGAAATTCGAAAACAACCTGCCCATAGGTTTAACTTTAGCCAGCTGGTGTTTTCAAGTGACTGAAGAGTCCCTTTAAGAGTTAAAATAGCTTAAGTTACCTTTATTTCTGTTAATTTTATATCTTGACTGTGTTGCATATTTATGTATTGCGAAGTGTAGCGCAATAATTCAACAGTTGGTCAGGGTCCTTCCAGAGTCTCCCCAGTGGCTGCTGGCAAGAGGACGATTCGAAGAAACGATGCGCCTTGTCAGAACCATAGCAACTGCAAATGGGAGACAGCTTACACCAGATTACATAGTTGCGACAAAGGTATGGATCTAAATTTATTTTTTCGGATATATAAAATATTGCCAGTCCTAACCTCATAACATGTGAATATACCGGGTGTCCTAAAAAGGACTGACTGATTTTAAAATTCAATAACTTCCAAACGGTGACAAATATTAAAAAAATTCTTACAGGAGGGTTATGCATAAAGTCAAAAGTTTTATTACAGTCATTTTCGATTTTAGTTCGAATTACAAACAATAGATGGCGCTGTAAGCAATAGTCGCTAAATACAGGCTCGATTTTTGTTCCTTTCTGTTGTTCCATGCAGAAAAAGGAGATGGAAATGCATTATCCGGGCCACGAAGTACCAAGATTCGAGCCTGAATTTAGCCTCTATTGATTGCAGCGCCACCTATTGTTTGTAATTCGAACTAAAATCGAAAATCACTGTAAAAAAACTTTTGACTTTATGCATAACCCTCCTGCAAGAATTTTTTAAATATCTGTCACCGTTTGGAAGTTATTGAATTTTAAAATCAGTCAGTCCTTTTTGGGACACCCGGGATCTATTTCCTTTTAAGGGGTCCCAAAACTATTAAAATTGGAAAAAAATAAAAAAAAAGAGATCATTTTCAATATTTAATACCTTAAAATGTATATAATTTATATACACAATTTTTATTGGGATGAAAGATATAAATAAGTTCTTTCATATCATGTATTTAAAAAATGCAAGATGCAGAATTACTAGTTACAGGGCCCTCCAAACTGTCAGACATTTGTCGAGCAGAAAATTGATTTAACAGCTTACGCGCAGGATTACAAATAAATTTAGCAACCAGAATGAAATTTTTCGTGCCTAATTATACTTTAGAATATAGTAATTACCTTGAACTTAAATAAATTTCAATTTAAAGCATTTTTGTATTTTTAACAGAAAATTGTATTTAGCTAATACAACATTTTGAAAGTTTCAACAGTATAATCACAATAAAAATGAAATATTTTAGTTTCAGTTTATACAGATTAACATGAAGTATATGTTTTGAAAATTTCATGAGAAAAAAAATGCAGCAGTTTTTGAGATATCCTGCGCGCTATGCACAAAAACGTCATTTAGAGATAAATGACTTCAAAATTTCGGGAACGCCGCTGTAGCTATTGAGAAAGCACAATTCTAAAAGCCATAATTTCTGTTCTAATGGGAATTTCAAGGAAAATATTTCATCAAAATGTTCAGTAAAGATAGAACTTTTACATCTAAAAAAATCAAATTTCAAACATTTTAAAGCTTTAAGAGTCTTGAGACCTGTGGCGGAGATTATTAGAGATTCCCAGATTCATGAATGAATGAAAAAAAAACTCCAACACGAAAATTTCGAGGACTTACTTCTTTATTATGAAACTTTTAAAAGGAGGGCCATGCGAGTACAGTGGGACGGGGAGAAGTCAAACACAAGACTGCCCGACGGGGCGGCCCCGAAGGGCAGAGAGCTGAAGTCCGTCACGTTCAAGATCAGAGGGAGTAGTGGTAAAATATTCATTACAATCACTTACTCATTGGCGAGATTAATAGGAACATATGTACTGTATTGGCGATGAATATTGGTGGCGTGGACAAAGGAATCAGAAGCATCCCGAAGTATTACATAGAACTCAAACTTATGCCATGGCGTGCTATATATGGTTACACGTATCTTAACATTCCTGCGGTAAGGGAAAGTGGCTAAAGAAATAGCTAACACGTGATATTACATGCTCGTTATAGAATTAACGGCAGCTGAATTAGTCAGCAAAGGACATATGGCTTTTATCCGACAAACAGACGGGTGAGAACTGAATACTAATGCAAGTCCAGAGGCTGGGAAAATATGCATTAGATATCGTCGGCTGCAAAGCGAAAAGACATTCATTTGTATTTTAATCTTTTACTTTATTTCAATGGAAAATAGCTTCGGTTAAGATCTTTTTCTATCGTGTGAATTTGAAAGACAGAAAAAGGAACCGAGATAAATGATGTCTGCATTTGAAAAGAACTTTAAAAGTAAAAGCGAAACTTAAAGTAGTGAGGGGGGGGGTGGGGGGGGGAATGAATAAAGACATGAAATTAACTCTAAAATGTCAAATTTAAACTAAATATTTTATTCGAGGGGGGGGGGGAGAATAATGACAATTTATAATAAACCAGTAAGGTTAAAAGTTGATTTTTTGAGGGGAAAGGAGGAATAATGAATATATAACGGTAAAGCCGTTATAAGACCCATTTATGATATCAAAGTATAAGATCTTCAGACTTTTGAATATATCATAGTTACTATATATTGTTACAAATTTTTTCCTAGGCTGAACCAATTTTGGTGCTGAAGCTGCTGCAACCGTAAAATGGAAAAACCATGTCCCAATATTTGGAACTATGGTTGAACCGGAACACCAAATGTTGGAACGATATTTCAACATTTTATGGTTGCACCAAAAGTTATTTCAACAGCAAAAATATTTTAAAGGTTTTAAATACTCATAAATATTCATGCAAGATGAAATGTTACACATTTTGATGATGTTTTAATCAATATTTTCTATTATTTTAATCCCCTCTGTTTATATATTTGTTTTCTTTTAATTTTTGATGTATGTACTATACAGTAGCGCTCAAAAGTATTTTGACAACCTTATATTCTCACTTATTTTATTTAATATAAAAATATAAAAGAAAATATATTCTCTATAATTGAGGACACTATGACTGCAGTTGTTCAAATTTGTCAAGTTTCAAATTGTTTGTTTACATTCGGCGCCACCGAAGAAATATGACTCCTCCATAACTCAAAAGTATTTTGACAATTAGTTTGCTTTTAATTGTTGATGGCGTCAGTGCCGAAGTGGCCATCCGAAAAATACAACTTGCAGTGTTGACTGTGTTAAAAAATGATATCTACAAGTGATTGTCGTAAGTCCGCTGTACTAATAAAAAATGAATTGAAAGAAAATTATGGCATAGATATACACGCTTCAACTGTCAAACGACGCCTAAACACCTATGGTCTACATGGCAGAAGACCAGCAAAAAAGCGTTTGCTATGTACTAAGAATAGGAAGGCTAGAGTTGCCTTTGCAAAACGGCATAAATCGTGGAGGATTGTAGAATGGTCTAACGTTTTGTGGAGCGATGAAAGGAAGTTTAATTTAGTATCTTCTGATGCAATCAAGTACATTTGACGTCCTAAAAACAAAAAAAAAAAGATGTCCAATACCAAATACCCACCGTCAAACATAAAGTCGTCAATATGATGGCTTGGAGTTGTTTTTCACTCAACGGAGTTGGACCCTTAGTTCAAATTGATGGGAATATAGATGGGTTCATGTATGCTGATACATTAAAGACTCATCTGCAACGTTCGCTAAACAAAACATGCCTGCTCAGTGGTATTTTCAGCAAGATAATGATCAGAAACACAAATCCAAGTGCGTAAGTAATTTTATGAAACGCAGGAGTCAAGGTTCTAGAGTAGCAAATCGAAAGTCCAGATTAAATCCGGAAACCCCATAAAGCATCTGATGGAGAAGTTAGATCGTATGGTAGGATGCCAAGATTATTCAAATAAGACAGCTTTATACAAAGCTCTTAAAAATGAGTGGGATCAAATTCTTTTAGATTGAATACTAGGATTAGTCGGCTCAATATCCACGCGTTGTGAGGGTGTCGTAAAGGCCAGAGGCTATGCTATTAAATATTGGCTCATTACTATATTTGATAATTATTGTGTTAAGATCAAGTTGTTATTTTTTTGTCAAAATGCTTTTGATTTATCACTTTTCTGATTTTTCTTGGGTTTCGCGTTTTTTTTTTCCATCAAATGACAGTTAATTTACTAAAATTCTGTAAAACATTGTATACGATTAAGTAAAATAAATGTTTGATTTTTCTATTTTATTGTTGTTTATAATTAAGTCAATTATTGTCAAAATACTTTTCAGCGCTACTGTATTTCTTTGGTTTTAGCCCTTAAACATTAAAAATGTGTGCTAATTTTCTTTTAGCCGGACCCCACTAATCGCTAACATCTCGCCAAAATATTGTTTTTCTATATTTTCTATTTAAAATAAAATAAATAATAAATAATAAATAAAATAAAATGCAAACTGCATGAAGCATTTTATGCAGCAACTTTCAAATATCCTAAATTCTTTGAACTCCGATTTCTAACCGATATATGAGTGCTACGCAACCACAAAAAAGCATTTAAAGCATGAAATTCGTTGTGCAGCAGTCTCTAAAATGTAAGAAATTCGTTAACCTCAATCGACAACCGATGTATAAGCGCCACGCGCCTAATAAATCAAAGGAAAACATCTATGGATACATGAACAGCAGTATCTAAAATGTATGAAAATCGCTAAAACCACGATCACTACCCGATGTATCAGCGTGCGTGGTCATTAACCCCCCCCCCCCCCCAAAAAAAAAAAAAAACACTGGTTGCAAAAAATTCATTTTGTAGAACCCGTATGCACGAAATTCGTTAAAACCGAGATCCCTTATAATAAATCTAAATGCACTTGAATAACCGCCAGAAACGTAAAAGTATCCTAATTTCATATACAGAAAGATTACAACAATGTACTATAATATCTTTAAAAAATCACTTAAAACTAACTAAAATATATTAACAGAAATATATCTCTATTCTAAAAAAAAATAACTACCGCTGTCACCGCCGCCGCCGGTTTTGAGTTTTTTGTGACCGGAGTTTTTTCTCCGTTTATAATAAGAAAAATATTGCATACAAAAATATGAAAATCGGCGGTATTATAGAGAAATGTTCGATAAACATGCTGATGCAGACAGTTTTATCTCTAAGAATTATTTTAAGAGATATTTAAGGCTAAATTTGGACAAAGTCGTTCCATTAAAAAAGTTTTATAGGAGCAAAAACTATACATCGGAATTTAATCATTTGTAGATCATTTTATACGTTATAATTTCCCAGTGTGCAGATTGCATTTAGTTTTTTAAATTTTACTCATCTTTTCAGCTTTTATTTCTATTTTAAATTAAAATTTTCGGCATTTCGAGAGATATTTTTTACTTATTTTAGAAAATTGTACTAATTTAACCTGTTGCCAACTTTATAAATAGCGCAAACAATAATGTTTGCTTCAAATTAAAAATTTATTTACACGTGACTATTATAAACAGAAAAAAAACTTTCAAATTAGAATTAAATAATTACGTATAAAAAGCAGAAACTTATTGAAAATTACTTCATCTATAATTACACGTGAATTTTAACAGAGAAAGGATATTGTAAAATAATAAATTCATTAACATGCGTTAGAAGTCTTAAATAGGAGAAATTACATGACATTTACGTCACATTACACTTATTACGTAAAATTAACAAAAAAATAATATTGCAAAACAGTTTAAATTTAAAAACTACGTGAGACATTTATTAGATATTTCGAGATGATCTTTTCAACTGTTTTTGTTGGGACAGCGCAAATAATATTTCATTTCTAACAAAAGTATTTTCACGTCAATATTAAAAAGAGAAAGAAAAGTTTGGTGCAAATTACGTGAGATCAAAAACAATACATTTAAAATGTATTTTATTTATTTATTTATTTATTGACCTACAAACATACGACTTGAGTGCTTGTCATGAGAGCCCGCTTAAAATGTCTTATTTAAAAGAACTTTCTTTTCGCTTTGTTAAAAAAAAACGGGAAACAAAGACTCTGTTTACTCAATTCATTTTATATGAGCTTATTTTGAAATGTTTAACTGATTTAATGTAATCAAACAGGAAAATAGTCATTGTGACTTTTAACAGCAGCTGGTTTTTCCTTAAAATTCCCCAATCAAAGAGAAATGAATAGAAACCTCTTTATAGGGAGATGGCCACTGTTTTTTAAATTATAATTCAATTCTTTCAAAATCTTTTTAAAGCCGATCAAATTAGCATGCTTTTAGAAACTGCGGTGTCTGAACGGGGGTAGGCGAGGGTAACTCGTAGAGGGCCGAGCCCCCTAGTTTATATAAAATATAACATAAACTACAAAGAATATATTCCATAATGAAACTATGAAACTGTAACTTACGTTATTGAAGATAGCAATGTCTTTTCATACCGTTTAAAATCTGTTAAAAAGGATACTCAGCTGTATTTCTCCGCGTAAACTCAGCTAAATAAGACAACATAATTTTGAATCCATTATTAAAATACACCTTGTCATGCAAAATACCTTTCTCTTGAAAAACATTTACAGCTTACTGTTCTGTTTTTCGTTAATTTCTAAATTTTCAAAATTATAAAACGAAGCCTAATAATGCATATTCCACCGACACAACAACATTTCAATAATGCCGCGCAAAATGAAATATGGGAAAAGGTTACAATTAAAATAAGTCCGAGCGAAACAATACTTGGCAAATTATCACTGGCGAGCATCTGACAGGATAGAACTGAAATTGTTTTTTTTTTTTTTTTATCAATAATAAACGATTTTTTTTTTTTATCAATACTTAGTTGTTTTTTTTTTCAACAATTAAAACACTTTAAACTATTTGCATAATTATTGTTATTGAATTTTGAAAATCCTTAATATATTTCAGAGAAAATTTATATTAGAACGGAGCTTAAGTGAGCACAGAGAAGAGCCCAAAACTCAAAGGGAAGCAACGAAAAATCTTTTCAAAGCTCATGGATTCAGAAAAAGAATCATAGTTATTATGTTTAGTTGGTAAGATTTTTGTTATTCACAATGTTCTTTTACTTGTATACTCTCCTGATATTCTGCAATCATTGAAAGATTTAATTTAACAATGTTAAATATTGAAAATATTCTTTAAATAACTGTGTACTCCTGACCATCACCCAATATTCCCTGAAAAGTGGCAGCTATACCGTTGCCATCTAAATACTCAAGGCCTGAGGACAAGTGTTGAGACGTCATCACTAATCGATCTACTTCTCCCTAGTGTTGGAATTCACACCGGAAAATTTGGAATATCAATTTTATTTTATTTTATTTGTGGAATATCTGTTATTTTTATAAAACAATAATAACTACTTAAACTTACTGGTGAGAATTTGGAATCCCCCAATAAAAAATCAGCCAGATGCGGCAACACTGTGGCATTCCGCATCTGGCTTAATTTTTATTTTGTGTATCCGAATTATCACCAGTAAGTTTAAATAGTTAGTACTGTTTTATATGATGATAGATATTCCACAAATAAAATAAAATAAAATTGCTATTCAGAATTATTCGGTGTGTATTCCAACACTAGTGAGAAGTCAGTCGATTAGTGATGACGTCACAACTTGTGTCCTCTGGCCTTGAGTATTTCGGCTATACTCATGAACGTGGTGTGAAGGTTTAGTAAAGTGGGGTTTTACAACTTGGTATTTGACATTTACTCGTACCTCGTACAGTTTATAAGACAAGAACTCTAACAATACAACATTCATACTAATAACTTTCACCGTTCTGAAGTTAATAGGTGTGGACAGGAGTTTGGGGGGCGCCTTATATTGATCGTACAACTAAATTTCCAATAACTAAAGACTTTACATTGATTCATTTTTCAAAAAATAATATTTTACGAATTTAAAATAGATAAAATTATTAAACTGAATATTGTTTCAAAAGCAGTTTAGTGAAAATATTAGATTGAAAAGAGTAAAATATAATTCTTTATTTTATCTAATTTTTTTTAAAGTTTTAAACTGATTTTAAACTTGCTTGATTTTGATGTTGCTTGTTTAAATGCGGGTACACATGGAAATGTTTTTAAAATATTAGCCCATTCTGCATTATTAGCGTATTTCCACAATTTATTTTTTTACTTATGAATTTTGAATTCACACTAGAGATTCTGAATTTTTGCTTTTATAAATGAAAATCCTTTCGTGATTACATAAAATATAAATTCTCTTTCAGAAATTCTGAATAAAAAAGAAATTCCTGAAATGTACATATATAAGGAAATATGATAGAAATGTGTCAAAAGAAAAACAATTAAATAATAAAAAAAAATCAGAAAAATGTTTCTTTGGAAGCAAATACGTAATTTATATTTTCTTTTTGTAATTGATGTCAATATCATTCTTTATTTGTGCATTTATCTGTCTTTATTTATTGATATGTTTATTAATAGCCAATATGGATTTTGTCAAAACACATCCTTTTATGGATTTTTTTTTTGTAAAATAAAACTCACAAAATAAGGTTTAGTTTTCAAATTATAATACGATTTTAATGCTCTTATTTTCCTTTTGTTAAAGTTAGATATTTGCAAAAATATTCATCCTTCATTTGTATATTAATTATTACCATAAGCAATATTTTTGTTTTGCTTGAGGGGGGAAATTAATGAAAGTAAACTGGTGTTTCATAAAGGTTTCCATTAGGTGTTGAATGAAAGGATGTTCATTATTTGTGTTGAGGAATTCGTTTGCATGTTATTTAAGTTTTGCACTTTATAAGATAAATATATATATTTTTTAAATAATTATTTCATACGATGTATTAGATGTCATTTTAAAATATTTTCTTAATGAACTAAATATCTCGGAAAATCTACCAAAATTTTAGAAATATACTTTCTAATGGAAAACACAATTTTATGCAATGGAAAATTTTGATAAATTAACCTTTTAACATTTTAAAAAATAAAAATATATCAAAATTTAAGAAATACACTTTCAAAGGGAGTAACACAATTCTATACACTGGAAAATGCCATTAAATTAACCTTTAAATATTTCAGAAAATGAAAATTAACCATAATTATAGGAATATACTTTCTGTTAGAGAAATCCAATTTAATGTAATGAAAAATTCTGTAAATTGACATTGAAATGGTCAAAAAATGAATATATACCAATATTTTAGAAGTATATTTTCCATTGGAGACTATTGGAGAAACCCAATTTAATGCGATGAAAAAATTCAGTAAATTAACATTTAAATATTTAAAAAAAAGTCTACCGAAATTTATTTCAGATATATACTTTATACTGGCGAAACCCAATTTAATACAGTGGGAAATTCTGTAAATTGATCTTATATTGTTTCAAAAAATTAAAATCCACCATTTAGAACAATGCTTTCTATTTGGGAAACACATTTTAATTCAATGGAAAATTTCAGTAAATTTAAGTTTAAATATAACAATCCATAACATAATCAAAGGAAACGTTGACAACTTGAAGAGTTGATATAAAATTTCTATTAAATGGCTTTTTAATAATAACTTGATGAAATTTAATACATATTTTTCCTTAATTGATATATATATTAATGTGTTTTGTTTTCAGGATTACAAGCACAGCGTCTTTTTTGGGTTTAAACTATTTATGTATAGAACTACAAGGAGACGTACAACTTAACTTATTGCTCTCAGCTGTGACAGAGGTGTTGGGCTGGGCTATTGCTGCTCTTATCCTAAGATGTATAAGTCGGAGGTGTTCTTATTGTGTCACTTGTGCCTTAGGAGGGGTTCTCTGCGTCACAATGGCCGCAAGAAGACGAGGTTTGTGTACACTTTGTGAAACTTAGTACTTACACAAATTGTATTGTTTGGGGGATTTCCTTATAAAATTATTAACCATGAAGGAAGTGAGGCCGGGTAGGAACTTAAACAATCATTCTTATTTTTTTTTTATTATTATTATTATTCCTTGACTAAAGTATTTAAAGTATCCTTGTGTTTCCAAGGCCGCCGTACCCAAAGCTCAGTTAAAAGTAAAAATAAATAAGAAGTTCATTCGCAAGCCTTTTTTGTTCTGTCAATATATCTTTTTAAACTTTTAAATGTGTTTTATTCAAAATATAGTTTTTTGACCTGTGTTTGTATTGAGAGAAAGAAATCAGGTTATCGACTGCAAATATGTAATGAAGTTACATGAGACTGTGAGTCAGGCGAAACTTTAAATTTTACTGTATTCTTCTTCTTATTGCTATTTTGGATTTGAAAAACGTGACCTCTAAGAAAACCTTTCAACTATTCAGTTAATTTCAATTTAAAATTATAATATTGATAACATTTCTTTTTCTGAAAAAGAATGCTTCGGCAAATCTCTACATTTGTAAAAAAGAAAGAAAAGAATAAACATTGTTATTTCAGAAAAGTTTTTAACATGCAGAAGTACCTGTCTGCATACGGAGACAAGAAATAATTTTCTTGTTTTGAGATTCAACTTGATCAGATTTTATATAGTTGTTTGTTTAAAGCTCGTCTAATCCAACTATGATGTGCATTTGATTTTTCTTTTTCATTTATACTCGTTACTCCGGAATTTCCAATTAATTGTAGTTGTTTTTCTTTTTGTGTTTGTGTATTTTTATATAAGTGATATTGGCTTTTTTAAAAGCACAATATATTTGCAATTAATGTAACTTTTTCTTACCGATTTCGCAATTTGTATCTATTACTATAACACAAATAACCATAGTTATATACTTTATTTAAATATCTTAAACTTACGAAGATATCGTTTTACCTCAATTAAAAGAAATAATCGCCTGAAATTATCTAGAACATATCAACCAAAATTTTTCAACATTTCAGAAAAACATTTTAAGCACTGCCAAATTTTATGCAAACAGAATAAAAATCAGTGATATTACTGCATGAAAATTTCAAATAAAGCCTTTGTGCAATAATATTAAAAAGCCGAAAAACCAACGTTTCAAATGCACAAATAATAAATGAAAAGCAGCAAACAGCTGTTTCGAATCTACTAGCGAGATTCTTCTTCAGTGCAAGATAGGGAAAAAGGAACAGCGTGCTAGAAAAAGCAAGGCTGAGCAAAATCAGAGACAGAGACGAGCTGGCTTATATACCCTATGCGGGTAGCGAAAGCGCCGAAAACAACCAATGAGAAAAAAGCAGAGGAAACGACTGGGTGGACAAGTAGCGAAATCTACCGGAGAAGGAGAGAAAAAGAAACCAAAAAAGGGGAAATTAAATTAATGCTTTCCAAATACTTGGAAAATCAGGAGTACTAGATAAGTCATTAACTAAAGAGTGAGAATTTTTAATGATGTGGTAAGCTTCTCAAAAATCAAGATCAAGGTTAGAAGAAAATTTTTGGATAATGATGGCTGAGGAAAATTCGAACCTATGTTCAGAAGACCAAGAATGTTGAGCAATAGAAGAACGTTTGAGCTCCTGATTTTTAACATAACCTTCATGCTCTTTTAAACGAAATGTAAGTGCACGTAAAAAAATTCATAATTTTAAGCTGCAGGGTCACATGATGGTTTCTTTTGATGTTAAATCATTATTTACAAACGTTCCGGTTGAGGGGTCTTTAGATTGCCTCAAGAAAAGGCTTTGTGAATTCCACTTCTCTTATTTTGAAATCGAGGAGTTTATCCGTCTAACTCGCGCTTGATTGTCACAAAATACTTTTGTTTTCAATGGTAATTTCTTCCGTATGATTGACGGTTTGGCAATGGGTAATCCTCTTAGTCCAATTTTATACGATATTTATATGCACTATTTTGAAGTCAAACTTTTTGAAATTTTAAAATTTCCATTCTATGTTCGTTATGTTGATAATGTTTATGTCCTGGTTGAAATGAATTCGTATATTAATCATATTCTCTCTATTATGAATTCCATTGATCCCTGCAGTCAATTTACCTCTGAAATTGAGACCAATAACTGTCTTTCTTTCCTGGATGTCCTTGTTATTAGTTGTGAAAATGGCTTTCAGACTACCGTCTTTCGTAAACCTTTTGCTGTCAGTCTCTCACCTCACAGGTATTTTTCTCATCCCCCTAACCATAAATTTGCTGCTTTGAATACTTTTGTTTTTCGGGCTACCAATATTTGTTCCACTCCTCAGTTTCTTAGTGCTGAACTTAATTACCTCAAAGCTATTGCTGTTGATCGTGGTTATTCCTCTAATATTATTGATTCTATTTATAAGAAATTGACAAAATACGTCCATTCTGAAAAGCATTCTAATTCTAACTCTAATACTTCAGTTGCGTTACCATTTTTTCCTAAAATCAGTCAGCAAGTTGCTAAAATCCTAAGAAGG
Organism: Maratus speciosus; assembly: GCA_963932465.1. Lineage (NCBI taxonomy): Eukaryota > Metazoa > Arthropoda > Arachnida > Araneae > Salticidae > Maratus > Maratus speciosus. The sequence continues at coordinate 68,973,493 of OZ010789.1, forward strand.
TTTGATTTTAATGTTATTTTTACTCCTGTTAATAAAATCACTTTTTCAAATCTCAAACACCCCGTTGATCGCCTAGATAACTGGGGTATTTACGAAATCTCTTGCCAGTGTGGCCTTTCTTATATTGGCCAGACTAAACGTGCTCTTAGATTTTGTTTAAAAGAGCATGAAGTTTATGTTAAAAATCAGGAACTCAAACGTTCTTCTATTGCTCAACATTCTTGGTCTTCTCAACATAGTTTCGATTTTTCCTCAGCCATCATTATCCAAAAATGTTCTTCTAACCTTGATCTTAATTTTTGGGAAACTTACCACATCATTAAAAATTCTCACTCTTTAGTCAATGACTTATCTAGTACTCCTGATTTTCCAAGTATTTGGAAAGCATTAATTTAATTTCCCCTTCTTGGTTTCTTTTTCTCTCGTTCTCCGGTAGATGTGGCTACTTGTCCACCCAGTCGTTTCCACTGCTTTTCTCTCATTGGTTGTTTTCGGCGCTTTTGCTACCCGCATAGGGTATATAAGCCAGCTCGTCTCTGTTTCTGATTTTGCTCAGCCTTGCTTTTTCTAGCACGCTGTTCCTTTTTCCCTATCTTGCACTGAAGAAGAATCTCACTAGTAGATTCGAAACAGCTGTTTGCTGCTTTTCATTTATTATTTGTGCATTTTAAACGTTGGTTTTTTGGCTTGTTCTGTGTACGCATCCTGTTGATCATGTCCTGTGTACGCATCCGCAATCTGTTGTATTATAGCTTCAATCTAAGTAATGTATTTAGAATACCTTTAATTGTATGCTGTGTTTAACATTTAAAACTATAACAACTAATCTAGTTCCAATTGTTTAGTAAGTTAAAAAAGTTAGTTTTTAAAGGTTTAAGAAAAAATAATTTATACCACATCACATGTAACTGCATGTATACTCATTATTTTATATGCTTATATGATGCGGGAATATTTCTACACTGTAAAAAAAAAAAAAAAAAAAATCTGTAAAGTTACTAAAGTGGTTCTAGGAAACTGGGATTTCTAGAGCTTTTTATGTAATGGCAACAACAAAATTCATGTAACAGATACACTTTTGCACCGAAAATTAAAAAATCTGTAAGGTTACTAAATTTTTTTTAGGAAACTGGGATGCCTAGAACATTTCATGTAAGTGCGACCAGGGTTACAGATAAAATTTTAGTAAGATTACCGCAATTTTAGCAGATTCGTTTGCAAAGCTACAAATTTCTGTAGCTTTACAAAAACTAGTTTTGTAGATTTACAGCTTTTTTTGTGCATTTACAGATGAAAGTTTAGGAAGCAGGTAACTTTACAACGGAAGAACTACAGATTTTTTTTACAGTGTGCACAATAAATATTGAAAAAAATTATTTTTGCCAATTAACGGTTTTACTGTGTTTATTTTTAAATCAGCGTATGCTTAACTTTAAATCAAATACATTATAATATTAAAAGTTTTGAAATATATTTTTCATTACATAATTTTAAAAAAGCTACTTACAAAAAAAAAAAAAAAAAAAAAAAAAAAAGGTTATATAATCGTACATTTTTCCATCATAAAATAAAGATTAAGCTTAATGAATTTGCGTTTTTTTTTTCATTATGAACATTGTATATTATATTTTTCGTTGAGATGTTTCTTATAGTTATTCAGTAATCGCCAAATACATATTATAATATTATTTATTTTATCTTAGGAAAGTCTTCTTCAATCACACTTTTCGTTTCCACAAAGCTGAGCGTGTCCATATCTTATTTCGTTCTGCCCCTGTGGATGGCAGAACTGCTTCCTACTGGACTCAGAGAGCCGGCCATTGTTTTAGCAGAAATCCTTAGTCTTGCCTGTCCCGTCTTCCTGCCTCTGCTCATATACCAGGTACTATTGACAGACTCTGAAAAAGAGAAAATCAGGACCAAATAAATTGTATCATTTAGATATTTCATTTCAGTTTTTTTTAAATGAAATGTAAACTGGATTGGTAGAGAAAGCCCAATATCTTACCCACCTAGATCTCCAGGCATAACACATTTGGAATTCTTTCTATGTGGATACATGAAAAAAATTGTTTTCAGTTGATTTATCTGGATAGATGAAAGGCATTATTTACCAACCTTCATTTCGTGAAACTGGTGAAATGAAAATTCGATCTACAGCGGCCATCCCGACTGTTAATTCAGCAAGGCTTCATAGAACCTGATTAGAAATATCGTACAGACACGATGAGTTGCGCGCGATTAATGATGCGCATATTGAAATCGTGAAAGGAAACACTGTTAATAAAAAATAAAAAAGAAAAAAAAAACTTTGGTATTTTCTTTATGAAACATAAAAAAAAGCGTAAGTGCATATCATTGTATGTTTATTTTTATTTATTCTTTAAATATATGTGCATGACATGTAGGACACCCTGTACATTTGAAAGGGTAATCTGCAAGGCCACTATATTATATATTAGTTATTAAAATAAGAGGGTGATTAATTAAGAGAAAAATAAAATAAAATGCATAAAGATAGATTTAGAAGAAATATTATATATATATATATATATATAAAGCAGTAGATGTCACGCGATGTAAATACTGGCATAGATACTTATAAGTATACTTTTATTTACAGAACATAAACAAGTAAGTAACACAAAATCTAAATATTCTAAAGAATAATCACTTCTAATCGAAAAATAGATCTTTTAAATGGATTCTGTCAACGCCCCTTAGATAAGGAAGAAAGCCATGATACGCATCACGATAACATCACACAAAACAGGCAAAACAAAGAAAAAATATGAACACCGCATGTTTCGTTTTTCTTGGCCCCTGGTTTAATTCATTAATATTAGGAAATAAGAATTAATTATTCGACAAGCCATCTAAATTGAAAAATGCGAGTTGTTCGAATTTTTTTCTTTGTTTTGTGTGACATTTTCGTGATGCGTGTCAAGCAAAGCGATATAAGTAAGCATACAAAATTAATACTGGAATCGGACGTAAATTAACACGGTTGCGCCATCTTGTGGACGGGGTAATAACCCACATACGCGGGCTTTTAGTGTGACGTCATATATGGCAAGATATCTCCATCTGCGCATTTATTTCTAAATCTTTAGTCTCTCGTGGAACTGAATTTTGCTTGCCACATTTATTCTAAAATAATGGCGTAGCGAAAGGGCACCCAGATGCACTTGACACCACGAAGTTTTATTCGCCTTGTTAGAGACATTTCAGCTATTAATCAAGGTGAAAAAAACTTTAAAATGTTAGTGGTTTGAAGTAAGAAAACAGTTAGGCATCTTCCTGTAGTTTAACACCGTCCGCTAGGTGACGTGCGACCTTGATTGGTGTGACCTCGCCTTTAATCTTGCGGTTACCTCTCCCATTAAAGATGGGACGCTTACTTATATCGCTTTGGTGTCATGGCTTTCTGGAATATCTAGTGGGCGTTGATGCTGTACAATACTTATCTGTTTATTTTAGTGCTGCCATCTACAATATTTTAACTTAATTACAAACACTACGCTCTAAATTTTGGAAATTAGGGTTTCTTGCTGCAAATGACCTGATTTAAATTTCTGATGAGTACCCGGAGTTAAAAAATGCAATTTAATAATATAAAAGTGTGTTTATTTTAAATAAAAAAGATAAAATAAACCGAAAATAATATTATTTTTTGATTACTTATCTAACTAGTTTTGTATTACTCCTCAATGTTCAGAATGAATACAAACCTGGAATGTAATTATGATTAGAAGAAGGGCCTATATTTCTAACTAATGACATGAATTTTTTTTCTGCATTTCTGTAAAATTTTTAATTTGTAACATAGGCCCATCCACCGAATAAAAATTAAAAACAATGTACTAAAATAAAATTATTTTTTTTTCACTACTCACTTAACTAGTTACCCGACTGCCAAGAAGGGTTATGTGTTTCACGCGTATCTGGGTATGTGGATTTCTTTATACCCTCGTAACATTACAACTGTTGGATGGATTTTAATGAATGAGGTTTCTATCCATTCGACTTAACCGTCTGATGGTTATAAGCTAGGTTTTGTTTTTATAAATTCAAAATGGCGTCCGAAAAATACTAAATGGCGCTAGAGACGAAACTTTTTTTTTTTTTTTTTTTTTTTTTTTTGTTTACGCACCCTATTGAGTGGCGTATCTTTCTTGAGTGGTCTTTCAAAATGAAGACGATGTTTCATTGACTATTTTACAGTCAGAAGCTCCGTTTAAATATTACACAACCTGAAAGTTGTGTAGGTTTGATCTTTAGCTGTACTGCAACTCTAACCTTCATAGACATAGGCCTCATCGAAACAGTGTTTATAGATAAGAACTAACAATTAAACACAACTTAAAAGTCATCAATACAAGTGAATAAAAAAAAATAGGTAAGTAATATTAAAAATAGCTTCACATTAATGAGGAATAATTAATTAGTTCGCTTTTTGCGCAGTCGGGATTTTTAATTTTTTTAATTTAATTTTTATTTTTCATTACTACTTAATGTTCAAAATGAAGACAAACGTGGAACGTAATTATGATCTGAAGTAAGGCCTATGTTTCTAATCAATCACATTGATAGATTTCCTTCATTTCTGTAAAATTTTTAATTTTTAATAGAGACACATCCTCCAGGATCCCATATTTATTTAACTCTTCCGACGGCGATGTCCTTAAAAAAGGACACCTAATTTTAATTCCAAAACTGACAAACAGCACAAATAATATTTAATTAAAATTTTCCTTTTATAACAAAGCTATTGAATGGCTTTGTTTTATAATGTACGTGAACATAAGCAAGTTGCTATTTTCTAATAAATTCTCTTATAAACTGTGGTGTCAGTGCATTATTTCATCAGTTTATAAACAGGATTACTCCGCGCCGGAAAGGGCTAATGAAAGAAAAAAGGATAAATACTCACGCATCAAGCAATACAATTTTCATAAATGTTCAGCTGGATTTCAAAAATGTTTTAGCAATCTTACAAATATATAAATATATATATTTCGTTGTTAAAATATTGCACACTTTATAATTATTTTCACGGATTATTCATCAAGAATAATTCTTTCAAAATGGTGTTTTTTATCGATAAAAAACATGGATTATTTTACTTAACATCAAATATCTTTTTCAATAGTATTTTATACGCTTTTCAATCCTGATAGAAAAATTGCGCAATTTCCAAAGAACCCAAAGTTTTTTAACAATATCATCGCAACTTAAAAAAAAAAAAAGAACTCTGGGAGACAAGAGCGTTTAAAATCATTTATTTAAAAAGCATTTGTGTGATAAGAATCAAAATAAGTATCAAAAATATAAAACGAAAAACTAAAAAAGTACTTAAAATTATAAAAGTGTTTTTTGTTAACTTCTTGCTAACAGATGTTCAATTTTAATATATCAGAATATATATTCCAAACTGAAAAGTCAAAACATATATTTATAAATTATTTATTACGAAAATGTAGCGCGCATTAAATGTTTGCTTGTTTGTATTCGATGATTTTTTTTCCATTTTTCATATGCAAAGTATTTGTAATTTCTGTTATACGTTTTGATGATGACTCAGTGAAGGAGTTGAAACAGGTCAATATAGGTTTTTAATTTACTTTTAATGTGTTTTTAGTAACCTCTTTTAAGCAATTAAATATTTTAATATATGTTTTGACTTTTCAGTTTGGAATATATATTGTGATATGGTTATTAATGGACGTAATTAAGGCTTGTTACTCGTACTTACTTACATTTGCATTTTTAATATGTTCAACCACCCTGAATAATTAAATGTTTATGTCTAAAATTATTTGAAAAATGTATTTAACAATTGCTTTACTTAAAAAAAAAATTAAAAACTCTTTAATATCATATTACATTTTCCCATGTGTTACACTAACTTATAAAATAATGCACACATTTGGATAATTGAATGTCTATGAAAGGAATTTATATAAATTCTTTTTTGTTATTATATTATATAAAAGAAACTGAAATTATTATTTAATATTTTTCACGGGTAGTTCAGTGTAAACATTCTGCGTAAAACAATCGCAGTTATTTTACAGGGCATAATAAGTAATTCAGATTGATAGTGCTATATCGTCAGTAATTGTTATAAGTACATTTTAAAGACATTGTACTGTTGACCAATCAATATTTAAATATTATTGCAATGAGTATTACCATCTACGGTACATTTCATTATAGTACATATAAAAGAGAAATATTTAGTATTTTTACAACGTCGCGTTTGAGAATTCGCATATAATAACGAATTTTTGTCAATTACCTTTAATTATCCTTTTAACATTAAATCATTTCATTTTTTTAATTTGTTTTTATGTTATATAGACCGCAAATTAATTTTAGTATAGTTCCAAAACCCATTGAATACTTACCAGGTACACTATGACGCAAAAGTTTAGACAATGACGTCATTCAGCTTTAAAATGTAGAATTATGACGTCAGAATCACAAAAACCTGTAAATATATTCAAAAACTGATTTAAAATGCTATGTACAAAAGACAGTCGTTTTATTTGCTATAATACTAATTTTTTTCATAAAAATTCAAATGTGCTTGTCGCAAAAGTTTAGATACTATTCTAAATTTCTTTGAATATTCGCTGGCATATGCAAATTTAGAATCGATGATGTCACAAATTTGGAGTACTTAAGTTCTGCAAACGATTGCGCTTCATAGTCGACATGCCGAGAGCTAAAGAAATTCAAGTGAATGAGGTTTCAAGGATTTGGCAGTTGAAAGGTGAAGGGAAGAGCGTTTCTGAAATTTCTGCTATTATTAATAGGTCAAAAAAATCTATTTATCGAGTTTTATCGAGTGGTTCCGAATATAAAGCAAAATGTCGGTCTGGGAGGCCACGTGTGACAAATGTACGAGAGGATCGCCTGATACAAAGACTAGCGAGTACTCAACAAATGAGCGTACGTGGAGTTCAAAGCTCATCGGGACTCTCTGTATCAAAGGATACGATTCGTAGACGAATTTTGGAAAAAGGAACAATCGTTTATAGCAAAATGCAGAAGAAACCAGCTCTGAAACCACATCATAAGTTACAAAGACTTATGTGGGCTCGAAAGCATATGTCATATGGAGAGAAATGGCAGTCAGTCATATTTAGCGATGAAAAAAAGTAGAATCTGGATGGTCCAGATGGTTGTTTATCGTATTGGCATGACTTGCGGAAGGAACCTCGACGTTTTTTTAGTCGCAGACAAGGAGGGGGCTCAGTGATGGTTTGGGCAGCCTTTTGCTATAATGGACAAGTATCTCTGACCTTCACCAGTGGTCGTCAAACTTCACAGCATTATACACAGACATTAGAAGAAAACCTACTGCCATTTGCTGAGCTTCTAGGGGGTCCTCAGTGGGAATTTCAGCAAGACAATGCTTCAATTCACACTGCAAAACATTCAAAATCTTGGTTTAATTCCCATAATATAAGAGTTCTCGACTGGCCAGCATGTAGCCCAGATCTTAACCCTATAGAAAACCTTTGGAGCATCATGTGTCGCAAAGTTTATAGCAACGCTAGACAATACTCTTCTGAAAAGGAACTTAAGACATCTATTGAGAATGCATGGTACGATATCGATCCACAAACTATGCAAGATTTAGTTTCTTCCATGCAATCTCGTGTATATGACGTAATACATAAGCATGGATGCGCAACCAGGTTTTAAAAATTGTTTATTTCGATTTTATTTAATTTGTGTCTAAACTTTTGAGACAGCAGTTTATTTTTGTTACCGTTTAATTTATTGCAATATGCACAATTCCACTTTTCTTTGTTATAAATATTGTTTATATGTACAGCACATTAATTTCAAGCAGTGATTTGAAAATTGAATAAATATTTTTCAAAGTATGTAAGAATTTCTTCATTGTCTAAACTTTTGCGTCATAGTGTATATATCCTTTTGGCTTGCGATTATATTTAGTGATATTATTGATTATGTTTTAAACAAACGGAATTTTATATATTTTAATGAAAAAATTATGTTGAAACGGACTTTCTCTTACATGCAGTATTGAAGCTTTTTATGAAGTTTGACTAAGATGGGTTTTATTACTTTCATTAATGAGTATAATTTATTACGTGCTATAATAGACAAATTTACCACCTAAATTTATCTGAAATCCTAACTTTGAAAATTTCAAAAATAAAATACGTATGAGTTAAAAGAGACGTTTTATGATGAATGCAACATATGATCCCTTGAGTTTTTTTGTTCAAAAGTAAAAAAAATAAAACTGAAGTAATTAACAGTTAAGCCGTTGACTGACAGAGTTGAAATTTCAGTGATACCTTGTGATGTTTGTTGAATTAAATTTGTTGTTAGCTTACAATTTTGTAAATTTAGAAACTAAGTTACTCTTCGATTTTGCTTACTATGTGATATTTTATACACGTATTCATCAGTTATTTTAAATTATTCCTCGCAGTATTGTGCATTTTTTCGTTAAGAACGTTCATGTTTATTTTCAAATATTCTTTCGCAGTAGCGGTAGAAGGTACTTTCGGCACATTTTCATTGTTTTTCAAATGAGTTCTTAATTTGTCTTTCACGTATGATTTTCTTATTCTTTTTTTCATGTTTTATATGAACGTTTAGAAAAAGGAGTGATAATTTTTAATATCAATAAGATACACTGTATTATTCAAATTTGTGAAAATATCTCTGTTTAAAAAGAAATTATTTTCTAAATTTTGAGTGTAAAAATTTAAAATGAAATAATGATACACTTTCAATTTTTTCCTTTTCAAACTGTGCACTTTTTATCAGATAGTGTGTCATATTTTTATTATATTTTAATAACTACAGGGTTCTGTAATCTTTTATCCTTTAATTTTTTTCATCTGAATTTATTTCTAGGGACGTTCTGTTCACAGTCTCCCAATGACACTTATTGGAGTCCTCCAAATTCTGGGTGGCCTTGTAGCATTAAGCCTGCCAGAAACACGACTGGTGAATTTTCTCAATCAGCAACCAGTCATTCCTCTTTCACAGTGTGCAGAAACATGGACAGAACATAACTGCTCTAAGTGCCATAGCACGCCAAAGTAATAGACTAGTTTAATTTTCTACCTGATCAATTTTCTCACTACTTTTCTTTAAAATTGTATGTTTTCTTTTTATTATATGCATTACCATACGTAGTATGTATAATTGCATCTTATTTTTAAACGTTTTTTTAATGTTAGAAAAGAGGGAGTGAGAGAGGGGCAACACAAGAAATAGACTGTGAAAAAAAACCGGAAAAAAGAAAAAGGCACTTTTTTGTTCTAGGGATCTTTGCATAAGATAGTCTTAAGAAAAAGCAATTTTCCGCCAAGTGATATAAACAGTATTAAAAATGAAACGGCAAGAAATTAATCAATTTAGAATAGTATATGGCTTATTTAGGTCACACAGGTTGTATACTTGTTATTATATTATTATATGGCTTATTTGTGTTTATATATATAAAACAAAATAACAAGTATGTATTACAAGTACGTATTAAATTGCGTAAATATTGAAAAAAATCCTCCTGCCTTTGATACAAGTGCATTGATAGTTACTTCATACAGATATATGTTAAAGTATAGTTCATTTTAATTTAAATAAAGGTTGCCAGAAAATGCTTTCTAAAATTACGAGTTTTTTAGGTAGCTTTCTTTACAAAAAGCTACCTATTGCAGCCGTTCGGAGGAAAGCGATTTCAAAAAATTTTGGTATATTTTCATCGATCATGACCCCCAGACCCCGAAACCACCCTCCGTTCAAAATTGATATATATATATATATATATATATATCAATATATATATATATATATATATATATATATATATATATATATATATATATCTGACCTATGTCACACTGTAACTCTCGTATTTATGAACCGATTTGGATGTAATTCGGTGTGTACATAGTACATACCAATGTCTCGACCGAGTTCGTTGGCCAGTTTCATCCGCCATTTTGTTTCAAAATGGCGGCCATTTAAAAATTTTAAAAAATTTTAAATTTAAAATGTGGTACCAAAAAATTGAAAATAGACAAATATTTTTTTCTTATGTATTTGACCTTTATACAAAGACTCCGTAGCAGTTTTTGTTTTGTCTATATCTTAAAAAATGGCTGAGTTATAGCATTTTGAATTTCTAGCGAAGCTGACATTTTGAAACGTCCTGAATTTTGTCACGCGATAAAAGGCGTATTTATGAACCGATTTGGATGTAACTTCGTTTATACATAGTACAGACCAATGTCTCGACCGAGTTCGTTGGCCAGCTTCATCCGCCATTTTGTTTAAAAATGGCGTCCATTTAAAATTTTAAGAAAAATTTAAATTTGAAATGTGGTACCAAAAAATTGAAAATTGAAAAAATATTTTTTTCTTATGTGTTTGACCTCGATAAAAAGATTCGGGAGCAGTTTTTGTTTCGTCTATATCTTAAAAAATGGCTGAGTTATAGCATTTTGAATTTCTAGCGTGGCTGACATTTTGAAACGCCCTGATTTTTGTCACGCGATAACAGGTGTATTTATGAACCGATTTGAATGTAACTTGGTCTGTACATAGTACATACCAATGTTTCGACCGAGTTTGTTGGCCAGCTTCATTCGCCATCTTGTTTCAAAAGGGTTGCCATTTAAAAAAAAATGTAATTTAAAATTTAAAATGAGGTATTAAAAAATTGGAAAATGAAAAAGATTTTTTTTTATGTGTTTGGCCTTGATACAAAGATTCTGGAGCAGTTTTTGTTTCTGAAAATTTGTTCTTTTGTTTATATCTTAAAAAGCGGTTGAATTATAGCACTTTGAATTTCTATCATGGCTAACACTTTGAAACGATCTTCTATTTGTCTCGCGATACCACACGTATTCGCCTATTTCGATGGAAGAAGGCATGTGGATAGTATACATCAATATCTCGACCAAGTTCGCTGGCCAGCTTCATCAGCCATCTTGTTTCAAAATGGCGGCCATTAAATTAAAAAAATATATATTTAAAGTGAGGTGCAAAAAAATTAGAAATTGAAAAAGGTTTCTTTCTTAAGTATTTGACCTTGATATAAGGATTCAGGGGCATTTTTTGTTTGTCTTTATCTTAAAAAATGGCTCAGATATAGCAGTTTCAATTTCTAACGTGGGTGACATTTTGAAAAATCTGATTTTTTGCCTGCGACAGCACTTGTATGTATCAACCGATTCCGATGTGAGTGAGCATCTGCACAGCAATTACTAAGGTCTCGACCAAGTTCACTGGTTAGCCTCATCCACCATGTTGTCTTAAAATGGCAGGCACTTTAAGAAATCGCCGAATTTGGCAGCGAAATATAAGTTACTTTAAATAAAAGCAGCTTGGATAAAGCTGACTAATTTTGCGAAATTCTCATTCAAAATGATTTAGTATTGATAAAAATTAGTATTGAATCTCCTACATTCGGTTTCCACTTAATTGAGCTTCGTGTGTTAGAATAATATATGTTGGCTTTTTTAAAATAAGGAATATGAAAGCTACCTCTTCCTCCCGGCATTGGCCGGAAGGACTTTTTTAATCCAAATTCAATTTCATTAATGTCGCATAACAAGGTTTTGTACCAAGAAAACGTATCAGTAACTACAATAGCATATTTTTAATAAGTTGTTTTGTTGTTGTTGTTTTACTCTTTATGTCTCTCTAGAATTAGCATACAGAAGAGTGTTTAATTTTTCTGATTTTTACCCAAAAAAGTAAGTAACACTAAAAACATTACTAAACTAAAATGATTTAAAAATTTAAAAAATGAAATAGAGTGAAACTTTTTTGATACTACTTGTTTATCCCATTGATCAAAAATCTATCACCAAACTATAAGATTAAATGCCAATAATGGCTGATCATAAATGTTACATTCACTTGACTTTAAGCAAGCTACACGTGTTTATGTCATTAAGTGATTTTTATTTCGACGTTTTATTTGTATTAATTTATTTGCTCTTTCATTATTTAAAGTAAAAATTATATCAATTTGTATAATTTAGAGAGTGGCTTGGCCATTTATATAATTTGACGAAATTGGTTGAAGTAGTACACTTTTTTTAATATATACACAACAGAAAATGTAAATAACATTTTTATAAAACCCATAAACGAAACAATAGTAATAAATAATACTAAAGATTACCTTAAATAACTTTTTCACTGAGTTGGAAAAATTACAACTCGAATAATTTCTCACCCACAATAACTGTGTTAAAATAATAAAGTGTAAAGATGCTTTTTCAAAATTAAGACTATTTAAATAACATCTGCCTTTTTATGTTATTGTTGTTACTCAAACGTAAAAGCGATTTTATAAAATTAAAATAAAAGCGGAATGTGATATTTTATTTTACAGTCATCTTAATTGATTTATGAATTTTAAAACTCAAATTACGTCATTTTATCTATTTGTTTTAAATACTTATTTACATTGATAATTTTGTAATTACTTTATAGCCAACTAACGAATAACTTAAATAATTAACTTTTAATGTTAAAAATTCCGACAGGGTAAAACTTTCTTTGAAAATTCTTTCTTTCTTTTTTTTTTCTTTCCTCGAAAGACAGTTAACATATTATATTCGAAATTAACATTAATATATTTAAACATATATTAGTTGTGTAATTTCTCTATTAATGAATTGTTGTAATTTTAGAATCCGTAATGGCTATTTTCATGAGTAAGTGTAGTGTAAGTCACATGATAAGATTTTTAGATACCAGTTTTTTAGAACGGTAAAATATGACTTATTTTATGGGAGATATCTCATATTGAGTAAGTCGAAACAAACTTTACAAAAATAGCGGTGGCCAACAAGCATATATATGTAACCTACACTAAAAAAACTCATGGAACTAGCCTATAGAAAATAGTTTCAGAATTGTTACTTATCAAAAAATGAAAAAAAAATAATAGAATAAATTTATTTTCAAATTGCCTCTAATAAAAATGTTTTAACTTTTAGCGAGTTTTATGAAAAGTAACGCTCCTCTGTAAATTATAGCTAAGATACTTCAAGTAACTGTTATCTTTTATTTGAAAAAAATCTTTTTAAATAATTCTATTTAACTGTATAATATCATAATAAAATAGATTTCATATCTTTATTTAAAAAAAGAGTAGCGTTTTACAATATTTTTAAAGAAAGTTGGAATAAATACAATTAAAGAATGTAATAAAATTGCAAAGGATATATTTAGACACTGTAACTGCAATAGTTTGAAATTTAAAGGTTGTTTTATATAAAAAAGCAAAAACCTAAAAAACTATTAGGACTAATAACCCTCTATGCATCCTATTAAAATCGAAAAAAAAAATGAAATAACACGCTGGGCAAGAAAAACATCCAGGCAATTATGAAAAACCTGTTTTTTTTTTTTTTTTTTTTTTTTTTTTTTTTAATAGTATAACGCAATGGAGTACCTTTAAACGAGTGATACATACAATGCTCCACCTCCCACATGCAATCAAAATAAACGCAATGATTCTATAAAATTTCCCAATTAATAACCCCAATTCTAGGGCAAAAAATTGGAAATATAATACTTCAATCTCTCCTATTAGATAAAGTACGTCATCAAGCAGGAAGTTACAATTAAAACTGATTAAAATAAAAATTTACATATTGATAATTAATATATCATTTCGTAACCACCACTTACAATGATCACTGATTTTAAGAATCAAACGTTTATAAGAATCGAAATCCAAAAACATGTGCACTTTAAATTTTTGTTACTTTTCAGCTCACAGTAATGAACCACAGACATAGAATAAAAAAGAAAATCGTGTAGCCTGTAAGCAAAATTTACTGTAGTAGTCATTATGATATATATGTTATATAATTACTGAAACCTAAGTGAAGTTCTTGAGTTCACTTCTTTACCAGATTGTGGCTCTTAAATATATTTTTAGGAGTATAGGACTGCTATAATTTTTATAAAAGAACATTAAAAACTCAAACGCTGAAAGGTAAAATATTGTACAGCATAAAGTGCTAATCGTTGTTTATATATGATATATAAAACATAATTTTTTACAATTTTTATATAATTGCACCTTGTTTTTGAATTGAAATAATATAGTACCATTAATTTATACAACATTAGCATTTTTGAACAAACGTTATATAATTTCTCATAAAAAGTTGGTCACAAATACTTATATGATATAAAATGCAATGAGAAATTCTCAAAGTTAAACTCTTATACCCAATATTTAAACTCTTTTACGCAAGAAGAATAAATTTCAACAAATGAAAATAATTAAGTTGTAAGTATTTTTATAATGATAGTTAGTGTGCAGCACATAAAACTTGCATATTATCTGAGAAGCACATTTCAGCTCATGAAAATTGTTTTATTAAATATTGTTTTATTAATAAAATATTGTTTTATTAAATATTGTTTTATTAATATAATATTGTTTTATTAATATAATATTGTTTTACTAAAATTCATATAGAATACTTAAATCAATAATTGAAATTCAGTGAACTGAAGTTTTAATAAAATATGTTTATTTTTTTTACGCCTCATTGTTTTTCAGATGCAGCCCAAGGAATTGTGTAAGAGATGTAAATTTAATACCAGAATCACCAATATTCAGGTAAATTTATGTACTTAAACGGTTGCTAATTTTATTTACAAAAACATAAAAACTCCTAATTGGCTCTTTTTAAAAATAAATGTGAAACAATATAAATTATATTTTAAGTAGTATCTGGAACAAATTGGACACAAACTTAATTTGTTTTTGTTAAAATAAATCAACATCAATAACTATTCTTTTCCATAAAAAAAAATAATAATTACATAAAAGATCCAAAGCCGTTGTTAATTGTTTCATCGTTAAATTTGGTACAATGTATGTCTTTGTTTTCGATAAAACGGCCCTGATTATTGTCAAAATTTGGAAATAGAACTCACGTATATCTCGCAGTTTCTAATTTTAATTCTAATTTAGAAATTAATCGCATTTTCTAATATTGTTTCTAATTAAACTGGATACATTAAAAAAATTAAAAAAAAAATAGTGAGTCTGCATAAATGGTCAAGCAAAGTTGTCATTTTAACATTGTAAAAATTCAAATTTTAGTCACGTTATAAAATGTCGTCACCATATTTTAGAAATTGTAAAATTGCTTAAATTTGTCATTTTGTTTTGTAAAATTTTATTTTAGAAGTTTAGGAAATATATATATTGGGTAGATTACGAAAGTTATACTAGTTGAAGTCGAGCACGTATTTACAAATAAGCTTTTTTTCAGAGTTTATAAGTTTAGCAATATATATGACGATGAGGGATTTATATTAATAAACTCTTAACATTAATATATTAACAACATTTACCTTTTTCTAATCTGTTATTAATTACAAAACTGAGAACACATAAACATTTGTCTGTTCTCTGAATCTCCTGTTCCATATATTCATCTTGTCAATTCTTCTAACCAATACAATATTTTATCTAATAGAAAGTCCGTTAAAGAAATGAAAAAAAAAAACTTTCGATCGATTTTCAGAAAAAAAGACAATCTCTTTTCGGCATTATATGCAAAGAAAAAAGTTTTTTTTTTTAATGACAAGTAATAAGATTTGGTCGTCCTTAATCATATTTTATCTAATAAAAAATGCATATTGGCGGGAATTTTATTTACTGATACAAATACTTTACATTTATTTCAATTGAAGAAATACCGCAAAAGTATTCAAAACAATTTGAATTTTCTAATAGTTATAATGTTACCTCTGGTATAAAGTAGTAATCTAATTAGATACAAAACTAAAAGTTAGTTTCATTCGGATATTTTGCAGTATTCTTTCCTTCCCTTTATGATTAAATTTTTTTTTTTTTTAGCTTTATATTATTTTATAATAGTAAAATGGTCCAGAACTAGCGACTGTTTTTATATTGAAACGTACTACAATTTACAAAAATGTCTTTCTAGTAAATGTATCATGAAAATATCCTAGTTTAAATTAGGATTATTTTTAACTAAGAGTGGTACTGGAAAAAAAATTACAAATTTATAATTTGTCCACTGAGAGATATGCACATTATCCGTATTCTAAAGGTTAAATGTAATCTGTATAAAGATACAATAAGAGAAGTGTGGTAAAAGTACTGTATCCAGTACTTTAAAAAATAGTTCAAGTTTTAGTTTGTGCGATACATGAAGTACCTTAAGTTGTAAAAATGTACCAAAACGTAAAAACTTCAAATATATTTTTTCGTTTTTTTTTTTTTTTCTAATTTCAATAATCAACTAAAATAGTTGAAAATTGAAAAATGAGCAAACGTTATAACCATAACTAGTTGCAATTCCCCAGCTTGAGATATCGCAGTGCTACTTACGAAAATTTTCCCTATTTATAAAATCAAAATTTTAGAAATCATTTACCACATAGGCGTGTATTTGTGCATTTTTTTTCTTCATATACCATTTAGTTAATAAATTATCGAATTTACAAAATCAAGTGTATATTATTATTATTATTATTATTTCACTTATTTCTTTCGGTCACTGTCTTTCATAGCAGACTAAAATTTGGAAAAAAAATTATACAATCATGCTTCAAAACTTAAAAATTGAATAAATATGAGTTAAATATAATTTGATAAAAACAAATTGAAATAATTACGATTAATCTTTAAGGAGTCTCAGCAGTCTTTTACCTGGCGGTGCAATTTAGCAACATGTAACGTTTATTTATTTTTTTTTCTGAGTCTCTATAAAACATAAATGCGTAAAATGTTTAATATAGACAACTTAATATCACTTCTATTCAAAATCATTTTTTTAATATTTATATTGAAATTTTATATTTTTTGTTTAATTTTGATAAAAAAAAATATATATATATATTTTGACTTGCATGCACTGCGCGAAAGACTGCAGCAAAACTATTGGTTCAAGAGCTCCCCAAAATATTGATAATGATGTAAAACTAATGTATCTTGAACGTATACTTCATTTTAAACAATTTATTTAATTATTTTATATCAAATTTAAATTTAAATTATAAAATAAAATAAAAAGTATTTTTTTTATTGAAAAATTCCCAATTTTAAATAATCAATGCAATTATAATACTACATTTCAAGTATAAGTTATTATTTACCTTAAAATGAAGATATTTACCAAGTTTCATGCAAATTACTTTATTAGTTTGTGAAAAATGTTGCGCGCAGTGTATGCAAGTCACAAAACAATTTAATATTTTTTTTATCAAAATTAAACATGAAAAAATTATGTATACGATATATTAAACGGAAGAGATATTAGGTTGTGTATATTAAAAATTTTATGCATTTATGTTTTATAGAAACTAAGAAAAAAATTAAATGTGACATGCTGCTAAATTGCACCACCAGGTATAAAGTAAGACTCTTGTGAGACCACTTAAACGGGGGCTCGGACTGCAAAATTCTGGGTTTGCATGTATTATCGGTATTGGACAAATGCTGCTAGAGTACTGTTTAAAGGTTAACTGTTTTTGAAGAGTCTAAAAAACATATTTAAAATAAGTTTATAATGATTACCATTTATAATATTTAAAATATATTTTTTAATAAATGAGTTACGCATTGCAAAATTTTAATTTACTACGAAAGGAAATAAAAAATGAAAATATAATTTCCATGCCTAAAGGAGACAAAAAACGCCCATACCTTGTACACATATTTAACATTAATTATGTATTATAAGTTGCAGAGAATTTACAAAATTGATTTACGTATGGTAATTGATCTAATCTACATAAACATAGATGTGCTATTCTATATAAAGCTTTTTATCCAATAAAGAGTATTGGAAAAATATAGGGAAAACGCTTTTTTTTTTAATTTCGAGAGTGAAAATCTTGTTAATCACATGGGAAAATAGTTTACTCTTCTTTGAGAGTAGATAGATAAAGCAAAATTAATAGTATGGTAAGATACGTCATCAAATAATGTCAATGGCAGCCAACCAACTTCAGGAAAAAAATTATAGTGAGATGTAACAAACTCATAACACCATTTCTAATGTCATCTACAGTTTTTCTGCTGAAACATTAATAATATTGTATATGTTGTTTAGTGCAATAATAAATATCACCCTGATTGAGAAATAGATTTAGGCGCATGATATCGTTAAAAAAAAATCTCAGTTTTACAATCAAATGGAACAAGTCAGAAATTGTACATGAAACGTGAAAAATGGGGTGCGTTCGTACTATAACTAGTTTCATAAATTTTCAGATATTGGTGCAGATACAATAGCTGTTGAACGCTTATTGAAAAATGCATGAATACAAAATTTATTACGATTATATGTATTAAATTAAGTAATACGGAAAAGATGTGACTCCATCTTAATATGATGTAATCCATATGGCAAGCTAGTATTATTTTATGTCATGGGATATCATTGAATAAATTACGTATGATTGGATTCCATGGAATGAAGAAAACTTTTAAGTTTCGATTCGATTTTCATAAAAATTGAAATGACTCAACAAAATTCTACAACGATTATAGATATTAAATTTCAAACCATTCGGTTTTTTTTTCCAGTTACACATGGACAGGTTATACCATGGACAGGAAAAAAGTTATATCCCTAAAAACTCTGTGAGAAATTATGTGACTGGTAGCAATTTTTAGGTAATAACATTTATTAAATAATTCTATATTTAAATTTTCTTTAGAGGGGTTACCACATGCATAAATTACAAGAAATTTTCAAATGTACAATACGAAAAATACTGTTCACATCATATAAGGATTTTTTGATAAATTGTACCTGCAGATACAAAATATGAGTATTTCTGTGAATTCGTTAAGAAAATTTTCCGATTTATGGGTGTATTCGAAAAAATATTTTTCCACCATCAACAGTTCGATATTTTCTGAGATATTTTCAGACTCATTTTTAAAAGTAAAAATATGAAACTTACTGAGGTGATTTTTGAAGAGAAGTATAAAAGGCCATATGATTTCTTTTTCTCTCAATTAATTAGGATTCAAGTTTTAAGCAATTATTTTCTCAGTATGACTATTTTTTTTTCATTTCTAGATCTCCCGCTTCGGAAAACTCGTTTAAAAAAAGACAACTTTGACAGCATTTTTTACAATATTTTCTGCATTTATCAAAAATCGAGAAGCAAGGCACATTATGTAGTTTCTAAATAACAGAATTTCCCAGTTTGAGGCGTTTGAGAGCAAAAATGAATTTAAAAATAAATCAGAAAATAAGCAGTTTGGTTTGGAATATGTATGTGAATACTGTGTGTAACTTTAAGATTGAAGACAAATAGTTTTCTTTTTCACATTTTTATCACACAGCACACAAATGTTACAAACAATCACAAACACTGAAAAACATGTAGAATGATGAGGTGACTTTGGGGTAATAACCCGCTGTTAGAACAAGTGACGTTCATAAAACATCTTTTGGGGAATACTCCCGCTATAAGCAACAGAATAATTGGGGATAAGACCCGCTATAGCATAATGTGCCACAATGGCAGCTCAGCAACAACATACTATACTTGGGGATAACACCCGCTCGAATACACAATGTGCCGAAATGGCAGCTAAAGAACAACTATATACTTGGGGATAAGACCCGCTCGAATACACAACGTGCCGCAATGGCAGCTAAGCAACAACTGAACTGGGTCACATGACCGCAAAGCTACGGAGCTCGTTCGGCATGCGCACAAGGTCCGAACATGCCGCCCCGCGTTGCAATGTGCGTAGCACATTCAAAATATTAAAAATACACTATAAATACAAGAACTAAATAAAATACCAATACCACAAAATAATATTACAATACAAATACAATAATGATAAGTAGCAACAATAAGGACTATACAATACAATAAAATTAAATTCTTTGATACAAAATTTAAGCTATTTTCTAAAAATAGTTCTATATTGTTCTTAAGAAAAGTTGAATGTAAAATAACATGTAAATCTTAGATGCACCTTTTAATGTTCGTTTAAGATAATACTTGAAAGATTTTACACCAGCCTCCCATAAACCACCGAAATTGGGCGATCTAGGAGGAATGAACTTCCATTCAATAGCTTCTGAAGTAAGGTAATTAGCTAATTTTTCATCCGGTCTACGAACTAACTCATGAAGTTTGTGCAATTCTGATTTAGCACCCCTAAAATTCGTAGCATTGTCTGTCATAATAGAAGCGCATTTCCCTCGCCTTGAAACAAAGCGTTTAAGTGCGGCGATAAACGCATCAGAAGTTAGATCCGTTACTATTTCTAAATGAATAGCCTTTGTTACTAAGCAAACGAAAATCGCGACATAAACCTTATGAAAAATCCCTTTTCTTTGATTTTTATATTTAATCTCAAAAGGGCCGCAAAAATCGGCTCCTGTATGGTTAAACGTAAAATTTGGAGTTACTCTTTCCGATGGGAGGTCACCCATGATTTGTTTAGCAGTAACCGGGTTGTTCCTAAAACAGACAACGCAATCATGCACTACTTTTCGCGCTAAATTTTTTCCACTTACGGGCCAAAACCGCATTCGTACGTAATGGATTAAAGTTTGGGGACCAATATGAAAATACTTCCTGTGAAAATGCTCAAATATGAGTTTTGTGAGCTTATGGCCTTTCGGCAAAATGATTTGATGCTTCTTATCAAAGTTTAAATCTGAATTTTCCAACCTACCGCCAACTCTTAAGATATTATCTTGATCCAAAAAGGGGGATAAACATTTAATTTTACTGGAAGGGGGAACCCTTGATTCCCGTTTTAAACCCTTGATCTCTTCCTGAAATTCTGCATTTTGTACTAATCTAATTAGAGAAACTTCTGAATTTTTTATTTCTGGGGTTGTGAGGCTGCCTCTGTGCCGGTCTGCTAACTTACATTTGCAATTGTGAAAAAACCTATAAACATATGCCAGTATGCGAAGAATACTATAGTATTTACCACTTATGTTGAGAAAAAAATTTACTTCTTCAGGATTCCTGAAAAGAGAAAGAAAAATATTAGAATTGAAATCATTACAGTTATTTTTATATTTTGATTTAGTCTCTGGAATGTAATCTGTTTCTGGCACAGAAATAGTTTCTTGCTCAGTCACTAAGTCATCAGCTGCTAGGAATTTTGGTCCCCTAAACCACATTGGATTCTCTACAAGAGAATTAACACTCGCACCTCTGGTCAAGAGATCGGCAGGATTGTCCTTGCTAGAGCAGTGATACCAAGAGTTCGAATCTGAAAGTGCATTAATCTCTATGACACGGTTTGCCACAAACTGCTTCCATCGCTTTGATGATCCTTTGATCCAGAATAAGGTTATTTTGGAATCTGTCCAATAGTACACCTTCGATGTGATTTTTTGATCTAGGATGGGTTTTACTTTATTGGTCAGTCTTGTACTTAGTAAGGCTCCGAGAAGTTCTAGCCGAGGCAGAGTTATCTCCTTTATCGGTGCAACACGACTCTTTGAAGTCACGAGATTGACTTCCACACCACTCTCTCTTTTTATTCTCAGATAAATTGCAGATCCATACGCTATTTTACTAGCATCAGAAAAGGCGTGTATTTCTACAGCTATTACTTGATTCAAGCAACCAAGAATTTTCCTCGGAATTTTTAATTCTGCTAAATTTGGAAGTTCTTCGAGCCACTTTAACCATTTTTCGTGCACATTAGTTGGTAACTGTTCATCCCATGCTGTCTTCTTTAGCCATAGTTCTTGGAACAGGCATTTTATTCTAATGGTGAATGGCGTCAGCATGCCTAACGGATCGAAGATTTTACCAACTGCTTGCAATAGTAGACGTTTTGAGCTTTTTTGCGATGACAAGAATTCTATTAAACCTTTGACTTCGAATGTCAGACAATCTTCTTCTGTTTTCCAGGACATTCCTAATACCTTGCTTAGATTGCTTCCTAGGCTTATTGCAGCATGTTCTGCTTGAATATTTAAACCTTCCTTTTGCCAGCACTGCAGTAACGCTTCATCATTTGTTATCCATTTTCGAAGAATCATTCCTGCTTCAGACATTATTTTGTTAGCATTCAGGGAAACATCAAGAGCTTCTCGCAGCGTATCTTCGCCAGATATAAAATCGTCCACATAAATATATTTATCGAGTAGGTGAACAGTTCTTGGGTGTAGGTTCATAAACCGCTTCATGTGCTCCTTTATTGTAGCAGATAGGAGGAATGGAGAGGCATTGACTCCAAAAATAACACGTTTGAATCTGAAGACCTTGAAAGATTTTAAACCATCATCATACCACAGAAAACGGACAGAATCCCGATCTTTTTCAGCTAGTGAGATTTGAAGGAACGCCTTCTCGATATCAGAAGAAAAGGCAATTTCGTATAATCTGAAGTGGATTAAAATATCAAATAGAAGTGGATTTAAGTTGGTGCCGGGCCATAAACAATCATTAAGGGACAAATCATTGTTATCATGAGAGCTGGCATCGAAGACGATTCGGACCTTTGTAGTAAGTTTATCTTCTTTACAGACCGCATGATGGGGCAAATAATAAACTGCCCTGTCTAAAACAGGTTCATTTTCTTGCACCTGCTCTATAATTCCTTGCTTTAAATATTCCGTGATTATTTCAGAATATTGTCGAAAAAGCTCTGGGTTTCGATAAAATTTTCTTTTTAGACCTTCCAAACGCTGTTTCGCAACATTAAAATTATCATTTAAATCCTTCCAGTCTCTCTTCCAGGGTAACTGAACTTCATAACGATCGCCTACAAATTTGACAGTTTTATCGAATATTTGTTGTGCTTGATCAGTTTCCGATATTTTCGGATCTCCATGTTTAATGCCTATAGACTCAAGCTCCCAAAATTGTTTTAAATTATCATTTATTTCATCGAAATCTCTAACGAAATTGCACATAGTAATATTGTTTGTTTGCGTGTTCTCCTCTAGCGCCCCAGTTGGGATCCATCCAAAAACAGTGTCTTGCAGAAAAAGTTTATCATTTATCTTAACTGAATTATGCTTTAAAATTCTATAAAATAATTCAGCGCCAAGCAATGCGTGAACTTTTCCCGGTTTGAAAAATGTGGGGTCCGCCAATTCCACAATATTCGGTAAATTAATGTCCGATACATTTAATTGCTTTGATGGAATTACATCCGTGATTTTGGGAACAATTAAGAAATCTATATTCTCCCTGAAAGAGCCATCTTCGTTTGTAATTACACTCGAAATTTTATGTTTTACATTATAAGTATAACCGTTTAATCCTGTAACGGATACATTAATTATCCCTTTTTTAAATTTCAGCATGTCAGCGCAATCCTTAGTTAAAATATTGACATTGCTAGCATTATCCAAAATGACTCTAAACCTTCGTTTATTTCCGAAATTATCTTCTATAAAAACAAAGCATGTACTCAATAAAATTGATTTTCTTTCTTTACTTATATTATTCAAGGTCTTTAATGATTCGTTATTTACCGAAATGTTCTTCGTTTCTCTATTTACCGCACCTGCAAGAGGGGAGGAAATTTGGGGGGAAGCCAATTCATTTTTGGATTTATTTTCTTTTTCTCGATGAAGCCATGAGCTGTGTCGCAATCCACAGGTATTACAGTTATATTTTGAAATGCAAGAATTTACGCAATGAGAATTATTCAAACAATTAATACACAGCTTATTTTTCTTCACAAAATCGTATCGTTCAGAAACATTCATTTTTCGAAACTGAGAACATTTGTTCAAATTATGAAAGGCCAATTTACACAGAATACAAGTTTTTCCATTCGATTTATCATTCGAATTTAGCATGAAATTTTTTTGTTTGTTCGAAAGAGGAATGTTTTTGTTTAAGGGTTTTGAAGCAGAGTATCTATTTACGCTTTCTAACGTAGAACTGCGGTTTTCCAAAAATGACATTAATTCATTAAATTGCGGGTATTCTGATTTTTTAATCGAATATTCAAATAATTTTCGAGATTCCTTATCTACCTTTTGCAATATAATATTGATAAGGATAGCATCAGACAGATTGTTTTGTTCATATTGTAATACTTTTAAGGCCCTCAAATTTTTATTTACACAATCAATAAAGGATCTCAATTCTTTAGAAGACTCGTAATGTATTTTTTCATAATTAATTATGGCCGATAAATGAGTGTCAATGAGCAAACGTTGATTTTCGAATCTTTCAGTAAGTGCTGTAAACAATGATTCAAAGGAATCGTCTAGACTCTCTAGTTGTTTTGCTTCATTTTTTAGCGATGCTCGCAAATAAAACAGCTTCTGAGCGTCATTTAACTGAGCATTATTTATGATTAAATTTGTAAATTGTACTTTAAAGATTGACCACTCTTCATATTTACCATTGAATGTTGGTAGTGGGATTTCAGGTAACTTAACTTTAATATTATTCGAACTTATAGATTCAATACTATCAGCATGCACATTTATTTCAGAAACTTTAAGATTTTTAAGAAATATGTTGAGACTTACCTCAAGTTTCTCGAGACGATCTTCGAGTTCATCTAACTCGTTTTCGATTTCTGGTAAGTCCTTAATATCAGGGATATCATAATATTTATCCCGTATTTCCGATACTTTTGCTTGCAGCTCAGGTAATTTTCGAATCTTTATTTCGAGCTCGGTACTCGAGTAATTAATTTCGTCTGTATTATCTTTTACGAAATTTTCTAATTTCGTTATAGCGCCTTTTAGAGCACCTTTTGTTCTATTTAATTTTTCCATAGCAGCTATTTCGCTGCGAAATCGACGGACCACTAGAATGTATGTGAATACTGTGTGTAACTTTAAGATTGAAGACAAATAGTTTTCTTTTTCACATTTTTATCACACAGCACACAAATGTTACAAACAATCACAAACACTGAAAAACATGTAGAATGATGAGGTGACTTTGGGGTAATAACCCGCTGTTAGAACAAGTGACGTTCATAAAACATCTTTTGGGGAATACTCCCGCTATAAGCAACAGAATAATTGGGGATAAGACCCGCTATAGCATAATGTGCCACAATGGCAGCTCAGCAACAACATACTATACTTGGGGATAACACCCGCTCGAATACACAATGTGCCGAAATGGCAGCTAAAGAACAACTATATACTTAGGGATAAGACCCGCTCGAATACACAACGTGCCGCAATGGCAGCTAAGCAACAACTGAACTGGGTCACATGACCGCAAAGCTACGGAGCTCGTTCGGCATGCGCACAAGGTCCGAACAGAATACATCCTTAAAGTTTTGAACTGTTCAAGTGTTCAACATTCATTTTAATTGTTGCAATACAGATTGAAAAGCGTTTAATTCTTTAATCATTACTCAAAAGATACTTAGCAGAATAAACTATAATTTTGAATTCGAATACTTCAAGCTTCTATAAATAAATTTCTTTCAAGAGATTCATAATTTGCAATTAATATTTTTTCGATAATTCATTTTTAATAAATATATATTTTTTAATTAATTTTCGAAGATATAAGGAACATAAGAAATAAAAAGTTTTCAAATTAATATACAAGATAATATTTTTCAAAAAATCCAAATATTTTGTAGCAAGTCGGTTATTAATATTGAAAATTTTAAAGCTTGTTCCAACATCTATATTCCGATGACCCCGTACCCAAAATTTACGAGTAGCATTAATTAGTAAGAATTAATGTTATTTGTTTTGTACCTGTCATATTCTTATGCGATGAATTAATTGGGTTGGCAGTGTTAGATTTAGTTTTTTTCCTTGTTACTGTATGTTAGGCTGGGCCGAAATTTTTTTTTCAATTTTTGATGATGGGTAGTGCGAAATAATTGCCACTGATGGCACTAAGTTCACACAAAAATTTGAAATATTTTGGAAAATTCCTTCATTTGACGCAAATGGCTTGAAGTTTTGTTCACATGCTGATATTTGAACTTTTTCAGCAAAAGTTTTTTAAAGGTTAAATTAAATTTATTTTAGATGTACTTCAAATGTCATGTTTAGTTTACGAAATGTTTAAATAAGCTCTAATTATGTATTATTTAATGATTATGTGTATTTTGAATTAGGCGATTTTTATAGCCTCTTCACGTATAAGTAAGCAAAAATTGTAAGTAATGTTTGGTTCGTTCTTCGATTTCTCTTTTTTGTCTTTATTACGTCATTTACTCTTCCTTCTGTTTTTGGATGCGTTCAGAGTCGCATATTTGGATCACGAACTTACAGCAAGGTTTGACAGCAATTCTGGAAGGAGGGGAGAATGAGGAAATAGTAGATGGGAGAAACTGCAAGATGAGATGTTAATTATTTTTCTGCTCTAAAATACAGAAATTGCCTTAAGAATCAAATAGTAGGAACTTTGAAGCAGGCAGTTCTTCTGAATCGCAATTTGAATCAGGGGATTCAAAAGAAGACATCCCCTCATATCCCTTTCTCACAAAGTGTTCGCCGCATTTAGAACTGGTATATTAGAAAAGGAAATTGCATTAAGAGCTTCTTCAGTGCTTCAAGATGCAGGAATTATGACAGCAGAGGAGATAATCTCGTCATCGAAAATGACAAGTTCATGTGACGGAGAAAGAAATTTTGAAAGAAGATACAGGAGGAGGATATCTTAGAGGATGAAACATTACAACAATAGTCTTTGATGATAGAACAGGTAAAATGATCTTCATAGAAAACAAAGGACAAGCGTCACCGTCGAACGAAAGATGAAGCGCATATCTTTAATGACGTGCGAATACGCACTTGTCGCTTTTTATGAGCCCGTTTCTGTTTCATGGACATCAGAAATGCAAAATGCTGAAGATTTGAGTACTCTAGTAATCTAGCTCCGATT
This sequence comes from Maratus speciosus, assembly GCA_963932465.1. Lineage (NCBI taxonomy): Eukaryota > Metazoa > Arthropoda > Arachnida > Araneae > Salticidae > Maratus > Maratus speciosus. Next base: position 69,000,364 of record OZ010789.1, read on the forward strand.
GGGTTGGCAAAGGTCTTAGGTCAAATGTTTCTACCATCTAGTTTAGACGTTTGATGTCGGTGTGGGAGTAGAAGATCGTTCGTATGGAGAATACATATCATATCCTGTAGTTCTCTTCTTAAATGTTTCCAAAGAAGGGTTTATTCTGACTTAGAAAGTTATATAATATTTTTATTATTTCTCCGCAGTGACTAGAATGTGGTGTCATATGACCCAAATATTTTGAAGCACGTTTAGACAATATGGATATATTTGTTTTACCTTTCTCTCGACGGTACCGCTTGTCCCCTTTTTTACTATGAAGTTCATTTTAGTTTTTCTACTGTAAAAAAATATGCTGGTAATTTTTCTTCCTCTTGTATCTTCTTTCCAAGTTTCTTTTTAGGTCTCCTGACCTTGTCTTTATCGATAACGAGATCCTTACTCCCTGTTGTCACAATTCCTGCATCCTAAAGCACAGATGAAGCTCTTAACGCAATTTATCGATATATATTACCAGTTCTAAATACGGCGAACGTTGTGTTAAAAAGGGATAGGCGTTTTGGAGTATCTGCTTTCGAATGCCCTGGTTTAAATTCTAATTCAGACAAACTGCCTGCTGCACAGTTCTTATTTGAATCTTATCATAACATCTGTATTTTAGAGCAGAAAAATAATTAACATCCCTTTTCGTAGTTTCTCCCATCACATACTTCCTCCCTCATCCTCATGTTGGCTAATTTCATTTTCATTGGTTTCAAATCCACATTCTCCTCTACTTCCAGAATTGCTTTCAAGACATGCTGTGGCCCGTCATCAAAATATGTGACTCTGATCGCATCGAGAAACAGAAGAAAGAGCGAATAACATAATAAAGAGAAAAGAGAAAAATGGACGAACGAACCGAACAATACTTACATTTTTGCTCACTATAGTCTGTGTTATAATATAGTCACGCGAAAATGCTATAAAAATCGCCTAATTCAAAATACACATAACTATTAAATGATACATAACCAGAGCTTATTTAAACATTTCGTACACTTAAACATGACATTTCAAGTAAATTCAGCTAAAATAAATTTAATTTAACATTTTTTTAAATTTTTGATAAAATGTTCAAAATGATGATTTGAGCAAAACTTCAAGCCATTTGCGGCAAATGAAGGAATTGTCCAAAAAACTTCAAATATTTTGTGTGAAGTTAGTGCCACCGGTGGCAACTTTTCCGCACTACTCATCATCGGAAATCGTAAAAAAGTTTTTTTTCGGCCCACCCTACTGTACATTTGTTGTCTCCGGTGCGGTGCAAAATTTCATTCCCCATCTTTACTCGCTGGAGTTGAATCAAAATTTAAGTTACTAGTTTGTACAATTTTAATCATGTGCTATTAGGTGAAACAACAAAACATGTTAATACACATGCAAGAACATTTATATCAGCGTAATAAAATAATTTTTTTTGTATTTAATGCTGATTATATTTTTCAAGTAGTGGAATTTAAATATAATTATTTAATATCGATGTTGTGATGATGGAATTAACAAATCAACACACATCATTATTTATCCCCTTTTAAAAATTAAATACTTCAATTCACAATTATTAATTTAATCAAATGTCCCCTTTCTTTCTAAAATAAATATCTATTTCTTCCTCTCTTTTTCGCTTTAAATTTCAGTCACTTTAATTTTCCCAAGTTCACCCAAAGCCGTTAATAAAATAAATCCAAAACAAATCTTTTCTCAGACAACAATCAGTATCTCAGTGGGAATACTTTCCTTGCCATTATCGAATAATAATAATAAAAGATATGCTTTGACCATATGCTCTTTAGCAGTAATGATTTTAAACACTTATTGTTAATGCTCAGTTTGATAGTCATTGCAAATGCCTCGAGGGCCCTGAAATCTATCCCGTTTACACTAAACTCGGCGTCTGGCACTGATTAATTTCATTTCTGCGTTGCTTTTTCTAAATATGAGTTTCCCATAGCCCAGCTTTGACACATCATATTTTTTTGTTTAAATATCAGTTACGTAGGCTAATGAATGCTGATTTTGAGTTAAGTGACGTATTCTTTGGGGTTATAATTGTATAAAATTAAAGTATTTGCTTCTCGATGCACTTACAATCAAATCTCTCGGACGGTATTCTATCTCTGACCGCACTACTGCAAAGAGGTAGAGCAGTCTTTGTCTCTCTCCTGTACCGGGGTCACACCGCGATTATATTTCATTGTTCGCTTGACTTTAATAAAATGCCACATGGATGTATTGGACTTATTATTGAATCTCCAGTCTCGGGTTTATTTTGTATCCACGCAAAGTACTCTAAACTGATAGGGCTGATTTGATATAGATAAAATAACTGCTTAAAACTTAAATTAACATATCACTCACACGCAAGGAAAGTAACACATCTCGACTAAAGTAAATTTCACTTGAGATGCAAAAGAAAATTTGTTGAATTTTACTATAAGATGAAATTGCAGCACTTAGCCCTGCATGGAGGAATAAAGCGTGCATAAAAGCATGAGCTCCTTAAGTATTAAGACGTAAGATGTGGTTTGGAGGGTTGGGTAATTTTACTTCACCGCACAATCCAATCCCTCTTTTGTGGCCACAAATGGACATATAGCTTAATAAAGGGATTCTCCGTATAACTACACTTATGAAACTGTTTGTGTAGCAAGATACACTTATGACAAACCTATTAGAGGAATAAAACGCAAAATGAATTTATGCGAGATGTGTCACTTTTCTTGCTGGTGAGCGATATATTTAAAAGCATAAATAAAAATATGTAATAGAGATGTTTAATAGTTAAAATTGAAATTTTATATGTAATTTATAAATATATTCTTATTTTTTTCTACTTTAATATTTTTTAATTTAATTTAAACATTACATGACATTTTTGTCAATTATTTGCCTGATTTTGTTTTGTTTACTTTGTTTAATGTTAGTCTTATACTTTAAACGAGTTTGAAATTTCCTTTTTATATAATAATTTACATGTAATTTTTTTTCTAAACCTAACAGTAAATATGTTGTAAATCGAGATTGTTCAAAAATGGAAACCCCAATTTTAGAATACAATATTTTATCAATTATTTTTGATTGAAAGAGGGAATATCGTACTTGTTTATAAAGTAGTATGTAAACTTGTATGCATTAATTTTATTTAATATTAAAATGTTTGTCGGTACATTGCATTACTCTGTTTGAATTTGTAAAGCTCCCCCCTTTAAAATTAAAAATTATTTATAACAGTATTATATTCGGCTTTCTATACCTAAGCGAAAAAATAATAAAACTGAGTAATTGTTGATGGACGTCAATATTTAAAAAAAAATTGTACTTTTCTAAGCTGCTTTATACCTTATAAACATGTCACTTATTTCATGTTTATGTCTAAATTGAGGAAACATTTATATCTATGTGGTACCCGGTATTAGAAATGAAGGAGAGACGAAACAAAACCACAGGCTGCAGCCAGACAGCAAAATATTGCAAGACACACACAATTTCCTTTCTGCTCACTGTTGCCCATATAATAGAAAAAGATGTTATGCACACGCTAAGGAGAAGGCGTCTCCGGCAGGCTTTTTGCATTTTAGGTGCGTTCGTCATTATATAAATACGTAGCACTTATATTCGTCGTTCGGTTCATCTCTCCCTTCGCATATAACAGAGCAAAAACTACCCAAACGAATGATCTGAAATTTTAAATATATAATTGTTGCACAATTTTTAAAATTCCAGTTACAATTTTATGAAAATCGGATGTATAGTTTAATTACAGTCAAAATTTCCGTTACATTACGGCCAATGTGAAAAAAAAAATATTTCAAGTGCATTTTAATGATGTTACAGCCTATCGAACAAAATGAAATTGATATGCACTTATGAAGCGTACTGAAATATACATTCAGAACAACATGCGGTGCAAAAAATACTTTTATAAATAGTTATAGTACGAACGCACCACATTTGCCACTTTTGAATGGAAATTTTCAACTTATTGATAATTGGATCGTTGTCCCTTTATTATTACAATATCGTAATATGGGAAATACGAGGGGTATTTTTTTTCAACATCCGATGGGCCGTAAAATAAAGAAAAGTGTGAATAACAAAATTGTTTTATAACCAGGAGACTAGCACAATCAAAGTTATTTTTCAACATAGTCACAGTGAAAATATATATGTACCAGTGAGCGAATTCTGCAATACCCTCTTCGAAGACAATTTCCGCCAGCTTGTTGAGATAGGTCTCGACTGCACACACGATTATCGAACTCTTCCCCTCGAAATTTTGAAAGAAGCTGTTGGACCATCAATTCCGTTTAGCGCATTACCCTCTCAATACTCAAGGCCTCCGGACTGATTTCGTGACGTATCAAATGAAGATTAACCCCTTGTAGGGCCAGCAATTGCGTTTGTGTAATGCTTAATTCCCACCGGAAATTTAGAAAAAAAATATTTCAAAATAAGGAAAAGCAATTTTACGACTTTTCTCCACTAAAGTCAGAAAACTAAAAATTCCTAAAATTTCTCTGGTGCAAATCCTGATTAATCGTAGGTGGTATATAATGTATACCGCCGACCCTTAACCCCTTGAGGGGCGGTGGGATATATTTTATTTGGTACGTCACGAAATCAGTCCGGAGGCCCTGAGTATTGAGACGGTAATGCTTAGAGCCGAGTGACTGTCACCTTTTTCGAGAGCTTTAGACAAGGTCTGGGAGGACAGCGCTTCCATCCCAACAGCAATTTTCATGACGTCTTGGAGACTTATCTCATCCCACTGGCAGCAATCTTCTATGAAGAGGGTATTGGAAAAATCGCTCAATGGTATGACAAATTTCTAAATCTCCACAGTGACTACGCCGAAAAGTAACTTTATTTATATTTGACTCCTGGTTATAAAACATTATTGTTATTCACACTTGTCTTTATTTTACGGCACATCGGAGATATATAAAAAAAAATAGTTCTCGTAATATGTTTGAGTTATTTACTGTTTACTTGAATCTAGCATTGTAATATATCATATTATATTATATAGCTCACCCACAAGAAAAGCGACACATCGCGCAAAAATTCATTCTACGTTTTATTACACTAATAGGTCTATCCTAGGTGCGTCTTGCTAAACAAAAAGTTTCGCTTAGTTATACAGAAAATTACTTTATTACGCTATATAGCCATTCGTGACCACAGAAGTGGGGCAGATTGTGTGGGGAGGTAAAATTATCCAACCATTCATACATCATCCTACATCTTCATTCTTAACGGTTTTACGCTTTTATGCCCTTTTATACTTCTGCGTGGAGAGGTAAATGCTTTACTTTCATAGTACAGTAAAAACATGTCTCTGCGCCCCCCCCCCCCCCTTTTGCCTCTCCTGTGAAATTTACTTTTGTGGAGATGTATCAGTTTTCTTGCGAGGAGCGATGTCATCTTTAAGTCAGAAAAAGTGTAAGTTTATTCAAAGTTTGAAGGTAAAAATAACCATTTTTGTTCCCTCAATTTAACAGAAATTTATTTAAATTCAGGCGCATTTGTTTTCCAGACATTGTGCAAATATAACATCAAAAATTCCACAAGTTAACATTTTATTATTCCTTTCTTGCAGCCTTCTGAGACGACAAGAGAACCAGGGATCTTATTCTGGACGTGATTCTTCATTATCAAATTTCAGCGGTCACAAGACACTTGAGAGACATCTGTCGATGGATGAATTAAAAGTGACTGTTCTTTGAGAATTAAAAGCAAAATACAAATCAAAAGGATATTTTCTGCACAATTTTTCTTCCGAATGTGCTTGTTTAGAAATATGTCAAATTTTAAATTCTTGTTGCATTTGTTACATAATACAAAACTGCAAAACGCAATGTATTTAAAATTTTAACAAAAAAAATTGTTTTCATTAACCAAAGCCATTATCTTTGTATTTTATGAAAACGATATTGGGTGCAGCCCCCAGTAACTGAAACCTTAAGTATTTGTTCTTGTACAAATCACAATTTTTTAAATCTATTTTCTACTTTTTTTAGAAAGCGTTGCAGAGATACATTAAAAAATTATTGTGGACAAAATTTTGAATAAAAAAACATAGTTTTATTACTAAGAGATTTTTTTTTGTCATAAATATGGTCAAAAACTTCAACAACTGACGCCATCCCTATTTTGAAAAATCAATAACTGAAACATAAGTGGTAACAGTTAAGACAAATAAATTACAGCTAGATAGCATTATTTTGCAGATTTTTGCAACAAAATATTTATTTTAGTTACATTTTCCTGAATTTTCAGTTACTAGTTAGGTTTAAAAAACTGGGGTTTCACTCTATGTATCAGGGTTTTTTTTTTTTTTTTTTTTTTTTTTTTTTTTTCAATTATTTGAACTTTAGGATTGCTCTCTTTTAAATGCTATAAAATGAATATTAAACCATTAATATACAAATACATTTATATTAATATGTATGAATAAATAAATAAATATATATATATATATGTGTATGTATGTATCTATTTATCTATATATTCAAGTGGATTAAGGATGAAAAAGACAATATTAAATGTTACAGTTTCATTCCAAAATATGCATATAAATTTAGTTCATTTCTTATTTAAAATATTGAAGGAAAGAGCAAACAATCTCAAATATGTTTCTGTATATATTGTACTTTGAATAATTAGTTTATCATTCAACCTTGTGTTTTATAACCTTTTATAATTTAAGAAGATGTAATTTTGCATGACCTTCTGATTTATTTTTTAAAATTTTGTTCTATTTCAAATTTAAACTTATGTGAGTAATATTGTTTCATCTGTTGGATAAATTGCAGACCGCTTTCTGTATTTTCAGATGACTTTAATTTTAGTTTAATATGTATAACTATACACATGCCTAATACACAAAACTAAAATTTTACTAAATTTTGAACGTTATATTTAAACAAAACGTAACAATTTTATTAGGTCATTTCTCATTTTTACGAAATATATGATATATCATCTAAAACAGAGTAGGTAATTAAGAGAGAATTTAAATATACCTAAGAAAAACGAATCGTTAAGAATAAAGTCACATATGTCTTATAGAATTATAGATTACGTTTTTTTTTTAAATAAAGTTTTTCCTGCTTTTATATTCAATACTTGATCAGTTTTGTTTTTCAAATTACATTTCTTATTTAGTATCTTTCTAAACTTAAAACACTTAAAAAACGTGACACAAGCAATTTAAGTTATAGCATTAATGTAAAAATTTTCTTTAAAAATAACGCGGCAATTATTTTTTTGAAGAGAAAAATGCAACTATCCGGTATAACTAAACATGATTTATTACTTAATTAGTCAGAATTCAATTATTTAATACACATTTTTATTACAGAATAAAACACACATCAACTTACAAAAAACTTTCCATGCATTCTATTATGTAAGAAATGGAAATTAATTCTTACACTACACCATATCGCCATATTTACGAAGCATTCTTATGAAAATAAGAATTCTGTCTGTGACTCACTGCCATTTTTTAAGTAGTTAACTCTGAATAAAAATCTAAATTTTTTAAGTACATAGAGCAATAGTAGACATACATCGTAGATTTCATATAGTCATGTATAAATATAACTCATTTATAAATTCGTATGGATAATCATAATAAAAGTCTTTGTATCTATTTAAGGGATATCTATGATTTTTCAAATTTTTTTACATTGATGGGAGTTTAAATTTTACATCAATTTTGAGAGTTGAGAGCTTCACTACTAAAAATATTCAATTTTATAAATCTTAGAGGAATAAAAAAAAATAATATTATCAAACATCATAATCAGACATGTTATATAATGAGAAAAAGCAAGAAAATACAAAAATATCGAATGTAAATTCAGTTTTACTTTAAGAATTTTGCAACTTTGCAGAATGATTATGAATGTGCAACCTGCTTAAGAAAAAAATATAGACACATACCCAAACTATCTCATGGCCAGTGATTTTAGAGAATGGAAAAATTACACTTTGATTGCAAAATGTGTCTTCTTTTATTATATGCAAAAATTCTAATCTTAGGTGACCATAGCTGTGAATATTACAAAGATACATTAAAAGATTCGGTGTTAACACCAATTGCTTTATACATTCAACACAATATTTAAAACATAAAAAAGTTCCTTATAAGGAACAAATAAATGCTAAAAAATAGAGGTTTGCCCGAATGAGATTTGAGGATGTTCCATTTTTTTTTTTTACTAACAAAAAAGTTGTGGTTTAGAAAATGGCTTTAGCGTGAATATATGACAAAGATGTACTTAAATTAGGCTAAGAGCCACGTTACTTCTAAACGTTTGATAAGCGTAAACATCTTAAACAACAATGCTTGATCTGTTAATGATAGCATATTTCTGGCGTAGAAGGAAGAATCTACTTTCAACGGTTTGTTTTTTCGATGACATAATTTACATAAATATTCTACATCTTATGCTTTTCACTGCCATCTATCAGCAATTTTTAACGACATTTTTTTTTTTTTTGTTATTAAAAACATCTTATCTCGATCTAACCCATTCGTGCAAACAAAAACTTTTTAGTATCTTTTTTTTTTCATTTTTAATGAATTTTTAAAGTTTTAACGAAATTATGGCACACCCAGTACATAACACTGACAACTTTAAACAATTCTAGACTTTTAAAGTAACTGAAATGTCTTCACGAGTTAGTGATTTCCAGTTTTACCTATATCTCGTGATAATATCACAAGTGACATTCATTAGTGAGTTTCTTTCATTAAAATGATATGTTTATAAGATATTAAGGCTAAAAATGACAAAAATGTCGAATATTTGTTTATTCAATTTTTCAGTGGTCCATTCGGCTGTGAATCATGACTCCAAATTGTAGATCTGAAATCCAAATAATTTTAAAGATATTTGAACTTTTCTGTGTGTTCTCACAGTGTTCTGAGTGTTCATTTACAAACTTTAAATGCATTTTTCTCAGGCTTTTATTTTTGTTGATGTTAGTGTCCCTAAGGATATTTTTCTGTTGCAGATAGAGTCTTGAAATTTTTCGTAGACACTTATATATATATATATATATATATATATATAACCATTAATTAAACATAACCTACCACCGTCAATTATTATGAATTAAAGCTGTAAGTATAAAATAAAAAAAATATTATAAGAATTATTATGGAAGAAAAAGAAAAAAGTGGACACCGACAAAAATTGAAAAGCTTATACATTGAATTACATTACGTTATCAAGGGCACAGAATTCAATGATATAAGCAAAATGGTCGTTTTCTGTGGGAAAAATAAGCTAAAGCTAAAACTTTTTTTCCCCTGTGCCCAAACAACCATTAAAATCAAGTGAATTGATTAAAAATGAAAGCAGAATAGAAACAAATAATATGAAATGGAAGAATCAATAAAATGTATTTAAATATTTATAGGATATAAAATATAAATAATAAACACCATACCGATTAATATTTCAGTATTTTACAAAAACCCACGCGCACATGGCTACCAGAATATCATAAAGATTAAGGTGAATAAAACAGTTAAGAAATCACAGTAAATGATACCAAAGGATGCAGTTAATACATTTTGAAATAAAATTTGAAATACCTTGTTAAACACATTTAATCTAATATAAAATAAATAGATAGTAATTACATTATTTAAAATGCACTATTAAATTAATTAATAACTGTTTAACAATATCGCCAAAATTTAGCTAAAAATACCCCCTGGTGTATTAAATTATAACTGAAATGGAGCTAGAAAAATTAAAATTGAGAGCTATCTTAAAGAGACAAATTTGGTGCTGCCATATATATATATATATATATATATATATATATATATATATATATATATATACTACAATAATTAGTATGGATTTAGGTCTGAGTGTTATATTTATTTTTTTTAATGTCCAAGTTAATATTTCCAAATTTTTCGTGTTTTTTTTTTATGGTTTTGTGCTACAAAAATAAATAAAAAAATTAATAAACTTAAATATTTAATTCCATACTAACTTTTGTTCCATATAATACAATAAATATAATTCACTTTAAAAAACTAAAAAATATTAAAAATGAAAAAGGTTATGAAAGTTTTTAAAACTTCAAAATTTTCAAAACGATTACATATTCAAAGTTTTCAAAAAATAACATTTAATAATATAAGGTATAAAACGAATTTCATTTAACTTATGCCCAGTTTTTCCCTTATTACCGAACTTAAAAATAGATATATAGGTACACACGAGATACGTCCTAAACAACTATGTTTTGTTATTCCAATTTATCGAATAACATAGAGAAACATACGAAACTCGGATACGGTGCAAATCCAAAATTGGTAAAATTTTTATTGGGTACAATAAAATTTAAACAGAAAATTAATTGTCTTTTTAGATATTAATTATAAATAAATGAAAATAACTTATAATTAAGATACTTTAAAACGCTGATACAAAAAAAAATATTATACATTTTTTAAAATCATAAGTAAATCATTTTAAAACCATGTGTTCCAGTATAAAGAGTGATTTTTTTTTTATTTTACAAAGCATAGTTTAAAATTTCATCTAATAATATTTTTTTTTAATGATAATTTTAAATATAATTTTTTTGTATTTTCCCCTTTTTTAACGTGCTAAAATAAAATACACAAAATATAATTGATTTAAGCATGAATTATTTCATGGTAAAGAGTCCCTCGCTATATCACTCTTCTTGGAGAAATTGAAAAAGCTCAATATTACCAACGTCATTTGAAAATTTGAGAAGTAGCCTACAAGAATATAATTTGTATTTATCTTTTAAAAGTTATTCTATGTGTATATTGAATCTTTCGCAAAAAAAACACAGTATTTTATATACTTATTATTTAAATATGCATTTATTTAAATAGTGTGCTTAATGTAGAGTGTTTACTAAATTTCTTTTTTCTGGTAAACACAGAAAAATAGCAATATATAGGAATGAGTTACTCAATGCGTTCGATAGAATGAGGCGCCTTTGTACCTTATTTTGTTGTAACTTATATAAGTAAAATTACTTACTTTTTTTAACAAATTAGTGATTTAATGGGACTAAATTAATTTTTACATGGTTGTTTTTCTCGGTTGATAATATTAAAAGACATTGTAATGAATAACGTATTTTTGTTAATTAATTGGGTTATTAATTTTGTTAATTAATTTGTTGTTATTAAAATTGGGAAAAATGAAAAATAAAGACCAATATTTTCAACATTAAATATATTAAAATGTGTATGTAATTCAATTTTAATTGGGATGAAAGATATAAGTATGTTATTTCAAGATGCCGAATTAGCGTTTATAGAGGACTCCAAACCATGAGACATTTGACGAGTAGAAAATTGATATAACAGCTTACGTGCAGGATTAAAACATAAATATTGCAACTAGAATAGAAATTTTGGTGCATACTTATACTTAAAATTGTAATAATTACCCTGAACATAAATAAATTTGTATTTAAAGCATCTTTATATTTTTAATACAAAGTTGTACTTAGCTAAAGCAAAAGTTTGAAAATTCTAACGGTATAATCACCTAAAAAATATTTTTTTGAACAATAAAAAGGAAATTTTAGGTTTCGTTTACACAGACTAACATGAAACATATGTTTTGGAAATTTCAGGAATAAATATTCAGAAGTTTTAGAGATATCCTGCGCGTTATGCCAAGAAAAGCAATTCGGAGAAAAATGAATTCAAAGATTCGAAAACGCCTCTTCAGCTATTGACCTGGTATAATTGTAAAAGCCATAACTACTGTTTTAATGAGAATTTCAAGGAAACAATTATATAAAAATGTTCAGAAAAGATAGGCGTTTAAAATGTAAAAAAAAAAAAAAAAAAAAAAAAAAAAAAAAGTCTATAGACTCCTTAAATAAAATAATTTCATACTATATATTATTATGCAATTTTATGTTGATGTCCAGAGTACATGAATTGGCAAATAATTAGTAAAGGCAAAATTTGAACCTATTCTGAGTACTTAAGATGTGACACATCCAGCTATAATGTTGTGAACCTTACGACATGATTATTATTTTTTTTATCTCATTGGATTTAAGAATTTCCTTTATACACTTGTGTCCAAAATTAAGGACCAATCACAAAATGCTAATTTTCAAGTACGCAAATACTCGAAAGGAAATAATATAATTCGTATAATTACTATTTTTACAGCACAGCTAGTCCATATAACATCTCATTGATGTCGCACATGGTCACAAGTGTCGCAGTCACTACGGTGGAGCAAAAAAATAGGAAATTCCATACATCTCATTATAAGTCTCATATTATCACTATAGGGACACCACTGACGCGTTACTGTGACTGTTGCTTTGTGACGAGTCACCATGGGACTTTACAATGTAGTTACATTGTGACTCCATTTGACTATCATCTGTAGACTCAATTTCAAAGTTATCGTGAACGCTGCATTGTGTAAGTTACCAAATAATGTCACATTAAAGTCACATGATGACTTTCAGGAGACTACTGTGAACTCACCATTGTGCTCTTTTCTGAAAAGTCAACATGTGACTATAATGTGATCTTATTTTATGCTTTATCATAATGCAACGTTCATGATGACTTTGAAATTAAGTCTAAAAATGACAGTCACATGAGAGTCACAGTGTAACTACATTGTAAAATCATCTGGTGACTCGTCACAAAGCAGCAGTCACATTGACGTCTCAGTGCAGTCACATATAGTGATCATTTGAGACTCGTAACTAGAAGTGTGGAATTTCCTATTTTTTGTCTCACCGTAGTGACTGTGACACTTGTGACCATGTGTGAGATGAATGAGATGCTATATGGACTAGCTGTGTTGTAGGCATAGTAATTATTTGAATTATATTATTTCCTTTTGAGTATTCGCTTACTTGAAAATTAGCATTTTGTGACTGGTCTTTAAATTTGGACACCAGTGTAATTTTCTATATTCTGTGTCTGTTTTCTGGATGGGTGTAATCGCTTTCTTTCTGGAAGGTGGAGAGATATGAGAATTAACATCGTACATCTTCTTCACTTTGTAAACTGTCTGTAAAGGAATAATAAAAATATTCCAAATTTCCTCAAGAGTTCGCCTTCCGCAAGTCGAAAAAAATACCGGCTTTTATCCACTCTTAATTCTTATATCTGAAAAAAAAAAAAACAATATTGAATCACATAATTTATCAAATTTACTTTTAAACACAAAATGTTCAAAGCTGTAATATTATTGCTAATTTATCGTGGATAATCTGTATTTGTGTAACATTTAATAAATCTCTAGAAGCTTTAAGGTAATCATACATTTATTATTTTGTATCGAAACTTCAAATGCATTTCATTGATTTTGTAAGTATTTCGGAATTTTGTGAAAAACATAATTCTTAACAGTATCAATTATATATGCTCTATTCCATTTTTATATTCCTTTTGGGGACAGTTATTATGATTATTATATCCAAAATTTGTGAAATAACCAAAATATTAAATATCTAATAACAACCTCTTTTTTCGAGATATATATATATATAATTTCTTTCTTTCTCCTAATTTTGCCGATTGGCCTTTGACATTTAACTTTTAATTCATAAAAATATTGAGTTTGTAAGGAAACAAAGATAGTTGTGGTTTTAATACAACAATTTGAATGCCATAACTTTTTTTTTAGTTCAGTGTTAATACATTCACAAATATTTTTTATATAAGAAAATGTAATTATTCATTTCAGCTGCAGTGCAATTTTCGTTTAAGTGATATATGAAATAAAATTTCTGTGCAATATTCGTGTCTACAAATATTGGTTTAACCCTCTAATGCTTATTGTAGAATGTGTTGCAGATCTTGAGCAATTCTGAGAACTGGAATCCATACCAAAATATCAAAATAGCCAGTGTATGTTTATTTAATAATGGATTGTCTGTTATTGAATAAAGCAAAAATTCTATTTTAAATTTCTGATGTGATCATGGAACATGTGAATAAAAAATGATCTAAATCGGAAACGCTGATTGTAACATAAATACTATCATGGGCATTAGAATGTTAAAACAAATTAGATATAATGAAACTGTTCATATAAATATAATAAATACACTTTTACATAAAATTTCACATATATGCAGTAGGATGCATTATAAGCGATTGCATATTAAAGACCGTCTTATAATGAATATAAAAAAATTACACATGCTTGTCTAAACAAAACATTTAAAACATGTAGTTAAACACAATCTTGGACATGAAAACAGAGAAAATTAATAATGAAATTATATGTAGTTTCTATAAATTTAACAATCTAATTATTTAGTTTATTCTTTTTTTATTCATAGCTTTAAAATGATAATTATCATATGTTCATGCATTCTAATGTGCAATGCTATAATGATACAAACAACAGAAATAATATATCTTACAAAAGTTGAAGTAACGTGTACTACTTTTATGGAAACATACTTGTTTCTTTTAGCTATGTTTGTTTGTAAAATTATCAAAGTTTTATTGTATATTATTTATTTAATCTAAGAAAATTATGTATTTGTGTGAAAGAATGAAGTACTATAAAAATGGCTTCAATATGTGCCGCAATTTGTAAAAATAAATTTTAATAATATATGATTGATTTAATATAATAAATTTATATATTGAGGGAATGAAATAGGTCCCATAGACATGGCTTCAATATTTGCTGCAATGTGTAAAAATAAATATGAATAATATATTATTGTATATTACGCGCGATATATGAACCTTACATTGTAAAAGAATATAAGTTTATTGTACAAAGAATTTTTTTGTTTTGTAATAAAACATATTGTAAACATATCACAGTATAAAAGGTATGGAGTATAGTTGTAACACACTTTTTCACATTTTCATCACAAGACTCGTAGACAATAAAAATAAATCTGTTTTTATAAAACCTTGAGTGTTGCTAAATTTTTTAAGCACCATATACAGAAATCATTTTAAAGTAAAAACATCAAGATTCAACATGAATAAAAACATCACCATTTGCATTTAAAATATTTTAGATATAAAATATATATCTTTCTTTTGAAATAGTTATATCCAACTGAACGTATTTATTATGTAATACTATTGTTCAACTACAAGCATTTAATTTTATGCAATTCTAAAATTTTCTAAATATTTTTCAAGCCTTATGGTGGGTTTTCCCTTTTATGTTTTTTTTCCGGTACTACTAAAAATACCCGATTATATAGTTAATTATTATAAAAAAATTCTCTATATTTTCCCCAAATTTGAGGCACATTTTTTTATAAGATCCGTTATCCCATATTTTAACAGAAATCACACATACACACACATAAAGTTTAAATGTAGCACCACAGTAATATCAACTGCATGTTTAGCATAATTTTTATTCCTTTTTTCATGGAATTCTACAGAATGTTTGCGCCAAGTTAAAGATGTTTATAATATGAAAAAATCCCTGCCGGCCCGGCCTACAGGCGGAAGTAGATTTCGAAGTTGAGTATACTAATTTCACCAACAAGAACTAAATCATGATTAGAGATAAACCCACTTTAACAATTTTATCTGGCCGCTTTTGACGAGTTTTTATTTCATTTTTATATAATAGTTATTTTCATCAGAATCGTGTTAAGGCGGTATTCAAAAAAATACTTTTCCATGCTCAACAACTCGAAATTTTATGGCACATTTTCAGATTCATCTTTAAAAGAAAAAAAAATATTAAACTTGCTGGCGCGATTTTTGAAGAGATTTATAAGCGATCTCTGTTTTTATTTTTCGTTCAATTAATTAAAACTTGATTTATAAACAATTATTTTCTTAGTAGGACAATATTTTTCGTTTCTAACACAATCGCTTCGAGAAATTCTGCTCAAAATGCCAACTTTGACATCAATTTGTGAAAAAGATATATGATAAATTAAGGGGAATTTTATATCTTCTGAATTGACGGAGTTGTGGATTTTTTTCTTCTTAAACTCCTCCTTTATGTTTTCGTTTTTAATTTTTTTGCGATACGAATTGGTCCTATCAAAAACTTGTGAATATAGTTATAGATAATATTAAGGAGATTTATAAAAAAAAAAATAATTGGATTTGATATCTTGAGAATTGACGCAGTTATGAAATTTTTTCACCCAAAACCCCTATTTTTTGCTCGCCTTGAGCCCATCTTTAGTTTTTTTTCAAAAATCTATGATACATATATTTTTTTGTCCTATTTTTAGAAGTAATAAAAACTTTAAACTGATTTGATGTGTACAAAATTTAAGAAGTTATGGGGTTTTTTCATGTTTCACAAAACCCCTGCCTATTTCCATCCCCTTGGTCCGATTTTGCACATTAACGAACTCGAGCGAGATCTTATGCCCCTTGATTTTGTGTATCAGTTTGAAAGAGATTTGAGCAGAATTGTGGAAGTTATCGTGTCCAGAAGTAAGTGATATATACAGGGTGTCTCAAAAGGTCGCTTACAAACTTAACATGCTGGTCTGCCATATCATGATAAACAAGACTTACATAGGAACTTGTGTTCGACCGCTAAAAGGCGATGATCGCAGGCTTACGGTAGAGTGGAAAGCGTAATTATTTTAGGCAAAGACGTTACAGGGAAAGGATGAATCGGTTTAGTAACGCAGAATTGGTTGGCCGATATGCATTACGTATATGGCGCCGTGGATAGAAATCCACGAGCCGTGGTACGGATGTACCTTGTGCCTTCCCAAGCAGATGTCAGACAAGTCATGTTTTGTTTAAACAATTGCATCGCAGATTGCGTGAAGCAGGAACATTCCAAGTATGTAGCCACATCGGTCGAGAACGTACTACAAGCATGCCTGTCGTAGAGGAAAACGTTCTACTGGAATTTGACAGGAACTCGCAAACAAGTCTCCGAGCAAGCAAACGGGTCTTGGGTGTACATCGTTCCAGCATTATGCGCATACTGCATGAGGGCACGCAACACTCCTACCACTTACAAAGGCATTGTGCGTTGGCGATTATCCCCAACGCGTTGCATTTGCAACAACGGGTCGCACAGTCGATTTTCATTCGTGGATTTGGTTTTCGAATGAATCCTGTTTCACACGGGACGGTGTCGTGAACCTGCACAGCTCCAAGGTCTACATGCCCCCATGCACGTCAACAACGTTTCGTCGTAAACGTTTGGGATGGTATTATCGGTGACATGTTAATTGGCACTTACGTACTATACCTCAACGTTTCGACGGGGATGCCTGTCGCATTTTCTTTGAAAGAGTCTTGCCGGAATCGGATGGGTGACGTTCCAGCCGCTACACACCAAAACATCTGGTTTCAGCATGATGGAGCGCCTGCTCACTTTAGCTACACTGTGAGAGAATACCACGAAAGGACATATCCTTATCTCTGGATTGGCAGAGGCGGACCAGTCACACGGCTACCGTGATACCCCGACCTGACTCCCATGGATTTCTATCTGTGGGGACACACGAAGTCCATGGTGTACGAGACACTCATAACATCGGACATGGATTTCGTCGCCAGGATCGTGGAAGCGGCGGCACGTGTCCGTGACACACCTCCCCATTTTGAACGGGTCTGTGAATCCATGCGTCGACGTTGTGACGCATGCATTGCGACGAATGGAAGGAATTTTGAACACCTTCTGTAAATTAAACCGTGTTCTTTAATTAAAGTCATATTAATACCTCTTTCGATATCCTTTCTTTCTTACCCTCCACACCTGCGCTCATCGTCCTTTAGCGGTCACAGTTTGCATTTTCGAACTCAAGTTCACATGTAAATCTTCTTCCTCATGATATGACAGACCAGCATGTTAAGTTTGTAAACGACCTTTTGAGACACCCTGTATATATATATATATAGACTGATAGATAGATAAAATGTTTCACTGAGGGTGGTTTTGGGTTCTAGGGCCATAATCGGTGTAGATCTGCAATTTTTTTTTCAGAAATTCCAACATAAGGGAGAATGTAATAGGTAGTATTGCACACGAAATCTACCTAAAACGGGAATTTAACTATACTTCTTAAATATTAAGCACATCTTTCAATGTGGATTTTCCATTCAAATATCTATCATTATTATTAACACTTTGAAAATTATCATTATACTGAATATATAAATGATTTATGTGAATAACATTGACTGTTTTTTTTCCAAAATTTAAATATCACAAATTTGAAATAATATATTAACCGTCTTTGTCCAGTTCTCATGATTTTCACATGTTATCAGTTCATTCTCTACTAGGCTTTAAGTGAGTATTTCAAGTCCATTCAAATGTTGCTTCGGGTGATTGTTTTTTAATGTGAAACACGTCTGTGTGGGGATATTGTTTGAAGAGAAAATTCATTCGTAAAGGTGAAAACGACATCGATAACGGAGGTTCGGGGCGAAATGAATAAGGATGTTTAAGTATTCGTTACAAAGGTATGCTAAATAACGAGAAAGAAATATTCTAAAATTGCTTGCCGTATAGTGATGGAATATAATGGTATTTTTTAAATGCTTGCTGTATTATTATTTCACAAACCACAATATTTCATACAGTAGTCATAGATACTTCCATAACTGGCAACTCTAGGAACACTTTTTTAATTCATAAAAAGTATATTATATTTAACTCGCTCGTACGCATTCGAAACGTTATCATACGAATTGATTTTTTTTTCAACTGAGTAAAAATTTTCCCATACAGGTAATCTAACCCATAACTTTCACTTTAATTGCCAATTCTTTTTAGTTATTAAGTGTGATGATGGAATTAACATATCAGCACATATCATGAATTATCCCCCTTTTAAAATTAAATTCCCCTGTTTACAATTTAAATTTTACGCGGTACTTCTTTTCCTTTTCAAAAAAGTATATATATTTCTTCTCTTTTACGCTTAATAAATTACATCCACTTTATATCCCAGGCTTACTCAAAACCGCTAATAAAATAAATAAAAAACAAAGCTACTTTCTCATCTTAAAAGCATTACTGTGCGAGCATACTTTCCTTCTGTTAATGAATATATAAAAAAGATAATCTTTGACCATATGCTCATGTTTCAGCAGTAACTTAAACACGCATTGTAATTCTCCGTTTGATAGTCTATACAAATGCCTTTTCGGCCAAAGCGATATCTGTTAATATTAAAATCGGCGCCTGGCATCTGCGTTGCTTCATCTAAATATAACTTTCCCATTGCCCAGCCGTGGCATATCATATTGTTGGTTAAAATTTCAGCTACTTAAGCTAATGAATCTTTGGGCTGATTTTGAATTCAAAATGTTCGTTAAGTGACGTATTCTTTGGCGTTATAATTGTGCAAAGTTCAAAGTTTTGCTGCTCGATGTTTTTACAATCAAGGCTGTTGGGCGGCATTCTATCTCTGGCCGCACTACTGTAAAGATGTAACGATATTTGACTCCTGTATACCGGGGGTCCTCCCGCTAGAATATTATATTGCTCGCTTGTTTTAAAAAAATGCCACATACATATTTGGACCTTTTATCTGAATCTCTGTCATGGCCTGCGTTTTTGCATCCTCGCAAAGTACTATAAACTGATACGAATGATTTGATACAGATAACATAATTATTTAAAATTTAAATCAATTTATCTTAAAATGTATTGAAACGTTATCTAAGAATTGACTTTTTTTTTTTTTTTTAAACCGAGGGAAAATTTTCCCATACAGGTAATCAAACCCATAACTTCTGACTTTAATTGCCAATTCATTTCAGTTATTAAGTGTGATAATGGAATTAACATATCATCACATATCATTATTTATCCACCTTTTAAAATTAAATTACCCTGTTTACAATTTAAAATTTAATCGATACTTCTTTTCCTTTTCAAAAAAGTATATATACTTCATCTCTTTTACGCTTAATAAATTACGTTCACTTTATATCCCAGGCTTACTCAAAACCGCTAATGAAATAAATCAAAAACAAAGCTACTTTCTCATCTTAAAAGCATTACTTTGTGAGCATACTCTCATTCTGTTAATGAATATATAAAAAAGATAATCTTTGACCATATGCTCCTATTTCAGCAGTAACTTAAACACGCATTGTAATTCTCCGTTTGATGGTCAATAAAAATGCCTTTTTGGCCTGAGAGATGTCCTGTTAATATTAAAATCAGCGCCTGGCATCTGAGTTGCTTCTTCTAAATATAACTTTCCCACTGCCCAGCATTGGCATATCATATTGTTCGTTAAAATTTCAGTTACTTAAGCTAATGAGTTGGTGGGCTGATTTTGGATTCAAAATGTTCGTTAAGTGACGTATTCTTTGGGGTTATAATTGTGCAAAGTTCAAAGTTTTGCGGCTCGATGTTTTTACAATCAAGGCTGTTGGGCGGCATTCTATCTCTGGCCGCACTACTGTAAATATGTAACGCTATTTGTCTCCTGTATACCGGGGATCACCCCGCGAGAATATTATATTGCTCGCTTGTCTTTAATAAAATGCCACATACATATTTTGGACCTTTTATCTGAATCTCTGTCATGGCCTGCGTTTTTTCATCCCCGCAAAGTACTATAAACTGATACGACTGATTTAATACAGATAAAATAACTATTTAAAATTTAAATCAATTTATCTTAAAAAGGATAAAGAAAATCAATAGCATAATTAAGCTAGATGGACTGAGTGACTGTCGGCTCAATTCACACAGACAATATTTAGCAATAACATCTGCAGTGTATTATGAAACAATTCAGCAAAATAAGACCACGTGTATTGAGAATCGGTTAATTGATAGGTAAGTAGGTATAATTTATTAATTGTACCGATTATTATTTATACCGATAAATAAAATTATCATACGAATTGACAATTTTGTATTTTATTAATAAACGTACAAGAAGCTCAATACGTTGAATATTGACAAATAAATCCAGACGTTCTGGGTTTGAGCCAATAATTGTCGGAGCACAGCTCGGGCTTCCCTGCAAAAATTACACTTTTCTTAACACGATAGCGTCCAAAATATTCGTTGCATCGACACAAAAAATAAGCTGGACGTCGGTAGTGCCATAATCTCGGCGCGTATTTAAAATCTTAAATATTCGTCAACCGTAACAGACTGACATTGACGCTGTCGATAAACATTCCTTTCATGTCCCTGTCCCGTGTTTGTAACTTAATGCGTTACTTACGACCATTCTTTCTTATAAAATAAATGCTGTTAGAGTGTCCTCTATTAATCCTTAAATTTGTACAAAAATTTCGGATCACACTCTATTTGATTATTTGTAATTTTTATTTCACTTATAGCTATTGTTGAGTAATAAATTCGAAAAATAGAAGCTGTTTGTTATATCCGAGAGGACTATTTCATTTTTGTATTGCTATCAAAAGAAAAATGTTTAGACAAAGGAAACAGAAATTGTACAGTTCTATAAAAAGAAGGTCATCAGCGCTTATTAACTTCACCGCAGACCATCGTATCAAAACATGTCTGATAAAAATCGATTAGCAATAACGTCTACTAATAAACTGTCTACCATGTTTGTTAGGGTTTCGTCTACATGTAGAAATTTAAAACGAATGATTTTGGCATCATATTTTAATTCTTCGGTAAATATTATATTCGGATACTAAAGGGGAACGGTGGAATAGTTTAGGGACTATGCAGGTTTAATGTATGGAACTCCTAATATTAAATTTATTTGCAAAATAGATTGCTACATGGGTACACTGCAAAAAATAATTGTTGATTTTACAGTATAATACTGGCATCTGAGGCGCCAGTATTATACTGTAAAATTAACAGCAATAAACCGTAATATAAACAGTAATATACTGCTAAGTGGTAATATAATGGTATATTTCTGCATTTTCATTTATAAAACGGTATGCTACTGTTTATTTACGGTTTATTACTGTTAATTTTACAGTATAATACTGTAAAATCAACAATTTATTTTTTGCAGTGTAGTTCTTTAATCATAAGTAAAAAGAACTTGAAGTAATGCGCTGTAAATTTAGATTCGCGTATTTGAAGCTTTTAAAAATCTACTCCTGTAAAGAGTTATGAATTTCACATTATTTTTGAAAATTAATTTCCAAAATATGTATATTTTATAAATCAGTTTAACCGAAAGAATTCCAAATCTACTTGGCCGAATAAATTTCCGTATCATATCTGCATGTGTAATGTACCAGAAAAATTAAATATATCGTCTAAAATAAGTGTTTTAAAATTGGTAAAAGGTTGATAAATGTTCTATATCCAGACGTCCAATTAATCCAAATTTAATTATGCATTTAACCTTAACGGTCAAAGTACTTTTAATCTGTAATGTAACAATGGGACCGTAATTTACGCAAAACTTTATTTTTAAATAAGTAAATGCATTTATTCGTATGCATAAAAAACCGAAAGTTTTGTTTAAAAATACCGTTGTCAGTATTACATTTGTAGATTAAATTTAAATGCCGCCACTGTAGCGGCATCGACCACAAACAGGTATCTATTCCCATTCTTACTAATCAAATTATACTAGTCACATTTTTACATGATGAATTGACGCGGGGTTAGAAGTGTGCGGCCACTGAATTCAACACCACTGTACTAAATGTACACGAACTTGTAAAACCTGATTAGAAAAGAGATTCGTTGTGAACAGATTATCTAGCATATTTATATTGATAGAATTACTAAAACATTTCCGGAGATACGAAATCAAACACTAATAAAAATAGGTGTTCTACCTCAGTTGAGCTAAAAGAAAAGAACTGAATAACTATTATTATAGAAAAAAACAACTTTTTTCTATAGAAGGATATAGGAAAAAATAATAAGCTATTTTGTTAATTTTATATTTAATAATTTATCAAATTAGACAAATGAGAAAAGAGCAATTAGTGCAGCAGTTTATGTACTTATTCTGATGGTATTTCGCAAGATGAGGGAGTAAAAATTTTAATTTCACTGCAGTAGACACTGGATTTTATGTTTTTTCTTAAGTTATTCCTTATATAAAATCCTCAACACCAACTTATTTTATTGGAATATAGTTGAATGAATGTATAAGTTTTGTCAATTATACAGACATCGTAAGTGCCTGTTGCTACTTAATCTTTAAAAAGAAGTAATATAACATTTTAGTGGTCAATAAACTTTTGACATTACAAATCGTAATGTTAAAAGTACCGTGTGTGTACAGACTTGCGCATAATTACGGCATAACTGCACTTAATTTGATAATATCATTTTCCTTTGGTGAGGCGTGTTTTAAAGATTTTCTTTTTAAAATATTCATATCTTCTTATATATATCATACAATACGAGAAAATTATTTTAGCTATAATTGAAAGAAAATAACCGAAAAAGTAAATTATAATCTTTAAACTGAATAAGAATTTTGTAATGTAAGTGTACAATCATATTTTAGTTCAGCTATAGATATCTACATGGAGTACTTAGGAAATATTTTTTAGATTATATAAAACAATCTCGCATATTTAACTTAGTAAAGAATTTATAATTTTAATTATCTTATAGTGTACTGATAATTATAAAAAAGACTTTTTTTTAATTTGTATAACATGCATACTATGAAGTCGTATCTGTTTACCACTCATGTACCTTTTCCTCCCATCTAGTTTTAACTGTATAAATTTCTGAACCCTGTATAGTGACCACCTGTTTATCTTGCCCAGATGATTATTGATCTATAGTCGGTCAATTTACTCAGTTTAATCATTTTCAGTATTTATTTTGAAGAATACATTAAAAAACAATGTTTTAGCATGAAACTGTCGATAAATAAATATTATCAATTAAATCAAAGAGTGTATCAATTAATTGCACGTAAAATTTTTAAAGTAACGTAACAAAACGAATTAATTTTGAAGAGAAATCGATACAGAAAAAGAAATTCCAGCTTTTGGAAAAATGCATTTGGGAATTGTAATTTCTCGAATAAAAGACTGCGTATCACTTTTGATTAATTACATTTAAGAAAATCAAATTAAGTCTTCAACTTGGGAGAAAGTGTTTCTTTTTTTTTATCTAGACGAAATTCAAAAGGGGAAAATTAAACTTGATTATCTTATAAGATTAATTGATTTTATGTAGCTTTACACTTAATTTTAACAATGCATGGGATTATCAATATTCCCTTAACTGATCTGTTTTCTGTGTATGCATTACATGATAACAATTATTTTACAAATTACATCTTTCTGGCTTTCAAAAAAAATGTTTTTTTTTGTTTCAAAATGAATTATAACATTTATATTTTCACCTTGAAAAACAGGCAATGTTAAGTTTGTTTTAAACTAGCTGGTTTTCCTTAATATAACTACCTTTTTAAGTAAAATGTTTAATAAACATTTTATTATCAATATGATAAATATAGTTAAACTATCATTCCTTGATCGTCAAATAGTATACAAGATACTTAAAATTAGAACTTATGATTTATTTTACTAAAAATATGCTAAAAAATACATGAAATAGGTTTTTTAAAACACAAAAAAAGTCGAAGATATGAAATTTGACATCAAAGTGGATCCTTTCAATTGTTCAACAGTCATCATCGTGAGAAAAATTATCTCAAAATTTACAATTTCAAATATGTCCCTCAATCTTTTGAAAGAATTAGATTTGGACTAAAGAGGTGTAATGCCAACTTAATTGCAAAATCATCTGTTAAAATAGAAGAACTTGCATACGGGAAAATAGACAAAATCAATAATGACGAAACTTCAGGAATGTATACGATACGTTTTACAGATAAAATAATTCTGAAAGAACTCAATTACATAAGCATGA
Source organism: Maratus speciosus (assembly GCA_963932465.1). Lineage (NCBI taxonomy): Eukaryota > Metazoa > Arthropoda > Arachnida > Araneae > Salticidae > Maratus > Maratus speciosus. The sequence goes on from OZ010789.1 coordinate 69,025,206, forward strand.
CAACTAGGAAATTTAAAGACAAGCCTAAGGCATATATCATAGACATAAAGTATAATAAATTCTCAACAACACTATGAAAGTTAAACCTGAAACAAGGCATCTACATAGGCTTCAAAAACGCAAGAATCATAGCTCATACTTTTATTACCCATCTATAATCAGAGAAACCATGGAAATTTTAACTCAAGGAAGAAACACTTGCAACGTTATGCTCTCCTACAATATACATGGGATCTGGTATAAGACACTAAATGTCTCTGGAGAAATTGGATTTTAACTATTGAATACCCCTCTCCTTCTTTGGAATAGACTTGTCTCCAGATATTTATCCGACGGCCATTCACGATCAATATATCTCAGAAATGTACCCTGATGGTGACTATTTGAAAATTTGAAAGCGCTTGGGTGTCGAAACATCTTTGAAGGTCATCTACGTTTTAAAAGAAAAATATTTTATGTATTTATTAGCACCTTTCAGGTAAAATAAATCACAAGTTTTAACTTTTAAATATTTTATAAATATTTTCATTTATTATTTCTGTGCAGCAACACGCACAGGAAAACTTATTGTGTTGAAAGAATTTTTTTAAGCAAGACACTGTGTAATCGTTAAACAAATTTACGATAATTAATGCCGTCTCATAGAAAGATAATATGAAAAAAGAGAATATTTTAATTCCTCTAAAAATGTATTGCTACAAAAACATATGGTTAACCTTTCAAATGTCTGTTGTAAGAAGATTCGCATTCATTTTGTATTTACTGAAAACTTCAGATGTTGACGAATGCCTTAATAAATTTCAACTTTTTTAAAGGGTTTAGTTTAAAATAAAACTAAAACCTTAGCCTATGTAATGATATTGTATTGATTGGCATAATTTATCAGCTATTTATAAATTGTCTACATAAAAAATATTCTTAGGGTTCCTTTCTTAAAAAGTAAAAACGGAACCATTTTAAGATCGCTTCTGTGTCTGTCTGTCCGTCTATCATAGCCATTTTGCTCGTAAACGTGGAAAGTCCAAATTGGGGGAAGTAGTCAAGACTACTAACCCACATATTTACAGATTATTAAACATTCACAAATATATTTAGGAAAAATCTAGATGGACTACTAAAGCTACTTGAAAAACAAAATTTCTCTTTGTATATCGTGTGGGATATCGTGTGAAATCTTTCCGAATGCTGAAATCAAAAATACATTTTTTTTTTTTTTAATTTATGAATTATAGTTGCAGAGATATCGTCCCAAATGTAGTGCCAAAATATGCCTCCCCTCCACTTCTATTTCCGAATCTACTCAAACTAAAATTATGAAAAAATAGAGATAGTAGACGTTAACTTAAAACTTGCAGGAAAACTCTAGCGATTACCCTAGGTCACATAGTTTTTGAGAAAAGCGCATTTTCGCGTTAAACACACATTTCGTTTTGCGGGCATTCAGCAAAGTGTTGAGGAGTGCTGTGGTACCTTTCGTAGCAGACGCATAAAAGCATTGTTGATAATGCTTTTCAGAAAAAAAAAATCGGTAATTAGCTAAGATATTCACTCTTAAAACACGGACGGTTTGGACATACATAATGACAGTGGCGAAGTACAATATGTACCATAGGCTTTTAAAGCGTGGATAACAACATTTAATGATACATTTGTGTAATGCAATGCCTAGTAGGAGTATAAAAGCACTGAACGTCAAATTGTTAAATACAGACTAATTTACTTAGAATTATTCGCATAAATACTATGGAATTCGCGGCTAGTTTGCATTGGGTGGATCACTCAATACCTATCCCGTGTCTTTAAATGTTAATTAAAAACCTATCTGGAAAATACACGGCACGGACCCAGGCGGCGTTGCATTTTTGCGACCTTCTTTCAAAGCGCGCTTAGAAAAATGCCAAGTTTAAACTTTGAAGAAGCGTTTTGTTTTAGATACACTTTAAAAATAAAAGATTATTACTGCGCTGAATTTAGTTTTATGAAATGACAAATTAAGTTTAAATATGCACTACTTTTATTGTCAGTACCGAATTACGTTCATCATGAGCAGATTAGTATAAGATTAAAAAATAGGGTTATACAAAATAGCAATATTTGATATTATTTAGGATTCATATTTCTTTGAACTTTTATGGTACACCCATTCAGACTTTTGTAGTATATACATCTGTACTCAACTCTACGTTGTATAGTTTTTTTTAAACTTATTGTTATCTTAGCAACGATTTTGTTTTAATAATACAGTTAATAATTAACATATTTATTGTACGGAACCCTCAAATCACGAGTAATATTCGCATTTCGCCGTTTATTAATTTAACTCTTGAAAACTGTATAACAAGAACTACTTTACATTAATGTTCAAGCGGTCTTGAAAATTAATATATATTTAAGATTAGTAAACTTCGCTGTGTTGAATTTCAGATATTGTAATAGATTTTAAGGATTAAATAAAATGAATACTGTGGTGTCCTCACATTTTACCCAAAATACAAGTACTGTGAAAATACAGGAAATATTCATTATTGTTAAAGTGTGATATTAACAGTTAGATCCTGTATAATTGATTGAATAAGTGAATAGGTAAAAATATACACAAAATATTGTATCTCTGGCTGCGTGTAATCAACAATTTTTGTTAGAAAAGTTTTCTGTGCGATTAACAAAAACTGAACAACAAATCAAAAAGAATTTATTCATTTAAAATTAATATTTTCATTTCCATTAATCATACCTATATAAAATGCAACGATCATTTCTACAGTTCACAATTCTAAACAATAAATAATATGTGACAGAGGGATAATAAGTGTCTAGATAATTGAACTGCAAAATACTTATGGAGCTATTAAATCAACAAGAAGAAAAATATAAATGCAATATTTTGTCGTGTTTTCAAAACCAATGGGATTTTTTTTTTTTACCACGTTATTGTAAAAGTACAAATCGAATTAGGTTCCGTATTAAAAAGAAATATTATTAAATGAAGCGAATTGAGAAAAAAAAACTGTATAGATTATATTCCTTGTTTTTTGAATAAAAATATTTTTTGGATACCATTTTTCATTAATTACTTGCAAAAAATAGATAATGAAGAGAGAAATTAAGTATTTTTTCTTTGGCTACTTAGAAAAGTGTTGTGCCATCACGCAATAGTACCATTAAGGAAATTTCTTAAATAATGCACCTTCTAGTACCTTAAAAATAAATAACCAATAAATCATTACTTTATATAGCATAACAAATATTGAAAAGCTTTTAATCATTGGTACAAAAAGTGTCGTAAGCACTTCATTTCTTAATCTCAAGTACGAAGTCTTAAATGCGCTGAATTACAGATAAGAAAATAATCTATGTGATATATCAATCTTGTTGAAATAAATATATTTTCCAGCATTTACTTCTACATAAGAAAGGTGTCTTTTTTAAAAGTATTAAGCTTGTTTCGTACATAAACTCGAAGAACTTTTGAAGCTTTTATTTAGTTTCTGTTTAATTGGGAGAACAAATTAGTTCTGCCCTTTTCTTTTTTTGTCTTCAAATATGCATTTATTTTAAAACAAAATGAAAGAACAGAATAATCAAAGTTTTATACATAGCTTGGCTGCTACTACCTCTCAGGCAATTTCCGAATTCCAACTCGAAAAAATAACCCGTCATTTGAGGCAATCCAACATTGGAGTCAATTTTTGATTGCTTCAAAAGAAGTAAACCAGTTACTTGCTACACCGTGGCGCTCCTGTCGGAGCAACCAGACATTAGAGGGAATAATATCTGGAGAATACGGCGGTGCGGTAAAATATCGCATTTGAGCATTTTCAAACATTTTTTTTTTGTTTTACGATGTTTGCGAAAAATCCTCTTTCAGCATCTATCTTTTTCAGTTCATAGGGCACCCAATTCCCTTTCTTTTGAACCATTTCCATGGATTTAAAGAATACGAAAGGGTTTTGTTGACTGTCTCCCAATAATTTTGTAATATCCACTTGCTTTTAACTTGGATCTTCATCCGGAAATGCCTCTAAATTTTTGTGTTCGAATCTTTTGGCTGCAGTGCCATCGCTAAAGCTTTTTATTGGTGAGGGAGAGAACCTTAATATGCCAAGTCAAATTTCAGTATTTGCCAACTCGTTTTATCTAACTTACCACAGTTAGAAAATGTAATATAGTTCTTATTTGTTAAAAGTTTAATAACATTCCCAATTAGTTTTGTAATTTTGCCAAGTCTATCAGAAATAGAAAATATATTATAGTTTTTATTAAAGTTTAAAAAAAAATTGCCAATTAAGTTTGTAAATTTGCCAAGTGTAATAACATTCCCGTATGTTTGTGGGGGGAGGCTCCCACCGTCCACCCCCCTTAGCGAAGCCCTTGTTTGGCTGTCAAGAGCAAAGCTTGTCTTCAATCGCTGAAATCACCATTCTTGAAGCACCGAAACCGTTCTCTACACGATTTATCAGTTGATGCAGCGTCACCATAAACATTCACAAGCATTCGATGGGCTCCAACTGCACTTTTTGTCAAATTAAAGCAGAAAAAAATAACTCCCGCATATGCTGCTTAGTTAACACAAAAGTATACATATTCAACACAGTAAAAAACGTTTTTTTATTAAACTGAAAGCGACATAAACGGACTATTATTCACATACGTCTAACCTTTCTGAAACCACTGAAATCAGCTGTCACTATAAAACATACAGAACAGACTGCGCCATCTTTTAAAAACATATCGAACTAATTTTTAAACCCAATATTATAATTATGAAAATTTCGTGCGTCAACCACCGGACATTCAGTAGACTCGTGTGTTGTAAACTTGTTCGGAATTCATAGAAAAACTTGAATTTCTTGGTTTTAAGACAAGACCGCTATAAATAAAAAAATTAAGTTTAATTTTTATTAAATCACAAATAATGAATTTTATTTCATTTTGCTTAATCTAATCCTCACTAGGTAAGTTATCGGCGTAAGAAAAAAAAAAAAAAAAAAGCTGAGTTAAATCTGCATTATCTAATTTTAAATTAAAGTTATCATATACGCAGAAAAAAAGAAATGTTCATGTTAAAAGTTTGAATGTGAATTTTCTTACTAGGATAGCTATAGCGTAAAAGAACGTATCAGGCGAATTTTCTTATCAACATCTTTTGTCGGTAGCAAAAGCTTATTCTGTAAATTAGAAAATAAAAATGTGTAAATTTTAGTTTTATTTAGTACGTTATTCTAAACTTGTAGGTGGTTTAAGCAAAAATATAACTTCGTCGAATATACGCAACTTATTTTTAACTTTAGTATGGCTGTCATACTGCAAAATATAAAAAAATATGTATGCTAATTAATACATTTGTCTGTCTAGAAGGTATATCTATATTATAAAGGACAAACATATTTGCGCGTAACGCATACGTCATTCTGTGAATCAGGGCCGAAACTAGCCTTTATGGTGCCCGGGGCAAGCATGGATTTTGGCGCCCCCCCCCCTCCACTACAAAGTAAATTTACAAAAACAATTTTACTAAGTATCTAATATACAACTTATTATTAAATTTAAAATATATAAAACTGAACTACGTAATCAGCTTTGCCAAACATTGATTCATTAAAACCTTGAAAACGGAATCAAAAGGAATTTTTTTTTTCTTGTATAGGCCTAAATGAGGTCAACATCTTGCTGTACGTTTGTATTTTTTCATCATAGTAGGTTTATTGTGTAATAGATGTGTTACCTGCTATGATAAAAAATGTTTAAAGCGGAATTTTTCCCGATTCTTGTGATTCCCTCTTAGAAACTTTTACTACACCTCAGCCTCCTCACAAATGATGAGTCTAGATACGCCACTGCAGGGTGGCAAAAAGCCTAGAAATGCCAGAAAGACGAGAAAAAAAAATCATTTTGGGCGATAAAGGCGGGGGGCTTTGCTTTTCTAGATATGACGTGACGTCCTGTGCAAGATTTTTTACCGTCCCACTACAAATGCTGTACTCTTAAACAAAAAACGGTTTTACTAAGAATTTTACTTTGTGCATTTCCCCTCCTGTTCGTTTTTATTGTCCGGGCAGCCATCGCCCATAGCAAGACGGAAAGAAAAAAAAGAAAGAAACTCAACGCTGCTTAGCGGAAAAACAACAAACAGCTTTCATGGAATTTTTTTATCTAATAAAAAAGTCAGACTGTGAGGGGTCGCTTCGCACTTGTTAGCTATCAGTAGTGGACAGTGTCCGACAATAGAGATTGACCTTGAAAAATGGTAGTGATTTTCCTACACAGGAAGTGAAAGATACAAGGCAAAGGTGAAGATGAAAGGCATAGTCATGATACTTTTGGAATGGGAGAATGAAAAAAGCCTTTTTTCTTATTCATTTGCAATTTTGTATTGTAGATGAATCTTTTTATCTATTTGTAAAGTGTAATGCATTTGATTAAGTTTTCCTTTAAATTTTCCGGCTGCGAGACATTTTTGTACAAATTTCGTATATGCAGTACAGAACCATTTATCCGGAATGCTTGGGGTCAGATGTATTCCGGATAACTGGTTTTTCCGGTTAACTGGTTGTGCATTAAAGCAACATCCATTTGATAAGTTTTGTGGAATATGTGTGGTTGGGACATTATTTCTTATTTTAAATTATTAGATTATTTGGATTAAAAATCAATGCAAGAAAGATCAAAAGTTAACCAGAGTTTAAAAGAAGGAAATTTATGGGACTCTCTTAGGAACAAAAATTCTCCTGTTTCCTCTGCATAAAAATTAAAACATCTAAAATACAACTAAATATGTTTCCATTTCAAATACTAGATGTTGTCATCAAATTATACAATTGTTTCAAGCAAAGTCTATGTCAAACTGGCAGTGTATGACACCTTTTTCTGCAAAGATTCTGAAATCTTTCTATCAGAAATATCATTCCGGATAACTGGTTTTCCGGTTAACTGGTTTCCGGATAAATGGTTCCATACTGTATATATACATTCTTGTATCAAACGTCAAACAAAATCTTCATTCTGGCGCCCCCTTCACCTTCTGTTAAAGCGGCGCCCGGGGCACGTGCCCCCTCTGCCCCCCTCTAGTTTCGGCCCTGCTGTGAATGACAACACTTTGAAATTTGAAAGGAAATTTCGGTTTTGCAATTTTCGCTACTTTTCACATTTTTAATTTTTACATCAGCTGCACTTTTTTGCAAATTAAAGCATAAAAATAAAACCTCCCGCATATGCTGCTTAGTTAACACAAAAGTATACATATTCAACACAGTAAAAAACGTTTTTTTATTAAACTGAAAGCGACATAAACTGAATATTATTCACATACGTCTAAATTTTCTGAAACCACTGAAATCAGCTGTAACTATAAAACACTCAGAACAGCCTGCGCCATCATTTAAAAACATATCGAACTAATTTTAAACCCAATATTATAATTCTGAAAATTTCGTGCGTCAACCACCGGACATTCAGTAGACTCGTGTGTTGTAAATTGTTCCGAATTCATAGAAAAACTTGAATTTCTTGGTTTTAAGACAAGACCGCTATAAATAAAAAAATTAAGTTTAATTTTTATTAAATCACAAATAATCAATTTTATTTCATTTTGCTTAATCTAATCCTCACTAGGTAAGTATCGGCGTAAAAAAAAAAAAAAAACAGTTAAATCTGCATTATCTACTTTTAAATTTAAGTTATCATATACGAAAAAAAAAAGAAATGTTCATGTTAACAGTTTGAATGTGAATTTTCTTACTAGGATAGCTATAGCGTAAAAGAACGTATCAGGGGAATTTTCTTATCAACATCTTTTGTCGGTAGCAAAAGCTTATTCTGTAAATTAGAAAAAAAAAAAATGTGGAAATGTTAGTTTTATTTAGTACGTTATTCAAAACTTGTAGGTGGTTTAAGCAAAAATATAACTTCGTCGATCATGCGCAACTTATTTTTAACTTTAGTATGGCTGTCATACTGCAAAAAAAAGAAATATGTATTGTAATTAATGTATTTGTCTGTCTAGAAGGTATATCTATATTATAAGGACAAACATATTTGCGCGTAACGCATACGTCATTCTGTGAATGGCAACACTTTGAAATTTGAAATGAAATTTCGGTTTTGCAATTTTCTCTACTGCAATTTTTTAAGCTTCTAAACATCCCACATTTTTAATTTTTGCACCGTCATATACATAGAAAATACATTTTAAAATGCAATTTGTTGAAAGCTATATCTCAATTTATTTTTGAGATATTAATTTTTTTGTAGTTTTTAATTCTATTTATTTAATGGTGGAAACTTGAGTACTCCATTTCTGTGAGAAATAATGGGAAAATAACATAGAGGAAAATAGCAGATTACTGTATATATTTGTTGCCATTTTCTCATAGCAACTAAAAAAAATTGTAATTAAAATACCTGCTACGTCAAGAATATCGTCGGCTAAAAAAACCCGGTGAATTTTGGTTTTAATTCACTTTTATATATCAATTAAATGATTTTAAGTTTGCAAAAGATTGCACCCATTTCTCTTTACGAAAATGTATTTTAACGAATATCTGTGTGATTTATTTTCTCAGCATTTACTTAATTCGTATCAAAAAGCTGAAAAAATGCAATATTATTAATCCGTTTGAATTAACTTTTTCCGAATATTGAAAAAATAGAAATAAATGATTTCTTTTAACACATAGAGTTATTATAAATAAAAAAAAATGAAGAAGGCATATGAATCATTAGATAATTGATTTGTCTTGCCGAGTTTCTTAAATGACATTATCGCTTTTGTTGTGTTTCGTATTACTCCGCGCTAGTGATGTCATATGCATACTTTTCCATACATGTTGTTTACAACTAGATCTTAAAAGTCAAATGCTTTAGTGGATGCGAATGACGTCGTTTTATATAAATAAAACGTGTGTTTTAATTCATAAAACTGAAATAAGTTTTGTAGAAGTGCGTCATTTCCACTCCCGCGGATTTGAAACTCTTCACATGTGGAAATGTTTCACTTTTGAAAATAACGTAATTGAAATCACACACTAATAAATCGCAATGTTTTACAAATTTTTATCCCGTCTTTATAGTAAAGCAGTATCATACAGTGTGCGTGATCATATTGGAAGTCTTTGTCCAAAAAATAGCAATTCATATTACAGAATTTCGCAATTATCGACTGGATGAATTTGATTCGCCAAGTTAGACAAGTAAACAACGATCATCTTGGCAATAATTCCAGGTTTAAAATACTGTCAGGTTCCAGAATTTTTTGACCAAAAGTCTCTCAACTAATAAAATTTTATTGCTATTGTTTAGGACATTCTACAATAATTTTATAAAAATAACATAATTTGCTTAAGGGGGTAGGATACCTTTGAACACACCGATAAAGTAAAAAATATCACTATGTTCGAAGCTTCAAAACTTGTGTGAAAGTCAAAAATAAAAATCAAACTTCATTTAAATATGAAGCTCCTATTTAAATTTATATTTAAAAATATATATGTACTTGTACAGTCGTGGAAAAAAAAAAGTAAACACCCACTACTAACTCCTCAACAAATTATAGTAGACGAAAGTTACTGGTACCGGACGATTGGAAATAAAGTCTACTTTTAAATGGTGTGTATAAAATTTGCTTAGGGGGCCATATACATATTAAAACGAATCCAAACTTCATTTTTTTCAATGGCAGTACCCAAATTTAACGAGATATTTCAAATCTTTGGTTCAAAATATGCCTAGAAACCAAATTTTAAGTCATTCGAATGATAAGTGTTTGAATTATAGACATTCAAAATTTAGTACTTCTAATGTTAAATTACATTTTCATATTTTTATTTATATCTCCTGAAATTATGCTCCTAATGAGCTAATTTTTTGTGTGGCAATAATACTAATATACCCAAACATAAATACGTTAAATTTGCAATTTTTATAATTTTATGATATGAATTATGAATTATGAAATTAATATTCGAAAAAATTATGAATTGCAACTTACAATTTTTTTGATGGATTTCGATTTATTATGTCCTGCTTTATGGAAATCCGAAATTTCACATTTTTCTTCCAAGTAGTTTTCAAATTATGCTTAAAAAACGGCAAAATGATGGTTTAAGGGACCGTCTATGATAGAAGTGTGTAAATTTTGAAATTTATTCTGCTTTCCTGTAATCAAACAGGTTTCATTTACGCTTAAAGGTGCCTTGATCAAGAAGGCGGCTCCCTCGGTTAAGAATCGAGTTCGGAAATTCAATTTGGATACATCCCTTAAAATACGCTCGTTTTAAAATAATTAATTTCTCGGAAACTTATGGCACGAATTGCATAAAAATTTGTTTATAGGGTAATTGAAAGGTCTAGAGTTCATTTATGCTGTCAGAATTGTGCACTGCTATTGAAAAAAAAACAAAGTTATGGTTGGTTTTAATATGTAGATGGCCCCTTAAACAAATTTTATATACATCATTTAAAAGTAGACATTATTTCCAATGGTTCGGTGCCAGTAACTTTCTTCAACGATAATTTGTTGAGAAGTTAGTAGGGGGTGTTTACTTTTTTTTTCCACGACTGTACTTGTAAATTCATAAATAAATATTGAAATGATAAGTTTAAAAATATATGATAATAACAGAAAAAAATCTTGCGCGCATGATAAAATCTGAAAATTTGCATTTAAAGAGGAAATTTTGGTGAAAATAAATACATAATAGTGTTACCTTTATACTAAAACCAGAATATTTGAAAAAAAGATTAACTAAATTAAAAAATGAACAGAAAACTAAAAATTTTCACTAAAAACAAATATTTTCAAAGTAAAAAAAACAGAAAAAAAAAAAAAATATTACCTTTTTCAGGTTTTAATTTGTAGATAATACATAAATGAATATGTGTTGACAATTTCTTTTGATTGTCATGCATTATTTTTAAGTAACATTGCGCGCAGTATCAAAATTCATCATTTTGAATAAACGCAACGCAAAGTTTAATTATCCTATGTAGCCTTGATATATATAGTCTTCATAAAACTACCATAATTAGTAAACTAATGAGAATTTTCCAATGCGGTTTGTTGCATATTGTTCAGAATTGATTACTGAATCAAAACATGTATTAATATGTTTTCGAAATTTTTTTAGGTTTAAAGGTTTCCTACCCCCTTAATGTAATTTTTCATAATTGTCAGTTAATTCTAATTATAAATATGACTCCTTACTTAATGAAAAAAAATTATAAGCTATCTATCTATCTCTCTATATTACAAAGGACAAACATATTTGTGCGTAATGCTGACGTCATTTTGCGAATTGCAATACTTTCCGATAAAATTTTGGTTTTGCAATTTTCACTACTGAGATTTTTAAACTTCTAAACATCGTACAGTTTCAATTTTTACACCATTAGATAGCAAAAACAATCTACTTTTAAATGCATTTCTCTTTAACTGTATGTTAATTGGGTACTTTTCAGTTAGCCGGGCGCATATATTACATACTATGTAATGATTGAATCCCCTTTTTCTTTGAACGCTAATATTTTCTTTTTGTAGAGAAAAGAAAGCGTTCTTACACATAATTCTTTTGTAAAGAGATTATGTAACGTAATGTTTGTCTTTTTTTTTTTTTTTTTTTCTCATTTTGCCAGACTCCTCTCAATTATTATACCGCCGGCGGTATAGGAAAAGAAATCTACTTTCAAATGCAATTTGATTGAAAACTAAATTTCATTTAACTCACTTATTATGACTTTATAATTATCAAGTACTTTTTTTTAAATCTCTATTGCGTATTTCCATTAAGAAATAATAATAAACAAATTTCACATAAATCTAAAAATACTGTTCCAAGTATTTTTCTATAACGAAATTAAAGCTGCATTAATAAATAAATAAAAGAATGATATTCAAAAAACACAAATATAACATGTAATCAAACAATTTGCATTTTTACACTGCCAAATACTTTGAAATATAATTTGCTTTAAAATTGTATCGCAGTTTACTGATTCGCTGTGGTTATTTTTTTTTTTCAAGTGTCTATCATTTTTTAGTTATCTCAGTCACATGAAACGAAGATTAATCGTTTACGATTAATTACGAACGATTTACCTGTTTGCCCTTAAAATAGTGTAAAGAGTTCAGAATTTGTTTCCGGCTAATATACCATAGAAAAAATAAAACTTCCTCTATAAATAATTAAATAAAATAATATAAATGAATACAAATTTAACAGATATGTAACTCAACTACGTGCTCAAAGTAATGAAATGATCAGAAAACAAAAATGCTGGTGTAAGTAGCAAACTCTTCGACTAATAAATCCTGGCATGCGTCTAATACGAAAATATCGCTTTTGATAAATTTCAAAGCTTTATTTGATTGCATAATTAATATTTTTAATATGCAAATGATTTTTTGGTGTTAGATGGGAATCTAAAAAGAATACTATATGTAAAAAATTTATTATAGTTTTCAATTTTAAATTAAAAAAAATGATCTTCACCTTTGCTCTGTAACCTGGAAAGCCCGGGTTCGATCTCCTAGTAAACATAAATGAAAATTGTCATGAATCTGGCTTACAAACTTCAATCTTCATTTAAACATAAAAAATCAATTTTATTTTAATTTGATTAATCGATTTCTCGCTAGGGGTGTAAGCAGCTTAAAGGAAAGGTAAGATTAATCTGCCCTACCTTATTTTAAATAAGAGTATGATCGCCATAACAGAAAACATAAATATAATCCATTTTATAATTTTAGTTAGTCAATTCCATACTTGGGATGTAACAAGCGTTAAAATAATCACGATTTTTTTTTTATCAGTACATAAATCTGAGCATACCAAACTGTTATTTTCTAGATTTCATTAAAAGAATTACTGTAGTCAGTTTTTTGTAATACAAAAATTTCAGTTTAAAAACTTTTTAATAATATTCACAGAATATTTTTTTAATTTTAAAAACAATGACGACTATAGAAACATGAATTTTTGATTGGAGAATTTGATAACAATTCTTTTGGATTTCGTGTAAATTTGATGTGCTTTTAATTTTAGAAATATAGCAAAGTATATGTACGTATTCAAAATATTGTTCACTATTTTTTTTTCAAAAACATCTAGAATTTTCATTAATTTACATTTGCGAAAAAAAATAAATGTATTATTTTAAAGGTTAATTATTAATACTATTTAAATATTAGATACTAAATAATTTTAAATAGATTATTTGAATAAGTATAATCTTATAACTACGAGAAAAATGATAAAAATTATATATTTAAAAAAAAAAAAAAACTTTAACTTATTACCTTTTTGCGAACAAATGCCCAAAGAATAAACAACCTAACCTGAATTTTGAAAATATTTCCTTTCTGTCCAACCAAACATATCATTAAAAGTCTATCGGAAACAAAAGTTTTAGGTGGAAGTACACAAATACAGTTGAGAATTGGCTGGCTTAAAGCTCTTTAAGAGAGATTTCAAATTACTTTATAGATGCTTAAAAGAATTTCGAAGGATTGGGAATTTTTTAGAGACAGCAATACAAAGTTTTAATACATTTTAATGTTTCGTAATTACAAGTGACATTTTTCACATGTTTTATGTAAAATCAAAGTCTCTGTGTGTTCCTCACGAATCCGGTTGAACCGCCTCATTGATCGTGGCCATATCAGGGTTAGGCTCCCTATGGAGAAATCGGTACCAGCTTCAACAATGAGTAATTATTGAAAAATGCTACTAATGGCCAGAGTTGCCAAAATAGCGCCAAATTTTGACAAACTTCGCAAAGTATCGTCAAGTTTGGCGGTATTTAGCCAAATTTGGCGACAAGAATAAGTTGTCATATATGAAGCCAACCTGGCGATAGCTGACTAATTTGGCAAAAGTCAGATTAAAAACCCATTAATCTTTCGTAATCAAGCTCACCGCTATTTAATTTAAACTCCGCGCATTGAACGCTTTTTTTCGAAATCTATGTGTCAAAATTTAAAGTGTAAAAAACAAAAATGTACGTATTTACATCTTCATCCCGATGTTACAAATAAAATAACCACCACTAGACGGCGCTATGCAATCTGAACTCCTAACTGTCCAATTTTAATGTGCTTTACATAGCCGGATACGGAAATTAAATTCTCGGTATTTTTCCAGTAGAGGCGGGCCTTGGCAAAACAGAGAAAACTGCCTTGGCGTCGAAGAAAATTTGGCAACATTTTAAAATGTGTTATTTTCATCTATCACTGCGGAACAAGCGAGAAAAACTGCTCTTATTCTTGCACATGTGTTGTATATACACTATATGGCGAAAGGTGACCGGTCACTTGCGATTTTAGACGTTTTGTTAAATATATAAAAAAGTACACGAGGAATTAAACTGAAACTGCAGGTGTGTAAACAGTATAGTATAATAGAAAAATATTATATCTGTTATTAAGAAATATATACATTAGCATTTAAAGAAAGACCTTTTATAAAAATATATATTGCATTCAAGTATTTCATATTTATCCATTCATAAAACAAATACTTCAAGTAAACTGAAAAAAATTGTTTTCCTGTGGAAACATCAATAAAACTGAAATCATTAAAAACACTTTGCACGTACTCCATTACTCGTTGTATTCGCTCAAGTGTAGAAGCTTTATTCAATTATCTTTGAATTCGTAAATACATAAGTTATTAGCTTTTGATTTTACGCTTCGTTACCTTTTCATTTTTTATCAATTTGCAATTTAGCTAAAAAGATATAATGTGTTCCTTATTAATACCACAAACTTTTAGGGTTAATATTTATTCATTTTGGTAAATAACATTAGTATTATTTTACTGTTACGGTATTATTCGGTTTCGTTAATTCTAAGGAATTATCATTGTTTGGATTGCTTATCTAAAATTTATCTTAACCGTACCTAAAATATATTACTTTAGCTCTTATACAGAGCTAAAGAATAGCAAATATATCTTACATACAGAGCAAACAGCTTAGCCGAATATACAGAGTAGGTCAAAATAACTGCCAAAATCCATTATTCTATGCTTCATTAATTAAAAGAATGAAAAAAGTGCAGTATAAGCAACTAGTATTTCACTTCAAATTTACAAGGTATGAGTAGTAATTTAGTTTTAGTTGAGATAATTTTAAAGATAAGTTACATTTTTAAGCAATTAGTAGAGCCTTGTTTATTTTTACATGTAAGCTGAATCAATGGCCACTGAGCTTTTATCTTCATTCATTTTTTGCATCTGAAGCGCAAAATCTATAGGTTTGCTTTTCGTCCGGCAGGCACATAAGGTAAAGTGGGTTGCAGCCACATCAATATTTTTCGTCATAAAAGTAATAGGTATATATTTAAAAATCTATAGGTTTGCTTTTCGTCCGGCAGGCACATAAGGTAAAGTGGTTTGCGGCCACATCAATATTTTTCGTCATAAAAGTAATAGGTATATATTTAATAATCTAAATAGTTCAAAAAATATCATTTAATATGAAAAAATATTCTTCAAAAATATTCTTCAAATTTCTACACTTTCACCCTTTCTACTGTTGTACCTGTTTTTCATAATCATAGAATAGACTGGCTTTATAGAGTGACCTCTATTCGAAGAACCCGATTTCTTGCGTTAATTAAATTATTTTTTCTTCCACATATTCCGCAACTTGATATAAAATTTAGACATTTGCTACTTTTCAGTGCTAAATCTCCCGTTTTTGCATTCGCACTTGGCGATTTGGCCGTAATGAAAATATTAAGGGATGAAAAATGAGCAAAAATTTGGAGTATTTTTATTGCTGATTATGTTTTTAACTGTTACATCACTGTTTGTTTTTATAAATATTAACTGTTATCAATGCATGTTTTAAACCTTTGAGCTAAAGAAGTAACTTTATGGTTTTCTAAGAGGTTTGTTATAGCAATGATTTGCTTCATGAAAGTGATGTATTATATGTCTTATTATTAAACGTTTAGGATATTTTTTCTGTATGATTTATATACTAATTTGTATATTTTTTCGTTTCTCAATGAAACAATAAGAAGTTCATTAAACAGAGTAAATTAAATCGTAGTAACAAAATTTAATGGTAAGTTTAATATTCTAATTATTTAATTATTGTAATTATTTAGAAAAATATAACAGGTGATTATCTGAAAAAATAATTAATTTTACATTTCTAAAAGTAACTTGTTTTCTTCACTTTAATATTAAGTAATTTTTTTTGCATATTTAAACAGTAATTAATTGCGTCCCACCATTAAAATATGCAAAAAGCCACCCCTGTATTCGTTTATATTTTAAGAGTAAGGCTGAGCTTTCCTGTTAGCTAAATCATCGAAATCCTCCAAGACTAAGATTTATAATATATTTTATTTTAACTTATACAATTTGTAATATGTACGAGTTACCTTATAAAGATGTTACATATCTCCTTATTATTTTTATTTAAGTTATGGAATTTTTCATTTAAAATTTTGAATTTTGTCCAGTTGAACGATATTTATGGTGTTTCATAAAGGAGTCTTAATTTTAAAATTCGATAATGCATTAACTCTATTAAGTGTAAAGATTGAACTTGTGGACTTGTGTTTGAGATTGCTGATATGTTTTGTATACAGTGATTTAAAAAACAGTTCAAATTTTAGTCTATAGTTTGTACTGCACTTTCTTAAACTGTAAGTAATATTCAAAATAGCATGTAAAAATTTAGTGAATGTATATCAGTTTTATTTTTCTATATCCACCAATTAAAAAGGGAAAAATAAGATTTGTATTTTAAAATATATTTTAAACTTTTTAAACATTTTCTTTGAGCATTGTATAAAAGTGTTTATATCCGAAGTGTATTTTTGAAACATATCCAAAAAATGTGTCACATCTTTCTGTCAGTTTAAATACTTATGTATATATGAAACAAAGTGACACAAAAGAACTATAATTTTCTAAAATTCGCATTCTGTAGTTCACTAATGTCTGTATTATAAAGGACAAAACTGTCAAAAGAGATTCTTCTATTGCTGGACAAACGATTCGCGAAGTTACTTCTTAATTCCTACTAAACACATCATGTCATCTTTTAAAAGGACAAAATGACAGTAATAAAACTAAACTTAAAAAAAAAAAAAATGTGAGGGTTATTTTTTTTTTTTGAGGTGGGGCTGGAGTTTGAAACTTTCTTTATCTTTTCTGCTTCTATTCTTTAAGTACAAAATAACAGCTGAGTTTGCACAAAAAAAAAGGCAGATATCGCTTAATCTTCAAAAATATAACATAAACATGAACCGAAGTATACAATAATCGCTTTCACGTTACACATGGTACCTAGAATTGTTCTTTATTATTCGAAAATACTGAAACAATTTTACATTTGATATTTAAAACAATATAAAAAAAAGAAGTTTTTTTTTTCTATTTGCTGCCATTGACTCTTGGAAATATTTCAGACTAGTTTTTTTGTTGTACTTTGGAAACTTTTTCGATTAGATTTTTCAATACAGTAATCAGTTTTCACAAACCAGAATACAAGTTTTTAGGGTGCATTTTTTTAAATTAAACTTTTTCAGCCGTTTAATTGTATTTATACATGCAGAAGTCATAAAGCACCTTTAATTTTAATATTCGTGTTAAATCTGTTAATTTATATCGTTTTTGTCTGTAACAATGTTTGTTTAACCCATTATGTACTGAATTATTAATTCATGAAAATTTTATCTTCTAAGGCATACTTCAAGATTTTTTGAAACTACATTAGAAGATTTACATAATCGTTTAATAAATATTAGAAGGATTTTAGAAGAATTGAAGGATTTAGAATGATTAATTAAATTTGAATTTATAGGGATTTTGTGTAACATTTATATCCCCACTCAAATCTTTTATTTTAAATATTTTTCATAGTATTTTATTGAATTAGAAAATGTATAAATAGAATGTTCTTACAATAGAAATTCTTCCGAATTGAAAAATCGCCCCCCCCCCTCTTGACCAAAGCGAAGTAAGCTGAATCGTGGATAACTAGGAAGAGGTAATTGTATATTTTCTTTCGTAGTTATATTACATTTTCCGCGATTAAAATACAGTTGTCTTTTTTCTTTTTTTACAATGTATTTATATTATTCGCAAATGGAAATATATAATAAAATTCACTGAATAGAGAAACAGCAGAATATATCAGTTTTTAGAGAGAAAATATTAACTCTAAATGTTTTAATTTGTGAAATATAAAAATAGCGAAATATAATAAAATTTTTATCATTAACTAACACATATTTAGTTAACTTCTATTTTAATATGCGCTTTAAAATCTTCTTAGAAAATATTTGATTTTCAAGGTATTGAAAATTTCGATCATTCCGCATTATCACAACCAAAAGTGTTGAAAAAAAGTATTTTTACTATGCAACGAATCAAATGTGAACTTAGAAATATTTTACGAATGCTGAAGCAATTCGGTTTGATATTTACAAAGTTATAACAAAAATTAAAGTTATCTTACTTTTTTTCTCTTTTATACTTCATCGTAACTACCATAGAATTAAGAAAGATAATTTATTGTAAGCGCCAGTGAGATGTAGCTTCCTATAAGCGTTCCAGATTTTTTCTTTTTTTCTACTATTTTAAACGAACGATCCAGATTTTTGAAATTATTTATTTTTTTTCTCCACGTAAAACTAAAACGTCCAATTAATTGTTTATCCTTATTTTTTTATTTTGAAGTATTTTATTTGCAGCTATAAATTTATTAGTGTCATTATAGCATTACTTTTTGTTACATGCGATTATCAACTTTGAGCGAAATGTTCTCGTATGAGTACACTGTAAAAATGACGAATGTTTCTAAATCTACTAAAATACTGGGTGAGAAAAAAGTTCGTTAAAACTTTAAAAACTCATAAAAAAGAAAGAAATTATGATAAGTAAGTGCGGTTTGTAAGAAAGGGATCTGCTGAGAATGACACCATGGCGATACTTGGGTGGCATAGCGTAGCAGAAGAAGGTATGCGCTGGACATTATGCTGCTAAAATATACTTTAATTAAAACTTTTAAAATTAAATTATTTCCGAAGTAGAAAACCCATCTTGGCGCCAACAGCATTCGAGTGTACACAAACTTTTCGTGTCGATCTCAAAACATCGGAGAAGTGTTGTTTCAGTTCATGTCAATTATCGTCCGCCGATGAAAACGATCGAATAAATAAATTTATTGTCTTTTGCTTTGTCACACTTGCTAAATCTGCCAGTCGTTGCTGTGGCAACCCCTTTTTATTGTTTTCTGATTAATTTTAAGGTTTTGTAAAATTTATTTGAACCGTGACGTTCGGTAAAAATGGAACTCTCAAAATGAGAGTTATAATATTTTAATATTATTGTTACGTAAATAAATATGTATATACGTTTTTAGGGTTCCGAACATAAAAAGTGAAAATAGAACCATTATAAGATAACTCCTGTGTCTGTCCGTCTGTCTGTCACAGCCCTTTTACTCGTTAATTACAGGACGTGGAAAGTTCAAATTGGGGGAAGTAATAAAGACTATTAACCCAAATATATACAGAATATTGAACATTTATAAATATATTTAGTAAAACTGTAGAGGGCCAAATTAAGTTAATTGAAAAAAAAATCTTTTCTTTGTATATAGTGTAGGGTATCGTGTGAAAGCTTTCGTAACGCTGAAATCAAAAATATATTTCATTTAATTTTAGGTATCATATTTTCAAAGTTATGGTGAAAAATGTAGTGCAAAAATATGTTCCCCACCATCTAATTCCGAATCTATTGAAACTAAAATTATGAAAAAATTAGAGGTAGTAGACGTTAATTTAAACCTTGCAGTAAAATTATAGGGATTACCCTAGGTCACATAGTTTTTGAGAAAATCGCATTTTTCCGTTACACTCAAATTTCGATTTACGGGCTTCAGCAAAAGTGTTGAGCAGTGGTAGAGGTACCTATCATAGCAGAAGTAAAAAAGCGTTGTTGATCATGAATTTTGGAAAAAATCGTCGGCAATTAGCCAAAATATAAACACTTAAAGACACTGACGGTTTGGACATACTCTATGCTCCACCGGCTTTTAAAGCCTAGATAACAAATTTTAAGGATATATTTGTGTAATGCAATGCCCAGTAGCAGAATAAAAGCAATAAACGTCAAATTGTTAAAAACAGACTTATTTAATGAAAATTAATCACATAAATACTATGGTATTCGAGACTAGTTTCCATTGAGTGGCTCTCTCAATACCCTACTATGTCTTTAAAGGTTAACTAAAAACCTATATGGAAAACACATACATAGAATAGCTATATTTGCTATTATTTAGATTCCATATATCTTTGAACTTTCATGGTATATCCATTTATACTTTTCTAGTACACAGGGTGGAAAGGAAAGTCCCTTTAACCTGAAAATACTTGCGAACGGAGAGAGCTACAGCTATGCAAGTGAGGTAACAGTATAGTAAAGCGACTACGCCCGACTTAATGAAAACGACAGCAGCGCCCCTAGTCGCGAAATTTTGAAGATAGCCACTGCAAATCGAAAACGAAAAGGGATAGAGCAAAATTTCCAGTTATAAAGTTTTCGAGCATCAATTAATTAGTAGAATACGACATTTGTTTTACATGGATAAGATAAATCTTCTTCTCCCTCATAGCATGCATGGTCACGGTGACGTCATTGTGACGTCACTGTAAGTCACTGTGGTCACGTCACATCTGTGAACAAAATGCCACCACTCAGTGATGTCACGTTGTGACTGAGATGTGAACTTCTTAGAAAACTTTAAAAAACTACAAAAATTCTTCAAAACATGTTATTTACTGTAAAATTATATTTTTCTATCAATTAAAAAAAATTGAAACGTCATAGTTATGTCATTGCATGTAACGTACATCACGTCATATATGTGACAAAAAAAAAAAAAAAAAAAAAAAAAAAAAAAAAAACCAAAAAAAAAAAAAAAAACCCACCATATTGTAAGTCACAGTGTGAAAAAAATATGAACTTTTAAAATCTTTGAAAATGAAGAGAAATATTTTAAACAGTATTTTAAACAGTCCCGAGTTACAACGGCATGAGGAATGAAAATATATTAGTGGATAGCAAATGGTAAATTCTGTCACGAAAGGGGGAGGGGGACATAATATATAAAGTGCACGATACAAGCATTAAAGCAATTTGGATAACATATTTAGAATTAGGAGTATTAAATCTGTACAGTATTTAGTTTGCAGAGAGGAAACTATTTTATTTTTTTTTTGCCAACCAGTGGTATTCGAAACACTTCTGTGGTTTCAAACTAAAAATTTTCTATTACAGTTATGTCTGCAGCTTTTAATGAGCACGTAGAAAGAGTCTTCAGAGTTTAGTCGGAGTTTTTTTCTTGAGAGAGTTTTTTTTCCTGACAACTATTTAACTATTTTAAGTAACTATTTTTGAAAAAATTCTACTTCTTTCAGACTTTTCAAATAAATTAACATTTTCCGAAAATAAAAAAAATATACAAAATTTATGCAAAACGCATGATAATAATTAATTATTCGTATTTCAAATTTGTATTTTACAGATATGACTTTAAAAAAAAGTTATTTTACAAATTGTTTATTTTACAGAAAATTAATATGAAAAGATTGTCAGATTGACAAAGGATTCTTTTATTTTATCCTCGATAATCCTTTTTTATTTATTAAGAACATATCGCTCACCCGCAAAAAAAGTGACACATCTCACAGAAATTCATTGTGCGTTTTATTCCACTAAAAGATTTGTCATAGGCGCGTCTTGCTACACAAACAGTTTCATAAGTTTAGCTACATGAAAAATCACGTTATTATGCTATATGTCCATTTGTAACCAAAGAAGAGGGGTGGATTATGTAATGAGGTAAAATTATCCAACCCTCCAAACCACATCCTAAGTTTTCATTCTTATGTGCTTTACGCTTTTATGCACTTTTTAATTCTTGCATGCAAAGCTAAGTGCTATAATTTCATGTTACAGTAAAATCATGCACATTTTCTTTTGCCTCTCCTGTGAAATTTACTTTTGTCGAGATGTGTCACTTTTCATGCGGGTGAGCGATATTTTCTATTTATTACGTGTGAAACAAATTTTACTTTAAGAAAAGGGGGGTGGGGGTTCATTATTACCATTAAATTGATATTGACTCATTTTAAAAATTTAAACAAAGTTTTATCTAATAAACTCTAATTATTATTATTATTATTATTATTATTATTATTTACAAAAAAGAACCTTTACAATCCATTGTAACTTAAATTGTTTGGAACCGATAAAAAGAAAAGATAAAATACATTGGAAAATTTTCCAAAAAGAAAATTTTAATTAAAGACAGTCTCATAAAATTATTGCGCATCTGAGTTCGAAATCTTTTGTATTCAAAAACAAATAACGATAAAAAAGAACATCTGCTGAAAATCAAAATCGTCTGCGCACAGAAGAGAAGATGCCGGAAGTTTACTCTGTTTAGAACATCACGAAGTCTACAACACTTTTTTATAAAATAAGAGAAAGAAGCCCGCCATTTTAAAATATTACAAATACACGGATATTATAAATGGGACGTAAATGTAAGTCTTATTTAATTTAAATGTTTTATCCCTGTTTTGTATATTATGATGACTTAAATAGTTTTATGTTATATTAGTAAGGGACTGTTCTGCAATTGTTTTCAGAAACATTTTCCTATTCGATGCTGCGTTGAAAAATATCTTAATCTGCGATCACTTAAAAAGAAAAGAAAAAAAAAAAAAAACAGCTGCGCAGAGACTGATTCATAACATCATTCAGAGTGGAATTAATTTAAAGATTAATTTGCTGTTACTTGAGATTGAAAATATGTTGAGACAATGATTTGGAATTTTTTTCGGCTTCTTACTGTTTTGTGTTTCCTGATTACTAACACTTACAGTAGTTATAGACATTATTATTTTGGAGTTAAATATGATTTTCGATTGTTATGATATTACGAAACTATTTCAGATTAGAAATTAGCATTATTTTGGGAAAATGTATTTTTACGTATTACACTAGTGAAACTTTTCAAAGATTTTTCTTTTAGTGCTAATAATATTTTAAATTATTATTTAAAATCATAAATCTTCATACCAATGGTTTTCAGATTTAGCATTTGCCAAAATTATAAAATAATAGAAATTTCTTATAACATATGCAAAGATTTTTGAGATATTGTTAAATCTAATAATACATTTAATTTATCGATTGTAATTTATTGTTGTTTAATAGTACAATTATAAATACTAATTATTATTTTTAGTGTTTTTCAAATTGGTATATTTATTTTTTTAATTGTATATAAGCATTTTTTTTGTTTGTGATTTTAATCTAACATTTAATTATGGACATTCTGAAGCGGTTATTAAATTTTCGTCTATTATAAAATTATTTTCTAAGTTTATGATATACGTAATTATTGGCACTAAAAGTAAAATATGATATTTAAACATTGAAATAAAAAGTTTTTCGTGTCTAATAGGAAGTTTATAAATTAAACTACTTTAGTATATATATATTTTTTTAAGTTCATATTTATTTACATAATGTAGGAGTGAATATTTTTTTAAACAGATTAACAGTGTTTAACTTCGGTTTGCCTGTCCGTTTTTCTGTATGGCTGTCTGCCCGCGCTCTAACTCTCGTAACTAAACTCGGATTTCCCTGAAACATTTAGATATTGACGTTTACCATAACACGTTCCTTATTTCTAATGAAGTTTGTAGCATGTTTAGTTCATTTACAGGGACAGTCAAAAGTATTCCGTTACATTACGGCCTATGGAAAAAAATCGTTTCAAAGGATTTTTAATGATTTTACACGCTTTCAAACAGAATAAAATTGATATGCATTTATGAAGCGCATTTAAATATGCATTCTGCTGAATATACGATGCATAGAATAGTTATTGTTCATTTACAGGGCTAAAAAAGGAATTCCAATACATAATGATATAGGGGTGGAGGGAATTGTTTATGGCGTACTTTAATTATGTTAATGTATTTCATATATAAGGAAATTTATATACGTCGCTGAAGTTTACATACTATAAATTATTTCATGTATAATACGAAGTGCATATAGCATTTACAGGGACATACAAAATATTTCAATACTATATTGTATCCGAAGTACTGTTCATTAGCGATGATTGCTGGGAATGCATTTTTAATTATGATATGCGCTTTTATGATTCACTATATTTATGCACAGTATATGGTGTATATAAATGCTACAATTCGTATACAGGGCTACACAAAAGTACTCGTAAGGGTTACTGCGTATGGGCGCAAATTGTTTAAAGGTGGTTTTTAAATGAGTTGTTCTTTTTTACGCAGAAATGCATTTAATTTGCTAAGAAATGTTTGTAGAATATAGATAAAATGATATACAGGGTCACGTAAAGAATTGGATACATGGCCGTCTGTAAATTATAATTTCTGGAAATGTGATTTCAGCAGTTTTAAAAGTGTCTTAGTTTGAATTAAATTTTAACTAAATAGTGGCGTGTAATAAAGGTTCTAGGTAAACTACAGGATTGTACAAAAGTATTTAAGTATCTTTCCATTTATTAGTATAAATTGCTGAAAGAGAATTTCAACCTGTTATGTTTCAATTGCTAAACTAAATTTCCCCATTATATAGTATATATATCAACCTACAGATCAAATACAGGACTGTTCAAAAGAATTAGAAAATATATTTGTCTATGGACGGTAACTGCTGAAATCAGTTTTTCAAATGTTTTATGCGTTTTCTAAAATGTTTACCTAGTTATCTTATTTACGTTATTTCCCTAAATTACGATGTCTTGTTAAAGCATTCAGGAATCGTTGGAAAGTGTTTTATAATCTATGCTTAACGCATGATTTTTCTTACTTGTTTTTTTTTTTTCTTTTTCGCAGATCAGTCTTTTCCTTTAAAACATACAAAATCTATTTAGGTCATATTCACAAAATACAATATACACGGGAATAAAAAATTTAAATAAATATGGCTTATAATGTCGTATTTAATAAAGCAATGACTAATCATAACACATTAAAATCTTACACATTCCTAATATCGAGCTTGTACTCAAGATCAAGCTTGGAATTTAATAAAAAAAAGATGTCAGTTGATAAGCATTGTTTTTTAAGTGGAAAAATTTAAAATATTTTAGAAGAATAGGACTCCAAAATAGCGATATTTTGCTAAAAAGTATGGTAAAAATATAAGATTTTACATTTCAAACAAAACTTTATTTCAAAATTGTGCATTTTAAAATACATCACAGTGCTTATGACAAGAACCATCACAGTATTAAAACTTGGAAATTTTTCCAGAGAGAAACATTCGGCTTGCATACAATATTTGAAATGAAAATCAAATTTTAAATTAATTGCTTAAAAGGTGCAAAGGCTAACACAGTGAAAAAGATTCCATGCCGGGACTCGAACCCGGGCCATCAGTATAGTGCACTGACATTCTCCCGACTAAACCACATGGAACGATACCCAGCCTGGAAAATTTCTCACTATTACATGTTGGCAAGGCTACAAAAGCAGCACGAGAAGGGATATTTATCGTGAGCCACCGACATGTGGCAAACACGAAACTTAATTAAATCCAGATTCGATTGAAACTACATTAGTACTTGGAAATTTTTGCAAAGAAAAACCTTTGCCTTGAATGCAATATTTAAAATGAAAATCAAATTTCAAATTAAAACTGCCTTTTAAGCATGTAATTTGAAATTTGATTTTCATTTGAAATATTGTATGCTCGGCGAATGGTTCTCTCTGGAAAAATTTCCAAATATTAATATAGTTTCAATCGATGCTGGATTTAATTAAGTTTCGTGTTGGCCCCATGTCGGTGACTCACGATAAATATCCCATTTTGTGTTGCTTTTGTAGCCTTGCCAACATATAATAGTGAGAAATTTTCCAGGCTGGGTATCGTTCCATGTGGTTTAGTCGGGAGAATGCCAGTGCGCTATACTGATGGCCCGGGTTCGAGTCCCAGCATGGAATCTTTTTCACTATGTTGGCCTTTGCGTCTTTTAAGCAATTAATTTGAAATTTGATTTTCATTTGAAATTATCACAGTGTTTATGACAAATTCGTCACAAATGACACATATTTCACAAATTGGTCACAATGTGACTTCAAAACATTGTCACATTCGTCACAGGTTCGTCACAAAGTTAATGCCAAATTAGTCACAAATGACACACTTTTCACAAATTAGTCACACCGTCACTTCACAGAGTGGTCACAATGTGACGTCACAAACGACCTCTAAAACGGCCATAACGACCTCGCATTCTAGTCACTATGACGTCACATCGACGTCACGTGACGTCACATCGACGGTCACAAAATCACAGTGTGACTTCACAACGACGTCGCCGTGACGTCACCATGCCTTACGGGCTGTTTACCCAAAAATGTCCGAAATCGATGCTCTCCATTTTGTGTAAACGTTTGAATGAAATAGCCAGAAGTATGAAGAAATACTCACAATTTATACTATAAATACGTACTTTCAATACATTTTGATAACATCACACACAAAAAAGACAAACTCTCTCACAGTGATAAAAAGTTAATATTCAGTATGTTCGAAACGTTTGCCGTTGCTCACGATACACGTTTGTATTCGTGAGAGTATTTCAACATGCACATTTCTCAGCCTGGAATTGCAGGCCTCTTCAATACGATAACATAGATTTAACACTTTCAAGGGCTGTGGCTAGACGGTCTAGCGACCTAATTTTCATTCCAAAACTGACAAATGGCACCAAGAATATTTTAATAAAATTTTGCTTTTGTAATGAAAGTGCAAATTAGCGGGTTTTTATTTTTTGAGAAATCCCTTTGAATATTCTGGTGTCAGTCAATTATTTCATCAGCTTTTGAACATAAATTTAAACATGAACTTCTGCTTCTGAAAGGGTTAATGTAAAATTTTAAATGCATTTGTAAATTAAATTTTTACAGACATTACAGCACAGTACAACGTCACAATCTGCAGTTGTGCACTGCTACATTTCCGGAATGTGAATAGGCAAAATAGAATCGTCGCTCATCGATTTCGGACATTTTTGGGTATGCAGGCGACGATTTATCTTATCCGTGTGAAGCAAATGTCGCTTCGTACTAATTAATGGATGCTCTAAAACTTTCTAATTGGAAAATTGGCTCACCTCTATTCGTTTTCGATTTGCAATGGCTATCTTCCGAATTTCTCTACTAGGGGTGCTGCTATCGTTTGCATTAGGTCGGGCGTAGTCGCTTTACTGTACCGTTACCTACCTTTTATAGCTGTAGCTCTCTCCGTTCGCAAGTATTTTCAGGTTAAAGGGACTTTCCTTTGCATTCTGTATACTATACAGCTATACCCAACCCTACATTGTATAGTTTTTAAAAAGTCTTAGTATTCTTTTAGCAACGGTATTTTTTTTATAATATACTTACTAATTCATATATTATTGTACGAAACCCTCTGTGCGCGAGTAATACTCGCACTTGACCGTTTATTTAAGAAGGAAGTTGATTAATTTGAGCTGTAGTGTGTGTGCATTTATTGAAGTTATTATGAATTCGATATTTAGAACTGACTAAAAATAAGTTCTTATTTTTTGACGAACTATGGAATACTATGAAGTTTCGAACCTGCAATCTGATTGACGTAACTATCATTTTTTGGCGTCTCAGCTCTACACTGTTAAACATTTTGCAGCATTCTGGCAGGTCATTCGACCGTTTTTTTGAAAAAAACGGTTTCATAACCATTAATTTAACTATCTTCTGACCATAAAATGACCATAATATGGTCAGAATAGTGTTAAAATTACGGTTGTGTAACCGTTTTCGGAAAAAAACGGTCAAATGACCTGCCTGAATGCTGCAAATTTTTAACAGTGTAGGATTAGAATTATTGATGTCTGGATTTCATCATCGAATGAAGTAAGTACCTCAAATTAAATTATATTGAATAAAATGAATTACATTGAATATCTTTATTGATTGAGCTGTATTGAATAAATTAAATATTTTATTTCACGATGGATCTCGATACTCTTAAGAACAAAAGTGCCACTATTCGTAGCCAAAATACAAAAATATTTCATAAAATAAAAGATTTACTTAATAATACACAAGCACTCGATCTCGAGAATAGAAAAACACAGCTGGATATTTTAAAACAGCAGTTGAATGATAAAATGAAAACTTTAAAATAATTAAATTCTGAGATTGAACCACTGGCTCCAGGTACTGAATTTGAAAAATAAATCGAGAAGTCTGAATCATATAATGAAAGTATTATTGAATTGAAAATTTATAAATGATAACACCGTTACTCCTTAAATTAAACAAGATGCTTAAGACAAGGAAAGTGATAGTAGTAGTAACAATAATTCTCTACTAAAAAGTGAGAAAATTCTGAATCAAAATTTGGTAAAGCTTCCTAAACTTAATATAGTTAAATATTATGGTGATTCATTTTTATTGCTCGAAATTTGGAGTCAATTTTAGAATGCGATTGATAATAATGAGCATTTAATTCATATTGATAAATTTTCCTAATTTTTTTCCGCTAAAAATATCCGACTACCTTGTGAGCCCTTTCTTTCAAACCGCACTCCTTTATCATAATTTCTTCCTTTCGAACTTTTGGCCGACCCGGTATAATAAAACCACGAAAGAAAGTGTACAATAACCTCTCACGAATTACACATGATTTTAAAAAAAACTATCTTTTATCAACAGAAAGCTCAAAAACGAAAATATTTGTGAGATTTAAAGAATTTTTTTGGTGCAACTGATTTTTGGTAGAGTTTTTTCTATAATGTATTAATCAGTTTTTCCCGAACTAGAGTATTATTTTTTACGATGCTATAGTTTTCAAATAACTCAAATCATATATGAAAGAGAAAGAAAAAAAATATTAATTGTAATGTTAATAATGCTGTTAATTCGTCATTTTGTCTGAAACATCAAAATGTTTACCTGAGAATTAATAGCATTTGAAATATCTACTTTGCGATTAAGAAAATCGATTAACACAATGTAAAACTTCTCAGATAAGTTTCTGAAAATCAATGGCAGCAAAACAAGCATTGTTTTTATAAATGCTTATTTAAATCTAGAAAAAAGGTATTAGTTTCTTAATTTTATAACGATAAAGAACGAGTTTTGGAATTGTAGGTACCTGCGAAGAGTATATTGATACTTTATTTTGTGGTTAAATTATAATTTTATCGATTAAGAAGCATTTGACATTTTGTACAATGTATATAAAAAGTTATACAGATGTGAATATAAAAGTTTACCAAGAAAATCTTGCCAAGACTTTACATATTTCTCAAATGATTTTAAGAGACACACAAAATTAAATCCAGGCGATTTAATTGTGAGTAAAGTGCCTTATCAGTGATTGCAAACATATCCAATGTAAGTAATATTTGCTGTAATGAGATATTCCATGGAAAAAATACTTGAAGTTCCCTCACGTATTTGCCACAATAAAATAACATAATATATCTCGATAGGAATTCGCCAACATACCACAATCAATGTGTTAAGTATTTGCAAGAACGTATATGTAGGATTATCGGTGTTACTTTTAAAATTGTTTCGCCATGTTTGTAAAAAGGTTTTTCAGTGGAGTTTTCATTTAATAGAATAAGTTTTCATCAAGCGATAAACATTCCCGCTCTAAATTAAAAGAAAATAATAATTTAGAGCAAACAGAACAATAAAAATATCACTAAAAAGATTAGATTCACTCTTATATTTTATGAATAAAGGAATTAGTAAGGATCCAATAAAGGTATCTACATATAATGTGGAGGTTTTGATTTATAGAAAATAATATTTTATGTAAATATGTTACATTATTTTAAAAGAAAACGTTAAAAAAAAAAAAAAAAAAAAAAAAAAAAAAACGTTTACAAAATCTGTGTTAGACTGATTTATTGATTTTTATGATATAAAATATATGCCAAGCGGAGTTGGTATGTGATTTTACTTTGTAATAAATAAATATTTGGAAACTGTAGATCAGAGAAAATCTTATGATACATCGACTGTATACTTTGACATCTATATCAGCCAAAATAGGTCAATGATAGGTGTGATGTTATACTTTCTTGAAATTTTTGCACGTGTTAAAAGAAATAAAATATTATATATGTCGCTTGGACGTATTATGATGACTGTCGACACCCTTCATATTGCAATCGAATTTTTTTACTCGAAATATCTTTGTAAGGACTTCTTTGATCTGGCTTTTAATGATTTCAATCGCAAGAACAAATACCAACACTATGAATTACACTCTAAAATAAAATCTCACACTGAATAGCTGAAAAATGCTTTAAATATCTTTCAGTTTAATGTCTGTTAAATTGAAAATTTGTTCCATACTTTAAGGTCCGTACAATTCGAAAAAACAATTCTATTCATGGACATTCTGAAGCCAGTGATACAACGGATTATAATATCAACAATATTTCAAGATTAAGGCAGAATTGCAAAATTTTTATTGATGCTCTAGAGAAGTTGTATGATTATGTCTTTAAAATGCCTCCTGCAAAATGTTGCGACTTGAAAAATTATGTGAAAATACTAAATAGTAAAGATTGAATAGAAAGTAAAGAATCTAGAATATCTCAAATTAGGCACAAAAATTTGCCTATACATTTGCAGATACTGCCGCAGAACATGTATGCAATGTACACTAAGTAGTTCTTTCTTAATATTTATTAACGTAAAAATGCGGAAAACGAATTCGAATTCTTTTTCTTAAATATGCTGATTTAATATATATATATATATATTTATTTATGTATAAACATTTTTTTAGATGCTAATTTTTCTTGTGAAATAATTTAATCGGTTACATTGCTTTGGTAGAGATTAAACCTTTAAATATTATTTTGAAGAATATATTTAGCAGAAATATTTGAAATATATGTATAATTTTAATTATGTATTCAATTAACTTTCAAC
The DNA here is from genome assembly GCA_963932465.1 of Maratus speciosus. Taxonomy (NCBI): domain Eukaryota; kingdom Metazoa; phylum Arthropoda; class Arachnida; order Araneae; family Salticidae; genus Maratus; species Maratus speciosus. Next base: position 69,056,224 of record OZ010789.1, read on the forward strand.
AGTGGAATTACACCTGAAATTATTGAATATTAAATACGTGAATTAATATTTTTATTACTAAATACGTGAAGATTCAATAAGTGAATTAATCACATAGTTGGTTTTACGCTTACCTAAGAATGTGATAATGCATGTATTTACTATTTGAATTATATTTTCGTTTAAAAGTGTTGCTTTAGTTTAGTACTGAAATTATTTCATCATTATTCTTTTCCTTTTTTTATTACAATTCTAATTAATTTTCAGCTGTGAAATTACTCTTGAAATTATGAAATATATATAATACGTGATTTATCACATTGCTAACGAAGCGTAGAACCAATAATGTGAAAAATGTCCAAGCCGGGAATCGAACTCTGAACCATTGGAATAGCTCTCCAAGTGCCCAACTATTTAAGCTACGAGGACAACGCACAGCTTAGCATTTCCCACTTAAGTTGGTAAGACTGCAGCAACAGCACAAGATGTAATAGTCTTCATGAGCACACTATCCTGAGGCGAAACATGATATGGAAACAAACCCAGCATCGGTGAACACATACATCATTTTAATTAATTTTTCAATTAATTTTTAGCAGTGAAATTACACTCGAAATTTTTGAATATATATATAAAATACGTGATTTATCACATTGGTAACGAAGCGTAGAATAACAATGTGAAAAATGTCCAAGTCTGGAATCGACCTGGAACTCTTGGAATCATTTCAAGGGTTCCGGCTCAGTATTGGATAACGCAAGGAGTACTTGGAAAATAATATCAGAGGAAAACATGCGCTATTATTGACATGACGTGTTATGTGTAACCAATGGAGCACATATAGAAGATTATAAATTGATGCAAAAATCGGAATACTCTTCTAGTTTCTGTGCATTTGTGTTTGTAATAAATCCTAAAAAATCTAAAGAGACCTTGTGATCACTCTGCATTTTCATCATCTATGAGCATTTTTAACATGTTTAAAAATTTCTCTCTAGATAATAGGTTCCCAACCTTTTCTGGACCACCGCCCCCTTTACAAGAAAAAAATATTCCAATGCCCCATCTTCTATAATAATTAATTATACCACTGACAAATTATTGTTGGATATTATCTATACCTAATTTTATATATGTACCTTTCTATTAAGAATCACAAAGTAGAAATTAATTAAAACGACCATCAAATGTGCTAAAAAATTGTTTATAAAATATTTAAAAATAAACACAAAATCAATAAGAAATAAAATGAGATGGGTGAGGCTGGTAGACTTTTAACAATTTGTTAGTACTGGGTTCCAATTTCGTTAACATCAGTCGCAAATTGTCGGGTTCAGTGTTGTGCAGTCTGTTCGTTTTCTTAGACAGTAAGCTAGCTACACTGTAAAAAAAAATCTGTGAAGTTACTAAAGTTTTTCTAGGAAACTGGGATTCCTAGAACTTTTCATGTAACGGCAACAACAAAATTTCATGTAACAGACACACTTTTGCGCCGAAAATCAAAAAATCTGTAAGGTTACTAAGAATTTTTTTGGAAACTGGGACTCCGAGAACTTTTCATGTAACTGCAGCCAGGGTTACAAATAAAAGTTTAGTAGGATTACTGAAATTTTAGCAGATTCATTTGTAAAGTTACAGATTTTTGTAGCTTTACAAAAACTAGTTTTGTAGATTTGCAGCTTTTTTCGTACAGTTACAGTTGAAAGTTTAGTAAGCATGTAACTTTACATCTGTAGACCTACAGATTTTTTTTTACAGTGTACCTTACTGAACCCATGCTTAGCCAATTATAATGAAGGAAAAATTTCTGGCAATTAAAAATATCTGTACTATTACCCACAATCCGGAGTAGGGAGCTGTTACTGATTTTTGTAGCTCTTGGGTGTCCATTTCTGAATTTTACTGTTAGTTAATCGTTAGTTGTGAGTTCTACGAGTTTCTCCTCTAAATTTAATGATTCTACTGTATCTGCATTTGCGAAAGAATCTAAAAGTCACCTCGGAATTTTCATGTTTGAAATATTCTGGAATCGCTCCCGAAATTCAGCATGAAGAATGTCCAAGTGTTGGCAGTAAGTAAGTTTATATTCATGTTTTGCAGAGACTGCTGACAGTGTGGGAAAGTGCTTATATTCACATCTACCTACATTTCTTTTAAACAGAAGTTTAGTCAGATAATCAACTATGGCGTTTTTTGTTTTAATTAAATTGAATCCACGCCATTGCAATAGCAAATTGACTTCATTAAATATTCTGAACAAGTATGTCGAAAAAGCTATGTGATTTTTGGATGTAATCAGTTTTTCGCGCTGTTTTTCACCTCTGTTTTTAACGAAGTCAAGTATTGAGCCCAAATAGATTGAAAAAAACAATTCAGACAAATATCTAATGTGAGTCAATGAATTTCTGTGTGCAGCAGCAAGCGATTGTAATCTTCATCATTTTCACTACAAACTTGACGAAATAATCTGTCATGCAATGAAATGCTTTTAATCTTGCCTTAATCTTGCCTTCTTCTACCTTAATAACGCGTCATAAAGCGACGTATACCGTCGTTCATTCAGACTTTTTGCGACCAAATACGATGAGTTACATAATGTACAGAGAGTACAATTGATACTGCTTATTTCAAATGCGCTATGAAACCCTTATCATGCCCCGTAATTGCTGGAGAATCATCAGTAGCACCGGACAATTTTTTTAACATTCGTAAAATAAATTAGATTTATTGGGCCCAGATATAGGTTTGAATGTATAGATTTTCATTTAAAGGTATATTTCAGGTTTTTATCACAATCCCAGACAACGCCGAGGAAGTCAGCTAGCTCACATTATTATTACATTAATATCTTAAATTGGTTTTATTACATTAATATATTTAATTGGTAGGTACGTCACGGCGCGCCCCCTTTGATTGTCTTAACGTCCCCCCATTTGCCTCTGGTCCCGCCGCTGCCCCCCTGGAAGGCTCCAGCGCCCCCGTTGGGAACCTATGCTCTATATTTATAACTAAAAAAGAGTAATAAAGAAACAAACACATTTATGAGGGGGTATGAATAAGTTTTTAATCTCACATAGTAAGATTGAGTAAAATTTATGAAATTGCTATACTGTATTAGACCTTTTTATGTAATCATCGTGAAAAATAACACATTTCTGCAAACGGTATTTCAAAAAGTGGGGGGAGGGGTAGGATATATTCCAGGGGCCTGGTAGTAGACCCAAAGGGGGCATTTTTCTTAACTTTTGACGACCTCTACTGCCAATGTGCTATGTTTTTGGAAAATCCTGTGACCGCTTATTCATGTTATGAATCCCGAACCACTCCCCCCAAAATTTGCCCCCGGGTGCATGAATGGTGCCCGCAAAATTTAGAAAAGTGCCAAGTGTAGAAGGTAAATTGTGAGGAAGGGCTCAGGATGTGCATAACATGACTAAGTGATCAGAACCTTTCTAACAATATGTCGTATGTGGGGGTCGGAAAAAGTTAGAAAAATGCCCCTCTTTGAGTCTACTATCGCGCCTACTGGAATATATTCTTTCCGCTCTTTTTGAAATACCGTTTGCAGAAATGTATTACAGTGCACCGTAACTATATACAAAAGGACTAATACAATGTAGCAATTTCATAAATTTTACTCAGTTATTTCTATGAGAGGAGAAACCCTTAGTGATACACCCTAGCATGAACGTAACTTTTGTTGGACTGACTTTTTTATATATTAGACTATTCGTTAATAGATATCCTAATGCAGAAAATGATGTAAAAAGATTATATCATTTGATTTTGTGAATATATCTCAGAATTAAAAATAAGCAGTTTTATATAATGCGCGATTTAAGTATTTTCTCTTAATTTAGGTAAAGGATATGTACTTACACACTACACATTAGACAGAATTTTCATTTGCGATAATAAATTATATTTTAATGTAATTAAGGAATAAATTTTAAATTCCACTATTTTGTAAAAAACAAATAATTTCCTGATTGAAAGCTTGGTTTGTACATCAATATTGTTCATTTTTTTAAATAATCAAATAAAAATATCAAACAGAGTCATGTTCGATTACACTGCAATAAAATGAAAGAATATTGAAAAAATTAATAGATTTATTGTAAAAAATTACTATCTTTTAAAATTTAAAAATTTTGTATGATTTCTGCACAGATTCTTTTGTATATCATTTAACATGTTTATGTATATATTAAAGTGTGTAATAGTAAATAAAAAATGCTCATAATATTGTGAATCCCTTTATAGAAAGTGCCACGACTTCAGCCAAAATTTTCTGCTGCCGTGAGCTTTTCTAATACACGTCTTTTGTAATATTAAGAAATAAATAGATAGCGTAAAGATAGCAAAAATTGTTGATATGCTTTACAAAAGAATGCAGACAGCTTTTTATGAGATTCTAAAGGTCCTTCATCTGTGAAAGGTTATAATTCATGCCTAAAACATAGAAGTATTCAATCAACTAAGTTCGCGGCCACTGGCAAAATGGCGAAAAATGCTTAAAAAAAAAAAAAAAAAAAAAAAAAAAAAAAACCCAGCGCATTCGAGTTTTTGCGTACCTGAGTAAAATTGCTCTCCCATTCAGGAAGAGCATAAACAAGGGAAAGGGCGTATAACTATGGTAAATTGGGGAAAATTGCATTGTGATATTTGATGTAATTTTATTATTAGTGTTTTGTTTAAAAGGAATAGTTGGTGAATAAAAATTAATAATAAAAAATCGTCTCTAACACTGCGAAACTCAATTTAACTTGCAAACGAAATAGTTTTTATATAATTAAAACAAATTTCAAAGAAAATATTTATACGTTATACTACAAAAATTACTAAGCATATGTAAATAAATATTTATAAGGAAATTAAATAATATTATTTTTAATTTATTCACACATTTAAATTTTTGGGGAATATTGTTTTGCATTAAATTAGAGATAAATAATCCCATAAATAAATTTCTCTCTTTTAATTATTATTTCGAATTATCTTATTTTTTTTTTTATTCCTCACACAAACAACAGATTTTTACTCTAAATATTTTTAAAATTAAAAACATCTTAAAAATACAACACATTAGAAAACACGTTAACAAGAAACCCACTGTAAATATGAATAAAAAAAGATTACAGAGACAAAAATGTAAACATCGCATGTTATATGAAATGGAATCTAGAAGACAGCTGTACGTTCCCATTCGAATTGACTTTGTTTCTTTCTAAACTCTTTAAATACTTCATTATAATATCATTGTTAGAAGAATATTGCGACTACAAAGAAGAAAAAAAACAATTTTTCCCATATCTTATATATTTAATAAAAATATTTAATTTAGAAGGCTGTTTCATTAAATATAAGAAGTGAAACAACAATTCGCAGAATATAGAATACAATTTAACAATACAGGTAAATTCACACAAAGTTTATCGAGTAATAATAACCCCCCAACAATGTATAGATGAAATAGATTTTGTTATAACTACCCTTTAAATACTCACAAAAACGAAAATTCCCTCTGTGGTAAGAAGGAACATGGTTCAATTTATAAATATATACAAAATAAATGCTGCAACATTATAAGGCAAATAACGGCAGTAAAATCTATTATACATCAATATTTTATTTTAAAATATATCCACTACAATCACTCCATAAAAATACGAATCTTTAAATTTGCGCTTACATCAGACATTTTAATATTTCCTTTCAACGTTAAAATACCTGCAAAATTCCTACAGTCGAAATGTTGAAATATAAGTTTTGTACTTTGATTATCGGGTCAATACATGTATCATGGTTACATTAGTGGTAATGAAGTTTTTATTTTATCCCAAAGCCAATATATTAAAATATAATAAGAAAGAAGTGATAAATGATTAAAAAATACATATACAGTAGAACCTCTTTTATCCGAAACTCTTGATTAACCGAAATTCATTTTTAAAGTTTTTTTTAAACTCATTTATGTGTGCAAAATCCATTTTGAAAGTTTTTTTAACTATCCTATTCCTTGTGTGCAAGCGATTCTTTCCAAACTACGAGTACATATAAATATTTTCCTGGAGTACCTTTGAATTTAACTTGAGCTCCCGTAAGCTGCGGAGTGGAACGAAGAAAACGAACAAATTAGCAATTCTGAAGCTTTTGAATGTTTTGCAAAAGGTTTGGCATGGCCGGAGCAGCAGAAAGACTGTGATACTGGTGAACTAATACTATTAAAAAACTCCGCGATAGAGCTTCAAAACAAAGACAATCGAAACTGCGAAAAACAAAACATTTTTTCAGACCCTTGTGATGTATTTAAAAGGTGCTTAATTTAAAAATTAAAATTCAGGTAATTTATTCTTGTTTCTATTTTGCTAATGCTTTATTTTTAATAATAATAATATGTATAAGGTTTATTAGCACTTGTTACCATGATAAGAAATATAGCATATATCTCTCCTTAATCTTAAAATTGAAGCATTCTCGATTATCCGAAAATTTCGATTTTCCGAAAGATGGTCGGTCCCAATTACTTCGGATGATCGAAGTTCTACTGTATTAAAGCGTGAAAAAAAAAAAAATCCTGTTTTATTGAGCAGGGTTTTTGTGATGGAATTGTTTTGCATAAAAGACTTTGCATCACCCTCGATTAACTACAATTTAAGAAATCAAATTATCCCCTCACAAGGAAGAATCCTCGTGTTATGAAAATAAAAGAATTTTTAAATTATATTTTTTGTGAATATTTTTGTATGTATACTTATAAGTGTATTTTTCTGAACTTTCTTTTTCAGGTTATACTTTAGCAGACCATACAATTTAAAAAAAAATAACTATTATCTTTTAGATTTCCTTAGCCATTGTATATTTGCAATTAATAATGCATTAATCTTTTGCGCACTATAATAAAGTTAATTCCAGACATTCAGTTTAAATTAAAAATTAGAATTTAACTATTCCCTTTTTCGAATAAATATTTAACGACCTAGAATTATTTTAGAACTGACAAATATTTACTAATATTTATAATAAAAGCACTTAAAAAGTCCCGTAAAAAGGCACATGAAGTCCCACAATCGCAGACTACCATATAGTGCTTCGCCACAGGAGGTGCAATTAATCATTGAGTGGTTTTCTGTTCTACAAAATGTATCCTATCACTCCTTGATGTTTGTAATACAATTATAAAATGAATACTAGATAAAAATGTATTGGCTCGCTAACGGCACCTCCCCCTTTCATCGATTACCGACCACAGATGTCTTTGCTCATTACACCAATTGATCTTGGAACACTTCCGTAAAGCAACTCTCACTGGGGAATCCTGGGCATCTGCTCATGGCCCCGACTCATCTATAGGAGTTTGGTTCAAGCGAGTCGCTTCGGTGAACCGAGGCTGCACAAAGAGAAGGGACCATTTGGCACTTTTTTGTGCTGAGTAGTTGAGAGCTGTCTTCTCTTTGTGTGGAAGTTAGGCTGCGTAACGTGCGCTGGGCAATGCGCAGACGAGACCGGAGCCTTTGTGAAGGGAAGCCATCGAGTCGACCGGGACGGGGGCACAAGGCCCTACATGGGCTTAGGATCAGGAAATGGGACCCCGTTACCGTTGTCCTACTAGTAACAGCATCCCCTGATGTTTGTAATAATATGCGTTTTGATAAATACTAGATACGTCGGCATTACAAAAGATTATTATACATATCCCAAATTTATGACATGCTTTTTTGAACAAGAATTTAAAAAAAATCATACTTGATTTTTTTTTCTGATAAATCAGTAACAGCATACCATGAAACACATAATTACACTTCCATTATATAAGCTATAGATCTTTAAACTAGGATAAGTCCATTTTATTTTGCTACTACACAATAAAAGTTTTCCATTTGAATGGGTTTAAAAGTATCTATAAGAACTATCAGACTTATTTTATATTTTTTAAGGTCTTATTCAATATAAATTTAATATGCAATAACGGTTATCCGAATAAGCTAAAAGAAATCATGGTTTTGATGAAGCCAAAGGACTATCCACACTTTCTCTAGCAATGCTTTGTTGAAATCGTTGATTTGCGCGGGATGGAATACAATTAAGGGAACGAAGGACCTTTAATATCATTTTTTTATTTTTTATAAATTTCACTTTAAATATTATTCAAGGGTACATTATATGCATTAAGGCATACATTTGTCACAAAAAAATTAAATAAATAAATAAAAATTGTGGGGTGGGGGTGCTGGACAGATAATTACACCTGTTTATTTTCTATTTAATTTATATCCCAAAATTGTTAATTGGTCCAAATCATCCAAGCAACCTCATAGCAAATTGGTATATAATTTTATATACCTTAGATAAATTCAAATAATATAAGTGATCGTATTTACCTAAATTCTAGTAGAAGAGCAACGCGAAGCATTCATAAAATTAAATTATAATTCGCGTCAAAATGTAATTATTAAATTTGAATAATTACTAATAAAATTAAGAGTTTGCGTTGTGAATTATTTAGACGAACTCTTCCACTTATGAATTAAACTAAAATTTAAGCTGTAAAAATAAATTGACACACTTTAAATATTATTAATTAAATAATTACAGAAACTTTTTAAAACTTGATTAAATATTTTATTTACATTGAACATAACTATATACAGAAAAACATAATATTAATTCAAAAAATAGAAAGCAACATTTTTGTTTGCTTCTCATTATTTTAAGTATGTTTAATCTTTAAAAAAAAAAAAAAAGACAATATTTTCATATACTCTAATTATTATAATGGTTTCTTTTTGCTAAAAGAATAATTCTCTTTCATTTTTAAATTACCTTAATCTTATTTAATTATGGTTTTGTCGGATCTCAGATTACTCTCTACCATAAAATATCAGAAAAGTATTTTTGTGATTTTTCATATGATCTTAAGTGGTAAAGGAAAAAGTTTAAAGTCGTACCTTTTTTTTAATATATAAGATGGTGGCCTTTATTCATCAAATTCCGAGTTGTTGCGTTGCTTAGGATCATGGCCATGTGTCATCAGGAACGCATCCTCAATTTGGCTTGATTAGGATCACTCCGATATGTACATCAGGAAGACATCCTCAATTTGGCTTGATTAGGCTCACTCCGATAGGTACCTCAGGAAGACATCCTCAATTAGGCTTGATTAGGCTCGCTCCGACATGTCCATCTCGCCTGGGCTTTACTAGGGCTTTTAGGATTCATCGCACGGGCTTTCAGGAGAGCTCCTGCGTCCTCTACATCTTTTTCCAGACTCTCTTTTTTAAATCTTATTCTTCTTGCACACCACTCCTGCAGTGGGTGGAACTATTTTTGTCTAGTCCACTGTTATTGGATGTGAGAAGATTTTTTATTATACTTCGATAGGCCTATTAGCTAACAGTCTGCAAATGGCCCCTTACATATACTTTAATATTATTATCTGCCTTAAAGTTTGGGTGGTCTGAAAAGCCATAAATTTATCCCAACACTTTTATTGAGGCCATAAATTCGTTCCAACGTTTTTATTATTTTACGATTTCTAATTATACACCACTTTCCATTGGCTTGTTATAAAACGACACCATGGCGTCTGGCTATTGTTGTTGTCTGAGATCCGAACTCCATTCATTCGCGTCGATTCCATTATACATTCATTTTACAATACAACAATTTTAAAAAAATATATATTTACTATTTAAAATCAACTTAATAATTTTTGTATGAACTTACACTCTTATTTTACTTAAATATATAAACATTATAATTTTACACTGATAATTATATTTTATAAAAAAATATTTATACTAACAGAAATAACAAATTACGCAATTTTACTTTGATTTAACCAACATGGTGCGGGAACATATCATAGTTATATGTTGCCCAGCAGGGGGCGAAAGAAATTTTCTGTAATATTTTAGAATTTTTCAAAACGCCCCATGTGAACTGAATATCAATGAAAATCACCAATTTTTTAATACAAGTTTGGTTTATATATATAAATAAAACTGTGTATCTAAATTTATATATTTGAATATAAAGGTAAGAAAAAAAACATTTTCTAATTTGTTTTTAAATTTTGAGGCTCAAACTTTCAAAAAAATTAGAAAATATTTTTTTTCTTGCCTTTATATTCAAATATATAAAATCGGATGCACGGTTTTATTTATTTACATAAACAAAACTTGTATAAAAAAATTGGGGATTTTCATTGATATTCAGTTCACACCCCACCCCCACCCCCACCTTTTTTTTTTTTTTTTTTTTTTTTTTTTTTTTTGGATAAATGTATGCCGTAATGCATACAATGTCCCCTTGAATAATATTTAAAGAACAAACCCTTAAAACAACAAATAGTCTAATATTTTGATTTATTTAATTATTTCTTTTATTTTAATGTGTCATTATTCTAAAATTAGAAAAATTACTATTAAACAAAAAATAAACTTAATTCAATAGGAAAAAAAAAATAAGAAAAATATATTAAATGATACGTTATATACATATAATTACATTTTTAATTAAGATATGGCTATATTTAAATTATTCCTGATCAAATTCTGAATATGCCAGTTAATATTATGCTACAATTAAGATAATTCTATTCGACGTGGACTACACTAGTTGTCAAAATCAATGGACTTGAAGTTTCCTTATTCAAATAAATTACCAGTAACAAATTTTTACTGATATTAAAATTTATTTATTGCGAATGGATTAAAAACATAATTCTTATGTTAATTTGTAATAAGATTTAGCATTAATTATTTTTTTCACAAAATGTAATTTCACCTCTTTTAAATTCAATTGCTCAATTATTAAACAAAAGTAATCGGCTTTTATTTTCGCTTGTATTAACTAATTGTTTTGCTTCCCAACTTTTCTTTACATCTTAACTTATTATAGAAATATGTCAAAGTGGTAAAAAGTTTAACAACAAATGAAGGAAACTCTTTTGTTCACATGAAAAAATGTCAACATCAGCACAAAATCAAACACTGCAAATTATCTGAAACAAGAGCTAGAGGGCACCTGAATATTCATACTTGAATCGACAAAACATTTTCTACTTTCAAGATTTATATTTATGTATTCTGAGAATGAACTCAATAATAGTATAATATTATGCACGGCGTAAATTAAAACGTGATTTTTTGTTCCAAATAAAGCTGTTGAAGGTACAGTTTGTAAAAGTTTGTTTGGATGAGGTCATTATTTATAGTTAAATATTTATTCACAATTACTATTCAAACTACACAAAAAAATAACTTATTGACATATATCATTTATGCTCTTCATTTTTTAACATAAGCAGATATTTTAAGTTAATTTATCTTATTTAGATTTTGCTAAATATCCTATACTTAATACATTATCTGTAAGTGTATATTGCACTCTCTCCTAACTTAAGTGCTTACGTTACATGTTACCTTCTATGTTGCATGTTTTCTCTGTTGTACATTGCATGTATTTTCCATATTTAAAGGTACATGCTTGCATACAATAAAATTCTTATTCATAAGAAATACAATAACATTGATTTTCGAGGAAAAGAAAAGTGGAAATCATTTCAAATCAAAAGAAAGTGTCATACACATAATCTCAATTCATGTAAAAAATCCCAAGATTTTTTTCCATGGTCGAGATGAATTTTTTTAAATGATACATAAAAATATATAAATCATATTCAATAAATTAGTTTACTTTAATTTTTAATTTTCCAAGTATTCTTCATTTTTTAAACTTTGCTTTTCCAATTCTTGAAAATGCATACTTAAAAGAATTAAAACCTACTTTGCTTATGTTCCGATTTCGATTTGATTTGTAGTTCCTTTTTTTCTGTATTGTGTCATGCATCCTTTTCCTTCCTTATATCTCTTTTTCTTCATTTTCTTTCCAATATTAATGCATCTGTGCTTATAAAAATTGCATGCATTATTTTTAGCCTGATGTGAAAAGAAACAAAAATGAAACACGATGTTTATTTCTCATATTTACGACTTATTTAAATAATATTAAATTGTCATTCAAGGAATCTATAAACTATACGAAATTATTGTATTTCTTTCTGCAACAAATCAGAAGACTCATTAACACATATTCAAAAAAGTGAAACTTTCTAATAACTATTCGAAAAATGAAATTTTCTAAAACTATTTGAAAAATCAAGCTTTCTAAAAACTATTCGAAAAATCAAGCATGGCAATACTATTGCTTTAACTGGAGAGCATTTTGCATTATTCATTCCTCTAAAGGGTATTAAAAAATTTGTAAATAGTGCTACGAAGAACGACTTTCTACTTATTTCAAATATGAATTAAAAATTGAAGAAGGAATACATTTTAAAAAGCAACTCAAAGACATAACTTGCTACAGTTAAACTAAAAAACATACAGAAGCAAAAAATATATCTTAATAATTCATTTTTCTTTTAAAAAATGTACATCACATAGCAAAATTTTAACCATTTGTCATAGGTAAAGATTCAGGTTTTTCTATTTCATATTAAAATGCTTATAATTTATTTTTAATTCAATGATGTTTTAATTTTTTTTTAAATATGTATGTCAGCACTGTAAAAGATAGGCATTTTTTTTTAATTGCACGAAAATATAATATAACTATGAATGAAAATAAACAATAATCTCTTCCGAATTATCATCGATTTCGAAAAGTGTTCATTATATTTAGAATACAAAAAACTTGCATATTTTCGAGATTTAAAGAAAGATTTACAAAAGAAAAAAATCTTTTGCTGGCGCTGCTTTTCGGAAAAGTTACCAAGATGTTAATTGAATAGTTTTTTTATAATGCATTAACAAATTACCGATAACAGGAATATCGGTTTCTAGGATGCTATCAATTATAAATTAAGACTTTTTAGTTTAGTGACATAATTTATTAATGCAAGAGTAACAAAATAATCTTAATTTAGATGTTAATGCTAATGCTGTAATTTATCATGTTGTCTCTAAAACATGTTTGTTTAACAGTTGAGTTGAGTTGAGTTGATTTTTGACGGCCAATTATCTACACGAGGGATATAGGCCCGGGGGGAGTGCCCTCCGTGGGGGTCTTTCTAAGGGAACCTAATCCGTATTAACGCATGGAAGATCCACGGCTCGAAGAAAACCACGAAAACTCCGAACGATTAGGCCGACGGGCGCGATTGGGATCGAACCCAGCACCTCCCGTCTACCAGCTTCGAGAGCAGAACCTCTCGGCCACTGGTGGGGCCGTTTGTTTAACAGAAAAATGCTTATTTGAGAAATCATCGCAACTTGAAAACAGATATTGCGGTTTGAGAAAACTGAAAATTACGCTTTAAAAAATTCACGTAACCGTAATTTAAAATGAGTGGCAGAAAAAGAAACTTTGATTTTATAAATGATTCTTTAAATCTCGGAAATATATTTATGTCGCAGGACACATTTTTGAATGACAGAGAAATCGCAGGCTATTAATTTGTGATTATAAATACATTTTCCTACATTCAGAAATGTTTGACTTTTTTTATAGTGCGAATTACAGTGTTAAAATGGTTGAATTATTTGGTAATAACAGAATTATTTCATGTTAAAGTTTAAAATGTTATAACGATGTTTAAATTGGTGAATTTTCTTTTTTAAATGTACTTTGTTAAAGATGTTTCGTAAACTTATAATCTGTTGAAATATGTCTTAATAAAACATTTAATTTTTTTCTGTTAGATATACTATAGAATTTAATATTTATGTGCTCAAAATATACGAGGATGGTTCAATAATTATAGTCCCGAGTGTATATAAAATATTTGTACTGCGATGGTTGATGTCTAATTTTGAAGCCTAATGTCTTAGATGCCAATAGGCTCAAATTCAGAACCTTAATTGCTTTATTAACATATTTATTTTCGTTTTAGGTGTGAGAGATCGCATCTAGTTTGAAAGGGGATGTTGGGGTGGAAAGGCTGGTTTCGACCTTATGGGACCAGACCTGAAGCAGTTCTGTGATAGATTTGTGACAGTGGATGAGACATGGCCACTGTTGTTTGCACTGAGGATCACAGTGATGTAGCCACGTCTCATCCACTTTCAAAAATCTATCACAGAACTGCTGCAGGTCCGGCAAATCTATCACAAAACTGCTGCAGGTCCGGCCACATAAGTTCCGAACTAGCATTTCCTCTCCACCCGTCCCCCTTTCAATCTATGTGCCATCTCTTACACCTAAAATTAAAAAAAAATCTTAATATAGTAGCTATGGTTCTGAAATTTAGCATATAGGCATCTAAGACATTAGGCTTCAATATTCCACATAAACTATCGCAGTACAAATATTTTATACACACTCGGGAAAATAAGTATTGAACCACCCTTGTATTTATAGCTTTAAATTCAAAATGCGGTTATTTTAGGGAAAGCAAAAGGAAAAATTATATTTAATACGTTACATATTATGCTCTTTTCTTTAATTTTGAAATACTGGGTGAGCAAAAAGTCCGTATAAACTTTAAAAATTCATAAAAACCGAAAAAATAACCGCAATTAAAAACTGTTTGCAGGATTAGCATCTATAGGGTACGGGATTTTTTTTTAAAGACAGAAATAAAAAATAACTCAAAAAACAACCGATAGATGGCGCCGGTGCATGCGATTTCGGTGAAAATATTCAAATGAACCGGTTATAAGAACTTTCGCTTCTAATCCACAACTAGTTGACCGTTGTGAGCCGTGTACGTGATCAAGGATGCTGACTGCGAAGGACAAAGCTTTGTTGGTGAAGTTATTTTACATGAACAAGGAATCAGCGGCTATCGCTTTGCGTAAATTCTGAGTTTAGAAGAATGTGACGACTGGAAAAGGCACTTTAACAGCGACATACCTCATAAAACTCTTTCGTCGGTTTGAGGAAACTGGAACGCTGGAGGATCGTGTAAGATCCGAACGACCATCTTTAATGAAGGCACGATCGCCGCGTGTTGCAGCCGAAATGGAAGCGCTAGCGTCCGATTCAGCTATGGGGACTAGCAGTGCCCATGAAGCTGCCAAACGCTTGGGCTTACCACAATCATCGTTCCGCAATATTCTTCATGGAATACTTGATCTGTACCCATACAGATTACAGTCATGCCATGAACTTTTACCAGCGGATACTGTACAGAGGGAAGCATTTGCGAGGTGGTCTTTCTCCAAAATTGATCAGAATCCCACATGGGTCTTGCTTTTGGACAGGCGAAGCTCAGTTTTCGCTTCATGGTGACGTTAATACCCACAACTGTCGCATCTGGGCGACGTCTAATCCACATGAATACACCCAGAAACCACTGTATTCCCCAAAAGTGACTGTGTGGTGTGGATTCACAAGTTCGTTTATCATAGAACCCTTCTTCTTTGAAACGTTTCTCCGAGTAAATGGGTGAAAAACGGCTACGGTAAATTCTCAGCGTTTTTTAATGCTTCTGCGTTGGAAGGTCATGCCATGTTTGTGTGAAAAAAGAGGCGCTTTTTACCGTCACGTTTATGCAAGATGGAGCACCTTGTCACATTGCTACTTCTGTCAGGGAATTCCTGATGCAGACGTTCGGGGAAGACAATATCATCAGCAGCGGTTGTAGGTTCCCATGGCCTCCTCTGTTTCCAGATTTGACCCCGGTAGATTTCTGATTATGGGGGTATTTGAAATCCCGGTCCGTCTAATCTGTCGGAACTGAAAGATGCAATCCGCCGAGAAGTGTCATGTATACATCCAGACCTGCTATACTCTGACGTTGCTGGATTTGTGACTCGACTACAATGTGTCATCCCCTGTGGTGGTGGTCATGTGGAACATATGGAGTTCTAATAAACGATTTGAAAACATTCTGTTCTTT
The DNA here is from genome assembly GCA_963932465.1 of Maratus speciosus. NCBI lineage: Eukaryota > Metazoa > Arthropoda > Arachnida > Araneae > Salticidae > Maratus > Maratus speciosus. Next base: position 69,072,050 of record OZ010789.1, read on the forward strand.
TTAGGGGGGGTATATCTTCTTTGATTTGGGTACGTCAGCGCCACCTATTGGCTGTTTTTTGAATTACTTTTTTTCCTGTCATAAAAAAATTCCCGTGACCTATAGATGCTAACCCTGCAAACCGTTTTCCATTTCGGTTATTTTTTCGGTTTTTATGAATTTTTAAAGTTTATACGGACTTTTTCTCACCCAGTATGCAAACACTATGTAATAAATAAGAGATGTTAAATAAAAAATAAAAAATGCCAAATTTTTATTTTTTTAAATACATTATAGTTAAAAATAGACATATTCTTTAGCTAATATTATTTTTTGAAACAGAAACAATTAAAAGTCCTTCGAAATATAAAATAAATATTTTAAATTTTCATAAGTAATTTTAAAATGCTAAAAATAGCTTCATTTTTCATGCTTCCTTAATTAACTATAAAGCTAAAAAACTACTGCTACTACTATTTTAACTACTGCTTGTGCAGCATGTTAAGAATTTACTTGAAATTAAGAAACTAAAATACAGTTATTGGATTATTGCTGTATGTCAATATAAAATAAAAGTAAAATTGATTTACAAACTCTCCTCAATATTTAAAAGAAATTTTTTTTATCATTCATGCATTTGATGAATCTCGCTTCTCGCTTTTGTATTAAAGCCTGTGTTTATTAAAATAATTTGTTTTTATCAAACAGATCGTGATAATGATGAATTTCGTTTAGCATATATTAAAAAATTCACGTATGATCACTTGAATTATACTTAAACTCTTGAATTATTCTATTAAGTAAACTGTTGGCAGCTCTTGTTATTTTTTAAAGAAAATATTGCAAATTTTAGAAAATGGGACATATTTCTAAATTATTGCTATTTGGTGATATAAAACACCTTTATTACATGTCCTCGGGCAATAGATAAAGCAGTAGTTCATGTGTATTCTCACTTGAATTTTATTTAGTTATTTTAAAATATCTAGAATTTTGCAAACACACTTGAAAATCTACAAATCTGAAAAGATTTTTTTTAAATATATAAATACTTAAGGAATCCCTCTTTTGTATGAAAATAGAAAAAATAAATACTGCGTAGGTGTATTCAAATAATTCTTTTCATCAATTAGCTGATAATGATTAGCACATTTATTTTAGACCGGTAGGCGGTGGCACAGACTATCACCTCATCGAGTTCACGGCTGAAATTGCAGAATTAGTTAAAACTCGATTTGCATAATAAAACGCAATCGGTCTGACAAGTCATATCTTGACAGAATACACCTGAAAACCCGATTTTAGATGTTGACTCATAGGTTTAGCAATGTGTTTTCCTGCACAAAGTTCTCCACCTTTACATACCTTTGGGTGCAGGAAAACGCAATGGAACCTACATGTCAACCGCTAAAATCGAGATTTCAGCTTTTTTCCACCAAGATATGACTTGGCAGACCGACGTTTTAGTATGCGAATCGATTTTTAACTAATTCTGCAATTTCAGCCGATAACTCGATGAGGTGATTGTCTGTGCCACCGCCTACCGGTCTATTTATAATGTGCTCGAAACCTTATCGTAGATAACTTGAAATCAATTATACAAATCCAAGCACTTTTATGCAGTCATTTAATTGTAGGAGTTGTTTCTCCTTTTTTTTTTTTTTACAAAAGTTTTTAATAGTTTTAACCTATGGATAAAAAGTGAATCAACCCCCCCCCCCCCAAAGAGAGTATTGTTTCATGTATTATAGCTATTTTAAATATTAACATAACTGTATTATATTTACATAATTACAAATTTCAGGTGAATTATTTTTCATTTAGGTATTTGTTTAATTGTCTTTTTTGTAGAAAGTTATATAATTAAATTCTACCTGCGTATATTTAAATAACGTCTCTCTTCACAAAATCTTATACATCCGTATACATCATATTGCTCGATATAAATTAATAAATATTAGTTAAATTATTTTAATCACAAGATTTAACCAGAAGCCATGAGTCTTACAGTTGAAATGGGCACAAAATTTCAATATTTAACGAACTTGAACGAAAATATAAAATGTGAAAACTGAAATGAAAACTTGTTTTTCTTAGTTTGATATTTCATAATCTTTTCATAAATATTATGTTTCTATTTCTTGAAAGCAAAGTTCAAATTTTATTTCCTTAGTCATATTTCAATAATTATGTCAGTCAAGAGAGTTCTTGTAAACAATAAACCTCGTAGATAAACGTCAACATATTGATGATAGATAAAATTATCGAAAGGAGACATTTCATAAAATTAATTTACTTTCACTATCTTAAAATTGTTGTTTAAAAAAATATTAACACTATGCTCTACAGTAATGTATTTGTTACGCTAGTAATTTACGAGAAAATTTCCCTTGCATCTCTAGTTGTTTAATCTTGGCATAAAACAAATTTTTGTAGAGTTTGAACTTTTACAACCAAATGTTAAATTTTAAAAGTCTAAATTAAAAATAAATAATTTTAATAACATTTTATGTAATTTTAATAGTTTTAGGTTTCATTTCATTGGATTTAACCAAGAATAACCAAATCAAAATAAGCTTATCCTTATAAACACACCTGACAAAAAGAGAAACTCCAGAACTAAACACCTGTATTATCGTATAACAATGTTAGTATACAAATCGATTAGTAAGAATATCTACTAATTAATGCTATAATTAAATTTTGTTTACGTTTACTAATTGCAACTAAGCTGCATTTAAATTTGTGATTAAAAATGGGAAGTTATTAGTTGAACAAATTTAATTATTAAACTGATTTCAAATTTAACTCCTAATCAACTTCTAACATTAAATTTATTTTTAATTGTTGCAAAACTGCAATTAGGGTATATGTTCAAGAAAACTCTAAAACTTCTTGGCGGAATATGATTTAGTTTTAAATTCGCATATTTGAATTTTTTTAGAAATTGATTTCTGCTAAAAAATACTATTCGTATAATTCATGTAATTTTCTAAAGTTCATTTAGAAAAAAATTCTAAATTTTGAATTTCACATTACAGCTCATTCCGTGAAGTAGGATTAAATTTATTCTTAAGCAAAAATATCTAAAATTGTATCACGATTTGCGACTATTTAAAATAATATATAAAGACACAATCTTGCTTAATGGTACACAAAACACGAACTTTAATCAGCAAAAAGTTAACTTCTACGAAAGCTTCCTGTGTAAGAGATAATTAGTCGAAACTTGACCAATGGTTTGAATACAAAAATGTTGTGTTGCCATCTAGTGAAAATAAATAATTATTAATGAATTGAGATCAAATGAATCAAAAGGTCGATTTAAGAAACCACGAGAGCCGCCATCTACACATGAGGGACGAAACCATATTCAACTGAGTTTTCATTCAATTTTTGGCAACAAAATACAAGTTTAAGCTGAAATAATGTAATTAGATGTAGAATTATAACTTTATGATATTATGCCAGATTTTGTGGGATATTATAGTATAAATTATCGTTACAAGGTTTATCTTCACGTGCAATGATTTCAACTGATTCTCTATATTTATTCTCAAAGGGGTTATTGCACGGAACTATAATTTTTCCTTCAGCAAAGTTAATATGGTAGGCTTCATTAGCTAAGTAGAACCTAGAAAGAGCTGTATTCTGTTTACGATGTTTAATATATCTGCGATGCTCCATAATCTTTACTGATGTACAGTGGCGGTCAAAAGTTTCCGGCCAGTTAGTTTTTTTGATTTGTTTGACAAAACGTTTTAGCGAAGAAGAAGTTTAATTGCTCCAAAAGTTAGGAATAACAAATTATCTCTGACCACGTGATCATTTTGATTGGTTACTTAAGATTTGATGCAAAGGGGAGGAATTCAAAATTCGCGCCTGCAAAAGTTTCCGGCCATTCGTAATTCATTAGTTTTTGCTGTCGCTAAAGTATTTTTTTTGGCCATATTTGTTAGTTAATCAAGGTGAATAATGTATTTGAAATTCAAAAATGAAAAGTTTAACAATTTATTGTTCCTAAATGAGTGATTTGTTCGTCGCTAAAGGGACAATCCTCTCGTGAGATTGCGGCAAAGTTGTCGATCGGAAAATTTGCTGTAAACGATATTAAAAAAATATATATAATGATGGTCATGGCCTTCGGAACTTGCCACGGTCCGGGGGACTCCGGAATACGACTATTTTTGTGGACAGAATTATCAGAAGAAAAGCAGTTGATGACCCGCGTAAAAATGCCGCTGCAATTCCACGCCATTTATGGCGTTTAAAGCGATTTATGGTATTATGGTTATTGCTGAAAAAAGTCTATCTACAGTGTCAAGAAGCTTATGTGACGTAGAACTTTATGGAACAGTCGGCGTTAAAAAACCTTTCATAAGTAAAAAAATTCAGAGGGTCCGACTGGCGTTTGCAAAGGAATACAAAGACTGGCCAAGTGAAAACTGGAAAAAATTACTATTTTCTGATGAATCTACGTTCAGTCTTTTTGTGAGTGATAAAAAACATTACAACCGACCTGAAAACAAAAGATAATATGCCAGACATATTATTCCTACAGTGAAGCACGGCGGAGGACACGTTATGCTGTGGGGAACATTTTCTGGAAAATGCGCCTGTCCGTTATTTCAAATCCGCGCAAGATGAATAGTGCAATGCATAAGGATATCTTGCAAGATCATTTGTTGCCTTATTAGAGGTAAAATTGTGGTCGCAACTATTTGTTTCATCACGATAACGTCCAAAAGCATACATGCATGTTCGTCAAGCAGTGGCTTCCGCACAAAAAAACTTCTCTTTTGAAATGGACAGCCCAATCATTCGATCTGAATATAATACGAAATCTTTGAAACTAACTTGAAAACGTGTGTTGAATTATAAATATTCCAATTTAGCAGCATTTTCTCAAAAATTGCAAGAACCGTGGGCAAAACTTAACATTGATGATCTAAAACTGTTCATTGAATCGATGCCACGTTGCTGCGCGGCAGTACTTATTGCCCAATATATTAATAAAAAATTCTAATTGTAAATGTTGTTGATCACTGTTATTTTCTGTTATAACACCATTTTTTTCCAAACTTGCCAAGGTGGCCGGAAACATTTGAGAACATGCATTTTCCTTTTGCAATTAATTTTGTCAATTAAATTTATTAATATTTAATTTTTATTCCATAAATAAGTTCTTAACTGCTATGTCAATAAAGTGTATAAGTATCACTTTGAGATTCCTCTTCATATGGATGTACTTACAAATTAACCAAATATTTTATGCTGGCCGGAAACTTTTGACCGCCACTGTATGTGTTATTTAAAATAAATTTAGCATTAGCAATTTCAAATTTTAAATCAGAATAATTCTTAAATAACTTCACCGAATGATTTTTTGGTTTGGTATTCGAAGGTACCGACTAATCGAAATATTATATAAAAATTATTTATTAGTATTAAAAGCTATAAAGTGTGTTATAATTTCTATATGTTGATGGCCACTTAAGAAAAATTGGAATATATCATAAATAGTAGTTTATCAACAGGCACTAGATACATTTTTATACCAAGATTTTCAGCAGAGTTAATACGGCGTTATATTGGTATATTTTATTTCTTCATGACTGTGCAAAATAATGTATCTATACTTAAAATGGTGATTATATATACATGGTGACTAAGAACAGCAATAAATTGCAGCGAGTTTAAAAGGAAAAAAAACAAGCAATAATAACATAGAGAATCTGGTAATATTTATTCTGTCAATAATACAGTGCCTTCCTCTCCAATCGATCTCGGAATTCTGCTAATTCCATTATCAAATCTGGAGTTATAATGAGAATTTTAAGAGATTTATATTACTTTGTATTCAATGTGATAACATCCAGGCAATAGCTATATCCCCTTCGCTACCTGGACCCACATGTGTGGATATCTATTCTTTTCATCAATAAACTACACTGTTCATATTTTTTACATTTTGAATTCACTTCTTAATAGCTGAATGCTCATTGCTTTAAAAGCAAATTAACACGTTCACGCCGGCGCGGTGGATCACACTCGATTGTCTCAGAGCGGCCAAGTCTCCGGCTTTGTGGCTATCAGTATTTTAATACAGAAAATGTTGTTTTATTTCATTAGAACAATTGGGCGATTTAAAGGAACAACATTTTCTCTAAAATAACAGTGGTATGTAAAAAGTCGGACACTTGACAACTCTGAGACAGTGAAGTGTGACCCACCGCGCCGGCGTGAACGTGTTAATAAATTGCAACATCTATGCTGATTTGCTAATAAAACAAACGTTATTTTCATCAGAGTTTGCAAAATGCCTTCAATGCCAAGGCTGTAAGAAATCTTCGAAAGTATTTAAGTCAAATTCTTTATATTGATATTTTCAGGGGGGTTCCTAATTTTAGATCCCTATTTTTGAACCTAAATTACTACTCTCCTAAAGGATTAATTTCAGAAGATTCCTTTTTCTCTGTCATGTATGATGTCATTTTTTTTGTGCAAAACCAATGAATTAATAATATGTGTATTATTTTAGTTTCGTATCTGAAGATGATATACAGGCGGAATCAGCGCCCAAGTTTCATAGACACGAAACATTTTGAAATGTGTTTATCAGTGCATTTAAATTAAGTGTGATTTAAACACTACACTTTTCTAACACTTCCCGTGGCGGTTTTACATTTAAAACAAAGAATCACAGGACCTTTAAAGTTTTATAATAATATCATTCTATTCATCAAATCGCGATACAATTCTAGATATTTTTGCTTAAGAATAAATTTAACACTTCTTCACGGAATGAGCTGTAATGTGAAATTCAAAACTTTTTCAAAACTTTTCTAAATTAACCTTAGAAAATTACATGAATTTTATGTAAAGTATTTTTTAACAGAAATCAATTTCTAAAAGATTCAAATATGCGAATTTAAAACTAAATCATATTCCGCCAAGAAGCTTTAGAATTTTTCTTGAACATGTACCCTAATTGCAGTCCCAGTGGCTGAGAGGTTCTGCTCTCAAAGCTGGTAGACGGGAGGTGCTGGGTTCTATCCCAATCGCGCCCGTCAGCCTAATCGTTCGGAGTTTTTGTGGTTTTTTCTAACCTTGGATTTCCAAGCGTTAATACGAGTTAGGTTCCCTTAGAAAGATCCCCACGAAGGGCACTGCCCCCCTGGGCCTATATCCCTCGTGCAGATAATTGGCCGTCATAAATACAACCAACTAATTGCAGTTTTGCAACGATTAAAAATGAATTTAATGTTAGAAGTCAATTAGAAATTAAATTTGAAATCTGTTTAAATAATTCAGAATACATCTTCAATAATTACCTTGCAGAATCCAACCAATAATAACAATAGAAACATGGAATGACACTCTACTTATTTAGTTAAAAACACTTGACATAATGCTTAAATCAATGTCGTTTTTCTGTGAAAAACTTTGATGAATAGGATGATATTATTATAAAACTTTAAAGGTCCTATGTTTCTTAGTTTTAAATGGGAAACCGCCACGGGGAGTGTTAGAAAAGCGGAGTGTTTAAATCACACTTAGTTTAAATGCACTGATAATCACATTTTAAAATGTTTCGTATCTATGAATCTTGGGCGCTGAATCATGAAATATTTAATTCTAATAACTCATAATAATCTCTTCTAGTCGAAAAGAAGTTTGATTTGAATTGCAAAAAAAAAAAAAATAAATAAATAAAATAAAATAAAATAAATAAATAAATACAAAAATAGATTTCAAATGTTTATAAACATTTTAAAATACAATATTCTTTCAATTTCATATTTCAATAATTATATCAGTCAAGAGAGTTCTTGTAAACAATAAACCTCGTAGACAAACGACGGCATATTGATGATACATAAAATTATCGAAAGGAGTGATTTCATAAAATTAATTTACTTTCACCATCTTAAAATTGTTGTTTTAAAAAACATTAACACTATGCTTTACAATAATGTATTTATTACGCTAGTAATTTACGAGAAAATTTCCCTTGCATCTCTAGTTGTTTGCTCTTGACATAAAACTATTTTTGTAGTGTTTGAACTTTTACAACGAAATGTTAAATTTTAAAAGTCTAAATAAAAAATAAATAATTTTAATAACATTTTATGTAACTTTAATAGTTTTAGGTTTCATTTCATTGGCTTTAACCAAGAATAACCAAATCAAAATAAGCTTATCCTTATATACACACCTGGCAAAAAGAGAAACTCCAGAACTAAACACCTGTATCATCGTATAACAATGTTAGTATACAAATCGATTAGTAATAATATCTACTAATTAATGCTATAATTAAATTTTGTTTACGTTTACTAATTGCAACTAAGCTGCATTTAAATTTGTGATTAAAAATAGGAAGTTATTAGTTCAACTAATTTAATTATTAAACTTATTTCAAATTTAACTCCTAATCAACTTCTAACATTAAATTTATTTTTAATCGTTGCAAAACTGCAATTACGGTACATGTTCATGAAAATTCTAAAACTTCTTGGCAGAATATGATTTAGTTATAAATTCGCCTATTTGGATTTTTTAGAAAATGATTTCTGTTAAAAAATACTATTCTTAAAATTCATGTAATATTCTTAAAGTTCATTTAGAAAAAAATTCTAAATTTTGGATTTCACATTACAGCTCATTCCGTGAAGTAGGGTTAAATTTATTCTTAAGCAAAAATATCTACAATTGTATCACGATTTGCAACTAGTTAAAATAATAAATAAAGACACAATCTTGCTTAATGGTACACAAAACACGAACATTAATAAGCTAAAAGTTAACTTCTACGTTTCGAGCTGTTTCTACAGCCGTCTTCAGGAAAATATGATGATAAAAATGCTCAAAGTTCAGAGACGAAAGCTTCCTGTGCAAGAGATAATTAGTCGAAACTTGACAAATGGTTTCAATACAAAAATGTTGTGTTGCCATCTAGTGAAAATAAATAATTATTAATGAATTGAGATAAAATGGATAAAAAGGTCGATTTAAGAAACCCCGAGAGCCGCTATCTACACATGAGGGACAAAACCACGTTCAACTGAGTTTAAATTTAATTTTTGGCAACAGAATACAAGTTTAAGCTGAAATAATGTAATTAGATGTAGAATTATGACTTTATGATATTATGCACGTTTTTATGGGATATTATAGGATAAATTATCGTTTCAAGGATTATCTTCACGTGCAATGATTTCAACTGATTCTCTATATTTACTCTAAAAGGGGTTATTGCACGGAACTATAATTTTTGCTTCAGCAAATTTAATACGGCAGGCTTCATTAGCTAAGTAGAACCTAGAAAGAGCTGTATTCTGTTTACGATGTTTAATGTCTCTGCGATACTCCATAATCCTTACTGATGTATGTGTTATTTAAAATAAATTTAGCATTAGCAATTTCAAATTTTAAATCAGAATAATTCTTAAATAACTTCACCAAATGATTTTTCGTTTGGTATTCGAAGGTACCGACTAATCGAAATATTATATCAAAATTATTTATTAGTATTAAAATCTATAAAGTGTGTTATAATTTCTATATGTTGACGACCACTTGAGAAAAATTTGAATATATCATAAATAGTAGTTTATCGACAGGCACTAGATACATTTTTATACCATGATTTTCAGCAGAGTTAATACGGTGGTATATTGGTATATTTTATTTCTTCATGACTGTGCAAAATAATGTATCTGTACTTAAAATGGTGATTATATATACATGGTGATTAAGGACAACAATAAATTGCAGCGAGTTTAAAAGAAAAAAAAAAACAAAAAAAAAAAAAAAACAAGTAATACTAACATAGAGAATCTGATAATATTTATTCAGTCAATAACACAGTGCCTTCCTCTCCAATCAATCTCGGAATTCTGCTAATTCCGTTGTCAAATCTGGAGTTATAATGATAATTTTAAGAGATAGACATTGCTTTGTATTCAATGTGATAACATCCAGGCAATAGCTATATCCCCTTCGCTACCTGGACCCACATGTGTGGATATCTATTCTTTTCATCAATAAACTACACTGTTCATATTTTTTACATTTTGACTTCACTTCTTAATAGCTGAATGCTCATTGCTTTAAAAGCAAATTAATAAATTGCAACATCTATGCTGATTTGCTAATAAAACAAATGTTATTTTCACCAGAGTTTGCAAAATGCTTTCAATGCCAAGGCTGTAAAAAATCTTCGTAAGTATTTAAGTCAAATCCTTTATATTGATATTTTCAGGGGGGTTCCTAATTTTAGATGCCTATTTTTGAACCTAAATTACTAGCCTCCTAAAGGATTAATTTCAGAAGATTCCCTTTTCTCTGTCATGTATGATGTCATTTTGTTTGTGCAAAATCAATGAATTAATAATTTGTGTATTATTTTAGTTTCGTGTCTGAAGAGGATATACAGACGGAATCAGCACCCAAGAATCATAGACACGAAACATTTTAAAATGTGATTATCAGTGCATTTAAATTAAGTGTGATTTAAACACTCCGCTTTTCTAACACTTCCCGTGGCAGTTTCACATTTAAAACAAAGAATCACAGGACTTTTAAAGTTTTATAATAATATCATTCTATTCATCAAATCGCGATACAATTCTAGATATTTTTGCTTAAGACTAAATTTAACAATTCTTCAGGGAATGAACTGTAATGTGAAATTCAAAATTTGGAATTTTTTTCTAAATGAACCTTAGAAAATTACATGAATTTTATGCAAAGTATTTTTTAACAGAAATCAATTTCTAAAAGATTCAAATATACGAATTTAAAACTAAATCATATTCCGCCAAGAAGTTTTAGAATTTTTCTTGAACATGAGCCCTAATTGCAGTTTTGCAGCGATTAAAAATGAATTTAATGTTAGAAGTTAATTAGGAATTAAATTTTAAATCTGTTTAAATAATTCAGAATACATCTTCAATAATTACCGCGCAGAATCTAACCAATAATAACAATAGAAACATGGAATGACACTCTACTTATTTAGTTAAAAACACTTGACATAATGCTTAAATCAATGTCGTTTTTTTGTGAAAAACTTTGATGAATAGGGTGATAATATTATAAAACTTTCTATTATTCTTTGTTTTAAATGTGAAACCGCCACGGGGAGTGTTAGAAAAGCGGAGTGTTTAAATCACACTTATTTTAAATGCACTGATAATCACATTTTTAAATGTTTCGTATCTATGAATCTTGAGCGCTGAATCATGAAATATTTAATTCTAATAACTCATAATAATCTCTTCTAGTCGAAAAGAAATTTGATTTGAATTGCAAAAAATAAAAAAAATAAATACAAAAATAGATTTCAAATATTTATAAACATTTTAAAATACAATATTCTTTCTAAATTATATTATTATGCCTCTGTCACATGTTGTGCTATATTTAATATTTTCATAAACTGTAGTCTTATTTATTGCATAGCTTTTTTTATTTGAATTTTAACAATAAATTAAAAGTTAGTGCAATGATAGTCAAATTTCAACTGTAATATTTCACTCTGAACAAAAACCTTATATTTTACATCTCATGAGAGATACTGAAAAAGATAAATCTATCACAGAGAAAACTTCTCTGACTTTGCCGAATAAGATCTGTAAAAGGTGCCAGCATAAGAATGACATTCTTCATATTCATTATATTAAGTTTATAAATTTCCCATGGGTAAGCTTAATAACATTATAATTGTTATTCAGAGTAGACACTTGAAAAAAAAAATCATAAAAATTCAACAACACTAAAAAAATATTTTTAAGTAATAATTTTCATGTTAAATTTAAGATGTTTGACAACTACCTAATATTACTGAGAATTTTTTTTTATAAAGTTTGTATTAGTTTAAATAAATTATCTTACACTATCTGTACCTGAAGCTTAAAGAAAACAAAGAAACAGCACTTATATAATACAAATAAATGTAAATGGGCATTTTTTAAAAATCTTGTTAAATACTAAAATTATATTAGAAATTTTATTTAGATGCGTATGCTTTAAAATAGCATTAACGATACATCGCAAAAATTAAATAATCCAAGTACGACATTTTAAATTAAATTTTCAGTTTATAAAAAAAGTAGACAATTTATTAAATGAGGCTTTTTTGTAACAAACAAAAGTATTTTCGCCATGTCATTCATTATATTGTGTTTTCTGTTTGACCATTTCACTTAATATGAAAATTCTACCGAACAATCGATGACATAATGCCAAGGATGACTAAAATTGACAGGAATATTATGTTCAAAATTGATATCAATATATAGGTTATCTGACATAGATTGATGTTAGAAAAAGAACACAAGGCTTTTGAAATTATCTATCGATTTTAATTTAGCTTATGTAATTTTGTTTATGATCTATAAAAAAAGCTTTTAAATAATCTCTTTTTTCTAATGCGACGTTTGCGATTTTCTAGTTATTGAAATTACATTTTGTGTATCTTAGAAATTCTTGTAACGTACTGGACAATTTCTAAAAGTTATTTTAATACATTAATTGTTTTAATCTCATTAACTAAAGACATTAAGTGTACATTTCTCATAACTGTTAAATGTAATATGGCATTGGCGCTTTAAATAAGGACCATGTTTCCATAAGGTATGTCATATTGGAGTAATGATATCAAAACGCATTTCATCGGACAAAGTGTACACGAAAACTTTATATAATTCTTCTTATACGCGCGAATATGCATTCATAATGAAATATATATTGTATTTCTTTTAAATATTTTACAAACCATTAAAGTGTTATATTTATTAACAGTTCAATTACGATGAGAAATTCTTTATACGAATATAGAAACACATATAAAAATAATGCATGCACATATATATTTTCTTTATTTCGTATTGTAGGTATATGTAAAGTAACAAAACACAGGAATAACAAAATCGTACGTATCTTTTTTGCAAATATATTCAATAAAATATTTACAGCAATTTTGGTTATTGTTACATTTTTCTTGAATATATCTTACTGTCTATATGCACATGGCATTACTTCGCAGATGAATATTGCATATTTTATGACTTCCTTCATTTACACTATTAACCGTATTTATATCAATGACCATTTGAATGAATTTTACGAATTGTCAAAAAAACTGAATAACATGTTATATAGTATAAGGGAAAAATCTAAAGTACCTTTAATGTTGATTGTTTATTTTTTATATAATTTGTTTCTCACTCTAACAATGTCTATATTGTCATACGAATTGCGATGAAACCATTCAAATATTATTTCTTGGATCTGTGAAGAATAATTATACTTTGTATAATAATTGTATTTTCTAATAAATTCGTTTATAAATTCTGGTGCCAATCCATTATTTCTTTAGTTTATAAACAGATGTACTCCGCACCGGAAAGGTTGAAGTGGTCGCAGTACTCTTAAAGATTCAAAATTTTAGAAATTTTAATTTTTTAGACGTAAACTCTTATCTTTTCTGAACATTTTGATATAATTGTTTCCTTGAAATTCCCATTAGAACAGAAGTTATGGCTTTTAGAATTTTACCCGATCAATAGCTGAAGTGCTGTTTCCGAAACTTAGTTGTCATTTTTCCCCAAATGAAGTTTTTGGGCATAACGCGCAAGATACCTCAAAAACTTCTGAATATTTTTTCATGAAATTTTCAAAACATATATTTCATGTTATTCTGTTTAAACTGAACTTAAAATTTCCTTTTTATTGTTAAAGAAAGTACTGTTTTAGGTGATTATACTGTTGAAAATTTTAAAATTTTGTATTAGCTAAATGCAACATTGCATTAAAAATATAAAAATGCTTCAAATACAAATTTATTTATGTTCAGGGTCATTATTACAATCTGAAGTATAAGTAAGTACCAAAATTTTCCTTCTAGTTCCAATATTTATTTTGTAATCCTGCGCGTAAAGTGTTATGCCAATTCTCGGTTCGAAAAATGTCTAACAGTTTCGAGCCTCCTATAAATACTAATTATGCATCTTGCAATTTTTAAAATGCATGAAATGATAGAACATACGTATATCTTTCATCCCAATTAAAATTGTGTTTTAAAATCATGTACATTTCAAGACATTAAATGTTGAAAATGGTCTTTTTTTTTTATTTTTCCAATTTTAAGAGTCCTAAGACCTCTTAAATTAGTCTGTTTTTAACAATTTGACATTTATTTCTTTTATACGGCTACTGAACATTACATTACACATATATATCATTAAAAGTTGTTAACTAGGCATAGAGTACGCCGCCACTGTCATTATGTATGTCCAAACTGCCCGTATATTTAAGGGTTAATATCTCGACTAATTACCTACGATTTTTTTTCAAAAATCATTATCAACAATGCTTTTATAATTCTGCTACGACAATTACCTCCAGCGCTGCTCAACACTTTTGCTGAATGCCCGCAAATCGAAATTGGTGTTTAACAGAAAAATGAGATTTTTTTAAAAACTATGTGACCTAGGGTGGCCTATGTATAATTTTCCTGCAAGGTTTAAATTAACGTCTACTACCTTTAATTTTTTCATAATTTTAATTTCAGTAGATTCGGAGTTAGATGGAGGGAATATATCTTTGCGCTACATTTTCGACAAAATCTTTGAAAATATAATACCTAAAATTAAAAGGAATGTATTTTTAAGTGCAGCGTTACGAAAGCTTTCACACGATACCCCACATGATATATATATAAAAAAAGATTTTTTTTCAAGTAGCATAATTAACCCCTCTACATTTTTACTGAATATATTTATGGATGTTTATTAATCTGAAAATATGTGGGTGAATAGTCTTTATTACTTCCCCGAATTTGAACTTTCCATGTTCCATATTTTACGAGTAAAATGGTTGTGACAGACAGACAGACAGACACAGGAGTGATCTTATAATGGCTCCGTTTTTACTTTACACGTACGAAAGCGTAATGAAGTGCGCAGAAATAATTCAGTGTGCAGATTGCCAAATATAGTTCCATTTTTTGTGAGCTGGGATAAAAAATGAACAAATAAAATTCATGTGTAAACGTTGTATCTCTTCCTACAACTTACATGATATTAATTACTAATTACTAATAGATACAAATTAGTTCCATAACTTCTATTCTTAATTACTTATATTTTCAATACATTTTGATTTCAAACAATTGATCTTAAGAACAAAAAATCTTCTTAAAACACCATATTTTTTTTTAAAATGCGCTAGGCCTTTCGAAAGATCTGAGTCTTTCTTCGTCAGGCGCAAAGGATACGTTCTTCTACTATGAAAGCAGCAGCAAAACTGAAATGAGAGATAAGGGGAAGGGAACAAGCTGAAGAAACAGTCAATAGGAAAGTAGAAGACAACAGCCAATCACAGAATAGTATAATCAAAACAAAAGAACACAGAGTAGGAGGGGAAAAAATTGGGAGGGACAAAAAATAGAAATAAAAAATACATATAATTAAATATGAGAACACATAAAATTAAAAAAAAAATAAAAAAAAAATAATAAAAATAATCGAATAAAATATATAAAAAAAACAGATTAATATCAATAAATACAATAATAAATTAAATGGTAGTACTGAAAAGGTTTTTCCAAGCTGCAGAGAGCATTGTGGAATCAGATTTATCATTAACAATAACATCACAATTAAGATAAATAGCTAGATTTTCAAGAAAGTCCAATTCAGAGATACTATTGGCATTAGAGATAATTTTAGCATTTTGAAAATTAAAATTATGGTTGGAATCCCAAGAGTGCTTGGCAATAAAAGATTTAGAAAATACTTGATTGATTACATAACGAGAGTGTTCTTTTAAGCGGATTTCGAGATTCCTTTTAGTTTGACCAATATAATATATATCACAACCATTGCAAGGAACTTTATAAATTCTCCATTTACGAAGATCAGGAACAAGAGATTTAGTGGAGGGGGAATTGGAATTTATTGACAGGTTTAAAGATAATGTAAAAATTGAAATGTCGTAAAAATTTACCTAACTTGAAACATAAAGGAGATTAAAATGGAAGGACAACCAAATTATTAGGTTTGCTTTTGACAGATTTGGAAAGATTAGATTTATTAGAATTGTCTATTGAATTTCTTCACTGCATTATTGATAACAAAAGGATTAAAACTTCTTTTGACAGCAACGGTTTTTAAGTAATTAAGTTCTTCCTTAAGGGATGCAGAATCGGAACAAATTTTGAGAGCACGATTTACATACGTGTAAAAAACAACGATTTTTTGGTTGACAGGATGATTTGAGAGAGCATGAGGTGGTTTAGAAACAGAAAAAGGTTTTCTGTAAACACAAGTTTTGAAAGAAGAATCACTTTTGGTAACTAAAACATCAAGGAAAGGAAGTTTATTACAATTTTCTAATTCAAAAGTAAAGGGTTGATAGACTTGACAGTATGAAGAATGGTAGAAATATTGAAAGGATTATCAACTAAAACTAATTTTTTTAGTTGATTTTTTTTTATACTTTATTCATTTTTATTTTATTTTATGTGTTCCCATATTTAATTATATGTATTTTTTTGTCCGTTCCAATTTTTGCCCCTCCTACTCTGTGTTCTTTTGTTTTGATTATACTCTTCTGTGATTGGCTGTTGTCTTCTACTTTCCTATTGTCTGTTTCTTCAGCTTGTTTCCTTTCCCTTATCTCTCATTTCAGTCTTACTGTTGCTTTCATAGTAGAAGCACGTCTTCTTTGCGGCTGACGAAGAAAGACTCAGATCTTTCGAAAGGCCTAGCGCATTTAAAAATTTTTGATGGTGTTTTAAGAAGATTTTTTGTTCTTATTCGTTCACACCAGTTTTAACTCATTTTCTTCAATTGATCTTACTTTTGGACATTTGATTTCGTTATATTTCATTGCTGTTGTTTTGTATGACTGTTTCATTAATCGCAAACTTTGTTTTTAATAAAATTAATTATATTCCATACTCATTAAAACAGCCTAATATTGCTTGACCCAAGTAAGGAGACTGGGGGTCCAACTTAGTCGCTGAATTTGGACTACTTTAGACATTTTTTTCAAATTAAAATAAAACTTAAGATTTTCAAAACGAAATTGTTCTAAAGATTTATTTAGTTAGTAGATGAATAGATTGATCACGTGTAGTGATATTTTGCAGATATTTAAAAAAATAAGTGAATTTCACCTGAAAATAAGTGAAGTGATCCAAATTCGGCTACTCTCCACTATGTATTTCCTAACTGATCTATTTTTTTTTTGCATTCATGTAGTTTATAGATATGTAGTTCTATATTTGATATACACTCATGTCCAAATTTATCTTTACATAAAATAAAATAATGATATTTCATGAAATATCCAATCGATGTAAGCCATTTTTGTACATAATGCGTGAAATACAAGCCTAATTAGCATTATCCAATCAAAAGTGATCAAACGGTTTCTGATACACAAATGCGGACGTTACGTCAAGGGACGGTGAAGGAAGCGCATTGAGCAAAGTGAGTACCGGTGTGAATTTCTGCAAAATAGCTTTTAATTTCAGTGTGTAAGGATTGAAAACGATTTGTTATGCCTTTGTACTATCATTTGGAAGAATCTATGAAGTGGCGAATACTCGGCCGTTTAGAAGCAGACCAGACATCGCAGATGTTGTGAGATGTGTGAATATTTCAAGGCAGATAGTCTCTATGTTATGGAAACGATTCCAGAACTCTGGCACTGCTGTCAGGCGGCTTAGACAAGGTCGTAAATGGAAAAAAACTGCTACGGAAAACCGATATTTGGTAATAACTGTCCGTCGTAACAGACAGTCTACTGCTCGGCAGTTAAGTTAAGAGCTTGCAGCCAGTACTGGAAGAGTCGTATTCGGAAAGCTGTACAGGAGGCTTAATGAAAAAGGCTTTTATGCCAGAAAGCCATAGATATGCATGTCATTGTCTACCCAGCACAAGAGGGGTCTCTTGAATTGGTGCAAAGAGTATCAGAACTGGAGTGAACGCCAATGGAGCCATGTTCGTTTTACTGATGAATCGAGATTTAGTTTAACATTGGATTTTAAATGTGTTTACATCTGGAGGGAGTCAGGAACAAGAAATCGTCCTTCGAACATGAGTGAACGTGACCGTTTCAGCAGTACTGGAGTGATAGTATGGGGCGGAATAATGATAGATGGACGTATGCCCCTACACATTTTCTACAGCGGATCTGTGACCGGCCAGAGATATCGAGATGAGGTCTTAGAAACTTATGTTCAACTTGTCAGAGGTGCTTATGGATCTGACTTTTTATTTATGGACGATAACGCTCGTCCCCATCGAAGACACTTCATTGACGACTATTTTGAAAGTGAAGCCATTGAGCGAATACCGTGGGCATCAAAATATCCTAGTCCCAGCCCAATAGAGAACTTCGGGGACTACCGTGAAAAAGCAATTGCACGGAGACATTCTCCTTCTAGAGACTGAAATGAACTGAACATTGCTGAAAGAGTGGAACTTAATTCTCCAAACTGTGGTTACCAACGTTATTGACAGCATGAAAACACGTTGCGATATATGTGTTCACGTTAGAGGCGATCACATTCCGTATTAAAATCAAAAGCCTTCCTGTTATTCCAAGTTGTTCCTGTTTCTCTGCACTCTTCTTGTCACCTATTTTCGTCATTTTTAATGTTTGAGGCTACAGTTCTATATCATAATAATTGATATTAATTTTTTTCCTCTGTATTAATATGTTCATAATGCTATGTATAATTCCACAGAAATTCATAAAATTATAGGTCACCATTTCTGCGAAATCCGTGATTCTATGCATGTAAAGATAATTTTGGACTTGAGTGTATATGGCTGCTTGACAGAATTCGGATAATTTTCCGACTGTAGATAGGCATTGCTAAAATTAGGTTTTTAAATGTGTTTTGTGTTTCCAAATGGTTCGATTGGACATCATCTTTCAAATTATTAAACAGTGAAGTTTTGTTATATTATTCGGAATATGTCGGAAATTGTTTCATAATCTATTATTTTTATGATTGAAATTTTCTTTCTTGTTTTAAATCATCAGAAGGCATCTAATTTGCTAGTTTTCCATATATTTACATTTAACAATATTGCTTGTACTGTGAAATTACGTTATCATGGTTATGCATAATACTGTTTATCTCTGATTCAATGTAATTCCAGTGTGTAACACGATTTAAATTCCAATGATATAATTTAATTTTTAAATTGTTATAGCAATAACCATTAAACACATTTTTTTCAATTAGTTAAATAAGCATTCGGTACAACATTTAATTTCTTTTTCACTTTTTTATTAAAAATATCCCGATATAAATTCATCCATTTATGCAGAGCTTTTTGGCCTACTCTGTGTAACTAATCTTTATATATATGTGCAGTTCCTCTTTAACCCATATTGGACCGCTGTCCTATAAATAGGACACCTAATAAAACATTTTTTAAAATACAATTGGTAAGCATTTCCTGGATGCATTTTGTTTTGACGTCTTTAAAATACATAAAAGTATAACATATAAAAAAAAAACAAGTAACCAATTAAAATTTAATTGAAAAAAATCTATTTATTTATTTTTTTAAATTATGATCTTATAATCTAGAATTTTACCGTTATTATTATCTTTTTATTGGAGAAATCATAGAGTATTTTTGAACAGTATAAACAGTATTTTTAAATTAAAATAAAATATTTCCTCATAAAATTAGTTTATGCATGAATTTTATATGTCCTTACAATGTGTCCTACAAATATGTCCTGTTTATAGGACAGCTAGTTACTTAAAAAAATAAAAACTTTTTTTGCTAGTATCTACTTAATTACACCACATTAATGATATAATCGAAGTTTAAAAAAAATTCAAAAATATTTAATTGGTGTGGTCCAATATGGGTTAAAAAATTATAACAGACAAAACTACTTAACAAAGACTCAGAGATCTAACACAATATCTCATTACGAAGCTTTTGTAGTAAAAATTAATTTCTAGAGTGACAATGGAAAAAAAAAAATTACCGCCTTCATCTAGATTTTAGAACGAATATTTATCATTTTCTAAATCCATAAACTAGAAATATAGATTTCTGAGTTATCCGAATCAGGTAAAGAAATAAACTGAATAGATGAAATGCTCGAGAACTTCTAGTCAATAGTTTTCTAGGTGATGAAAAGATACATTAAATAATGAATCGTTTGAATTGCGATAATTATCATTTGATTTCTAGAATTAAATCATAAATTAGAATCATACTTACTAAAACTCAGTTTTTGTTTTCGCATTTATTTGAGGTGATTTATAAATAAGTTTGAGCATGATAATTTAGGAAAATGCCCTTGAATTTTAATAGGTATAACCAGAACTCTCTAGCACAGGGAACAAAAATTTATTAGATGAGAGGGAACTATTTTGTCTAGAGGTACTGGCATAATTTGTTTTCAGTGTGATATTATTTAAATTTCGGGTTCTCTTCCGCTATACGGACACAAATGTCTCCAAGCGTAACAGTTGGAGCAAAATGAAAATCACGTGAATTGAATCATTTGAAAAATAAAAGAAAAAACATTGTCGATAGCAAAGTGAACATTTAAAAAATATAAGCAAATCACAATACAAGCAAAATATTAAAAATAAAAGCAAAACTATATAGTAAAAATAAGTTTAAAAATATAAGCAAATCACAATGTTTCGCATGGTTTACAATAAACATCCTTTTCACGATCAGGGTTGAAATAATTGGCGCATTAGCATACATTATCACATGGTGTCCGTATAACGGAAAAGTACCAAATTGTGTTATTATTAAGAAACTAAATTGCCTCTGTGTTTAGTTTTGTGGAATCATTTTTATTTCATGCACACACTGTAAAAAAAAAAAAATCCGACCAGTTTTCCTGTAGGAATCGGAAAAATAGTTGCCCTTATCGTACCGGAAAAATTTCCAACCCAGCTCGGAATAAAATCCGTAAAATACCGTTTTATTGACTATTTCCTTTTTTTTTATGGATTTTATTTCGACCTGGGTCGGAAAATTTTCCTGTACGATAAGGGCAACTATTTTTCCGATTCCTACAGGAAAACTGGTCGGATTTTTTTTACAGTGCATAGTGAAAATCCTAAAAACCATAGTTTTGCTAATAGTTCTTGTTGATATTAACCCTTAAATGCCGGTTGTTGCTTTTCGGCAACATACCCAAATTAGGGTCTAAAATACTGTTAGATATATTAGATTATAGAAGCTATAATGCCTAATGTCGCCAATAAAATACATTCTGAAAATATTATTAAATCGATTTTCAACATGTAGATAGCAACACTTGTGTTGTTTAAGAATAAAGATATATTTCTTTTTCAAATTGTTGCTACAAGTTCTTTTTGTTTTGTTTGGAAGCTTGCGAAATACCCTATTTTGTTCTGCAGTGAACAAGTAAAATTAATTTCTTATTAGAGTTCCTAAAATTTTTGTGTGTTTAACATTATAGAATTTTATCAAGGAAAATTATTTTTTCAATTAAAGACCAGTATTGCCGAATAGTAACAAACAGTTTTTTAGCCGTAAATGACACTTAAAAGAGAATACGATTTTTTAAAGTATTTTTCCCATGATTTATTTAAAAAATGCAAGCCGAAAAACATTATTACAATGATTTTTGAAAAACACGGCATTTAAGGGTTAAACTGAAGACAAGCAGCATTGTTTTTTCTTTCATGCCAGTTTCCCTTATATCAAAATAAATAAGAAATGCAGGCTCAATGTAAAAATATTTTAAAACACAAAACAAAATGCATTATTTATGCATTCTTTTGTTACCATATAAAATGTATCATTCAAACTAACAATAAAAATAAGTTTATAGAATTTTATTTTCTCATTCCTCGTTCCTAGAAATAAACGAACCTCGTAACATATTGCTTAGTAAAATTGTTTTGTAAAATAGTGTTAATTAAAACTTGTCTATGACTACAAAGAAAATTATTTATATTTCCCTTAGTAAAGATTATGAATTTATTTCCGTTTTAATAATAAATGTTTATATATTAAACAAGTGCCAAGTTTAAAAGCTTACGAAAAAGTATTATCTGTTTACTTGTGAAATTAGTTGTTCTGAAAAGGAAATGATACAATGTTTTGATAAATAATTTATTTTAGAAAGAAATTAACCATTTTAATATCAGACATTCAGAAACGAATTTTATTGGGGTTTTTTATTTTAAACAGATTTTAAATTAATTCCTGTACTGCAGCCAATAATATTTTCAGTTGCGTAGCAAAGCGTGTCCCAAATTGGAAATAAATAAGCAACAAATTGTGTTTATCGTCGAACATTTTTGATGAAATTCATAGAAAAAGTAAATTTTACTTGAAAATATCCCTGGCTGATATTCGAAATTAAATCAATTTTTATTCTAAACGTCCCACATTTAAGTTGTGTTGAAATTAAGTATAAATCTCTCAAAAATACGTTAAAACTACTACTAAATACTATAACGAAAACACTGTAATACAAATACTACCAGTTTTCCGGTAGGAATCGGAAAAATAGTTTCCCTTATCGTACCGGAATAATTTCTGACCCAGCTTGGAATAAAATCCGTAAAAATAAGGAAATAGTCAGTAAAAAAGTATTTTACGGATTTTATTCCGATTTTACGGATTTTATTCCAAGCTGGGTTGTAAATTATTACGGTACGATAAGGGCAACTATTTTTCCGCTTCCTACCGGAAAACTGGCATTTTTTTTTTTTACAGTGTACTTTAAAATGTTTATTTTAAAAGAAGGATATGCTTTTAATAACGAAATGAAATAAGTTATTTACGCCATACAATTAAAATCGACAAACTTTGTAGGACATTATCAATTGCCAGTACGATAATATTCAGTATTGCTTAAGAAATAAATTAGTATTTATTTTAGTTAATTACCGATATTTACTTAGTATATGTACCTTACTAATTTTCGCCTTTTTAAAGCGAAACTCTGCTTTCACCCGTTCAAAACTTCGAAATTTTTTTGTAACTTCAAGTATTCTTTTTGAACACATAATCATATTATATTAAAAGATATCGAAAGCGAAAGGGCAATCGTGGCGTTATAAAACTTTGCCACGACAAGTCAGTCTTAAATTAAATTTTAAACACTTTTATTGGGACATCATTTTAAAAATCTGTGGAGAATCTAGCTCGTCCAATATCCAGCAAGATGGTTTTTGTTTTTAAATAAATGATAAGATTATTTTCTACTGTAATATAGATTGTTTTCGAAATATTAATACAGTAGCTGCTTCTGCGCATCTTTTACTAACTAAATTTTTCGTTGAAAATCTGCATTTTTGTTGGAATTGATGCCAAATGCACGCGCCAAATGCATATGTGGAAGAGAGTTTCAAAACTCGCCTTATCCAAATTAAAAAAAAAAAATCATGTTTACTCTAACAGCATATTCTATTGGTGGATCTGCGCCAAAAAAACAACAATCTCAAAAAAAAAAAAAAAAAATCTGCAATTGTAATTACAGTAGCCTTCCTCTTAACCGGCCAACTTTTTTTCCCAACATCAGTCAAAATTCATAAAGGATAATTTCGGTTCTCTTTTATTTATGGTTAATTAACTCAAATTTATATAATGTAGAATAATTTCACCCTCTTATAAAGGTACGTGACAAGATTTTCAACAATTTGATTTGTATTAAATATTGTTCATTATTTCTTATTAGTGATAAATTTTATTTCAATTCAATTAATTACAACTAGTATACATTTCACAAAATATAGAAAATTTGTACTTTTTTTAAACTACACAAATTAAAAAACTAAATGCATCCGACGCATTTAATTAATTAAATATGCAGTATTTTTTTTTTTTAATTTCTCCGGTTTAACCGTTTTTTTCTCTTAACAGGCCAACTTTCGGTCCCGTTTAGGCCGGTTAAGCGGGAGGCTACTGTACTTGATTTACTATTAAAGCCAATGGACGCGAGGTTTTTTGCGATTTCCCAGAATTTGATTTTCTGGATAAGTCGAGTCTTGAAACTCACGTCCTCATTTGTATATATATATATACATATATAATATTTATACATAAACGGCTACGTATTTCACAAGCTTTTGCAATAAGTGAGCATTGTTTTATTCATTCAATTCCTACTATTAGTTCAAACTCTCATTATATTTATTTATATATCTTGTTCAAATTTTCAATCCTTAATAAAATATTTATTATTCATCCTATCAACTTGAAATAAATTTTTTTTAAACTTCTACTGGATGACAATTGATGTTAATACAGTTTTTTCAGATATTAATTCATTAATTTAATTTTAATTAATTAATTTTAGTTTTATAAGGGAGAGAAAATGGCGGGCATTGGTTATTGAACAGAATTTAATGCATCTTCATATCTATAAGTGGGTTACCATACGGAGGACGCTGTTCTGCGGCCGAATACCGCCAAATTTGTCGCCAACTTGGCGATATATTGCCAAATTTGGCGACCAAAATGAGTCACTAAAAGGGACGCCAACTTGGTGATATCTCTAATATTTCGCCATATTCCCACAGACTTCCATTGTGAACCTACTTGCTTATAGAAAATCAACAAATTGAGATATTTTAATGCAACAAAAACTAATATTAGCTTAAGGGATTATATTAATTTTTTCTTTGATGACCTAAGTAGGAATTGACTTTAAAAACAAAATTTTTATATTACTTGTTCTAGGTTATATTTGCGATAAGTAAGGTTTATCAGCGATTGACTTTTTAAAGCACGTTATTCCATCAGCTGTCAAGACACTATTTTTTAATATCACAAGTAAAAAATGCAAAGTTTTTACTTTAATATAATTATTTACTTTCAGTTTCATAAACACTTCTCATTTAAAATAAAATTCTCAGAAAATCCTTACATTTCAGGGTATAAAAGTGACTATAAGGGCACTTAAAAATTATATGTATATACTCATTTATTATTATTATTTTTTAATCTACTTGCAAGTTTCTTTTTTGTAGGATTTTATATAAATAATATAAACGTTTTTTATTCGTTTTCTATAAAAAATATTATGGGAATGATCAAGTAAATATATATATATATATATATATATATATATATATATATATTCTTTCAATTAATTATATCACTAAATTAAATCATGGAAACATCCGTCACTGTCGCGGTAGCGGTGGATGTGGACTTGGAAACTGAAAAGCTACTTAGTCAAAGAGAAACGAGTGGCGACCCAATTACAGAATATCGTTAGTGGTCATGATAATATTACCCAATGTTTTATAATCTGGTAATCTCCTTTAAAAAGAACAAATTAAACTTTTTAGAACCTGCAGTGTGCGAACAGGAGTCGGATAGAATAACTTGTAGTGGTAGAGCCAAATATTGTTCAAAATATGAATAGTATTCAATTATTTAAAATTATCTTTATTGAATACTATAGGTTCTTTTAATTAACATTTATTGTTATGGGTGTGATGGATTTTTTTTTTTTTTTTTTTTTTTTTTGACTTACTCTTGCAGAAATACAATACTCACATAATTAATAAATTAAAAGGTTATAATAGGAAATTTATAAAATTCATTTCATTTAATTACAAATTCAAAAACAAACTGTCTCAAAGAGTATATACAATTATGAAAGCTTTTGCGGTATAATTAAATGTTTATATCAGAGCGTTGCATAGTCACTATAAAATGTTCATTGAATATCAATTAATTTAAAATATTTTAAATTTTAAATTCATGGCTATGTTTTATGATAAATCATATTATATAAAACATCAATAGATTTTTTAATTCAATTGAGTGTATCTGTTATTCTCTGAAAGTATTAATGATTTTTAAAGATATTTACTTCATACAAAACATGTTACTTGGCGGCAAAGGAAATTCTTATCCGTTTAAATTTTGAACAAAAAAAGTAAAAGAGAAATATTCCAAAAATTATTTTCTTCATAGAACATAAATTTGTTTTCGTATGTAGAATTAAACAGAATTTTCAGTTATGATTGAAAGATATAAAAATTTAATTGATTTTTAATGAAGGGAAAATTCAGCATGCCAAAACAACCTGTCAAATGTATTTCGACAAAAAAATCATGTGAACATATAATCGGTTCAAAACCTGCATTGGAAATATATCAAATAAAAGCATTTGACACGTACTCAGAATGTCTTTTGACATGGAAATCGCCAAGTATATCTTTATAAAAAAAATCTCCGATTTTGAAAGTGTTTAGTCTAGATGTGATTTTTTTTTTTCTAAACAACGTACAGAATAAAACCTAAAAAATGATAACCTATTTGGTAGAATGACATAGAACATATTTCTCTGTAATTTGAACTATTTTCAATAATTACTAATTATACGTGGGAGGAAGATAGATTGTTAAAAATGTTTGTTCATCGTCAATCTTGTTAATTTGATATACATTTATTAAATACATAACATCGTTAATAAAAGTTTTAAAATAAAAGTAAACTAAAGTAATAGAAAACCGTTAAAAAAGTTACTTATTAATAAAAGAAGTTTCTCTCTCTCTCTCTCTCTTTCTCTCTGTGTGTGTGGGCGTGCGATGGCTAGGGAAATTTACTAAACCGAAGAGGCTGAAAATTTGCATGAAGGTAGCCCAAAATCTGCCATTGTCCACCCGAGGGTCATATTTTTAATATTTTGAAAATCTATACTGCACATCATAAACTCTAGAAAATTGTTCATAGAGTGTAAAAATGTATGATTTATGAAAATATATACATTGTCTCACTGTGTACTACTTGTGGGACATAGTGAGACAATTTTCGATACTTCGTAATGCTGCTTCTGTGCTTTTATAAATAACTTTTTAAAAACCATTGATACATTAATGTGTAGCGCATTTGTGTAGCTTAAAGATGTAGCAAAAATATTTACTAAAGAATAAAAATCGTCGCCATTTGTTAAGTAATAATAATTTTTGCCTCACTGTGTACTATCCACCCCTATTATATATTTAGTATGAATATAACATACATCAATATCTTATATTTAAAATATATTATATCATAAAGTTATGTACAAAAGCTTCTGCGATTGCCTTTATTCGTATTTCTACGTTATAACATTAACTATATAGTTACAATATAAACAAGTGAGAAAAAATCATGCGTCAAGCATAGATTATGAGACACTTTCCAAAACATTCAGAATAATGTAACAAAACCGCACCGTTTAAAAAATTAAAACAAATTACGTCTGATTCAACATATGGAAACGCATAATATATTTCAAAACCTAATTGCAGCTGTTCCCATTCACAATCGGAAATTATGCAAATTTTTTCAGCAGCCCTGTATATCATATGTAGATTTGAATCTATTAACTACATGAATGCCAAAATTTAGTTCACTTAAGAGATACATATTCTTCACTTGAAAATTTACCTTCAGCAATTTCCTCTAATAAGGAGAAAGGTACGTGAATACTTTCGTGCAGTCCTGTATTTGAGGTATAGTAATTATATATAACGAGTAAGATGCAAAAAATGAATTAAATTTAAAAGGGCATACCAAATTTTAAACCGTACACTCCAGCATTTATTACTCAAAGACAGTACTGCACTATAACATATTTCTTTTGTATGTCCATGTCAAACAATAAAATATTCTATGAATGACCTGTTCTAACCTGATCCTAGTGAAATTCAGTGATTTATACCAGTTTCAATACATTTGAAATAGCATAATGTCATTAAAGTACTCTGCAAACAATTTTCCCCCATATACCATACTGTAATGGAATACTTTTGTTTACCCCTGTAAATGAAATATTAATCCTACATACTTCATATACAATACCAAACATACTTTGGTGATCCTAAATAACCTTTATTAATTTCATGAATATCCGAGTATATTTACAGGAGTTACGGACAGACGGACAAGCAAACCGAATGCATAAACAATTTCCAACTTTGTTGGAAAGTATTAAAAACAAATATTATAGGCGGTATTGAGGACGCACCATATCTAACTGCAACGTATAATACATAAGTACCGCATTACATTTGAATCCTTAACCATAAATATACAAAGGGAATGAAAGTACATGTCCCTGCGAACAGCTGACGATTGAAAAATAATTTTAATTATTTACAAAAGTAACAAAATCAAGTTTATATAATGCTGTATACATATTATAACACTTAATTTATTGTTTATACGTTATTAGACAAAGGGGCTTACTTATAATTATATATCTAAAATTTGTACGAACTCATTAAAAGATTCCATTATTTTACGTTGAAACTTACCGAGATATGAAGTTTTAACTTTCGTGAAAGAGCAAAGTTTTCTTTCACTAGAAATGAAGAGATGTGCTTGTAGTGCCTGAAGACAATGAAGTTTCAATAAATTCAATTTATCATAAATTTGAATCCTGCAATCATAAAATAATAGCTTTTTTTAATGCACTTCTTAGATATAATGTAACATGTTTTTAAATATAAATCACATTAAAACGGAACTGTGACAAAGTTTAATTTCAAATTTCATAATTTGTAATAACTGGCCTTTGTAGAGCATATCGAACCATGTGTTTCATATTTAAAGGCAGTTTATGTTAAAAACTTCATGTTAACCCTTTCACTCCCAGCGAATTCAAATGGAAACATGACATTCCCTTTTTTCAATATATCCGGATGCTCCTATATTATTTCAAATAACGGAAATAAAAGCTATGTATTGTATAATCCCCCAATAGATACAATTTATTGTTTCTCTTCAATAGCTTGCAGCACTATGCAAAGAAATTATTTTAATATTTCTGATATGAGATTCAGTTCATTTCGCAAAATTAAGACATGAATAATTTTTTTATATACACTGGTTATCAAAAATTAAGGAAAAGTCACAAAATGCTAATTTTCAAATACGCGAACACTCAAAAGGAAATAATATAATTCGAGTAATTACTATCTCTGCAACACAGCTAGTCCATATAACATCTCATTCATGTCACACATGGTCACAAATGTCACAGTCACAACGGTGAAGCAAAAAAAAAAAGGAAATTCCATACACCTCATTATGAGTCTCAAATGATCGCTATAATGACTCCACTGAGACGTCACTGTGACTGCTGCTTTGGGACGAGTCACCATGTGACTTTACAATGTAGTTACATTGTGACTATCATGTGACTGTCATTTGTAGAATCAATTTCAAAGTCATCGTGAACTCTGTATTGTGATAAGTTACCAAATAATGTCACATTAAAGTCACATGATGACTTTAAGGTGACAGAGAGACTACTGTGAAGTCACCATTGTGTTCTTTTGGGAAATGTCTCCATGTGACTATAATATGATATTATTTGGTGACTTATCATAATGCAACGTTCATGATGACTATGAAATTGAGTCTCAAAATGACAATTACATGAGAGTCACAATTTAACTACATTGTAAAGTCACCTGGTGACTCGTCACAAAGCAGCAGTCTCAGTGACGTCTCAGTGGAGTCACATATAGTGATCATTTGAGACTCATAATGATATGTATGGAATTTCCTATTTTTTTGCTTCACCGTAGTGACTGTGACATTTGTGACCATGTGTGACATGAATGAGATGTTATATGCACTAGCTGTATTGTAGAGATAGTAATTACTCGAATTATATTATTTCCTTTTAAGTGTTCGCGTATTTAAAAATTGGCATTTTGTGACTTTTCCTTAATTTTTGATAACCAGTGTATATACATTATATTTAATTAATGTTGTTACTTGTTTTATTGTATTAAAATGTTCTTCAATATTTTATTTTGCATTGTTTATATAAAGTTTTTATTAAATTTTATTTATTATTTAATTTTTAATTTATTATTTATTATTTTTATTATTATTTAAATTTTAATTAGGAAAAAATATTCTTTTATTATTGTTTATATAGAGCATAAAATCAACCTATTGAAAGAATTTCAGAAATTTAGCATGAACAGGTAATGTATGGGACTGAAAGGGTTAATCTTCCTACTCAGATTTAGGATCTCAACTTCGTAAAAAATGAGGAAATACCGAGAAAATATATTGATTCATGATTGGGAATTGGAATGGTTTGGGAACAATGGCCAGCATCAATAAGTTGATCGACGAAGTGAACTGAAAGAAAAAAAATAAAGCAATTTAACAAATTACAACGACCATTTGGAAAATGATTTTTTCAAAGACGGACGGAGTTGATCATACATTACGTACGCAAT
This sequence comes from Maratus speciosus, assembly GCA_963932465.1. Taxonomy (NCBI): domain Eukaryota; kingdom Metazoa; phylum Arthropoda; class Arachnida; order Araneae; family Salticidae; genus Maratus; species Maratus speciosus. Next base: position 69,102,294 of record OZ010789.1, read on the forward strand.
GAATTAAACATTAATAGCGTTATTACACGTAAAAATTGCAAGCGACAAAAATCGCCTGCGATTCGTCAGATTTCCTGAAACTTACGTATTATTCATCGGAAACTTACGTATTAGCATTCCATTGGCTGTTTGAGAAAAGGGTTTTCCATCGTCAGATTTCCAAGAAATCTGACGACCAATTTTAAATGAAATTTCATTCTTAAACTTCTAAACATCCCACAATATTACTTTTTACACCGTCGTATGGAGAAAAAAATGTACTTTTAAATGCAATTTGTATGAAAGCTGCATCTCAATTTGTTTCTGAGTTATTTTTTTTTTTTTTTTTTTTGTAGTTTTTATTATTTTTTTTGTCATAGTGGCAACAGAAGTATTCATGTCTGTTGAAAGTAAAGGGAAAACAGATTACTGTATAGACCAATCAGAAAACGAATAAAATGCGGATTAAACCAATAAGAGCTTCAGATATGCTTTTGATTTCCTACCCTGACGAGGACAATAACCATTTTTCCAAATGCTTAAAAAAAAAAAAACTTAAAGAACTAAAATAACAGCACATCAATGACTCATCTAGAAAAATGGTGTTAAAATCCAAACTCATCCTGGACTTGGTGGTCCAACAAAAGCATGTTCAGAGAGTTTGCCAAATGTAGCCGTCATCCGAAGACCGGTTCAGCTTCTATGCCCTCTTGAATTTTCAACCCTTTCATCTCCAGACGAAGTTGACTCCCAGCAGAAGTTGCTGCAAAATGAAAAGAGACCATCAGGTAGCGCTTAGCGCGTAGAAATGTTGACTGATAATTGTGGTTTTGTGTTCAATCTAGATAGTTTGAGCAGTCGCGTTCGTCATTAATGTAAATATCTTTCATCCTTGCAAATTAATATTGTTTGTTAAATAAAGATGATTGAGAATGTATCTGAAGCTGACGAAATACAAGAAACAGGACTGATTATATGAGATTCAATCTTTTCATACCTTCTATTATTCCTTTCATGACTATGATAGTGAATTCCGAAAGTTCAATTTTGATTAACAAATGCTGTAACATAAACATGCACTTATACAAAATTCAAATAATATTGTGTCTATATATTTTGCAACAGGAAGCAGATTTCTATCTTCAATTTTTAAGCGATAAATGCCGTCATCTACCTTGAATCATCCACTACATGTTAAAAAAATATTTTGAAGAATAAGTCTACGTTAAAAAGTAATTGTTCGTTTACAAATTATATATTTAATTAGTTATTTCAATACGATTAATTAAAGAGCTGCAAAGACAAGCAGATTTTCTATAATAGGTAAAACACATTAGAATATTTTTTTTTATATGATATAGCAAACGTAAAACAAACATTATAAAATAATCGAATAAAAGGAAATCCGTTGATACTGTCAAATGCAGCAAAGCAAAATATATCAAAATCGATATTACTAAAAAATTTCCATTATTATATATTAATAAATAATAATTGTACATATTTAAAAAAATAGTTAATATAAATGGAATTACAGCGATGTAAAGTATTTAACATTTCCATGAAAATTAAGGTTTTATTTCTTTTTAACTTTTAAAAACGTTATAATTCTATTTTAAATATTTTGTTTTAAAGTAGCTATAATTGTTTTACAATCTTTGAATGCTCGAAGTACAATATTTTTATCATTTTTAGGAAGAAACGTTTTTTACAAGCAAACACTTTTTAAAATATTACGTGGAAGAACAGTATTTTATTTATAAGTTCAAATCAATCCTCTTAAACAAATTATGTATTTTGCTAATTAAACTTTTTGCACATCATTACAAAGTGACATTTTTAAAGAAAATAATAATATTCTACACATAAAGTATTTCATGTATTGTTTATTTTATATATACTTTACTAAATATTTTAGATTTATCACGATTTCTTTATATATTTATTGAGATACTTACATACAAAGATACTTTCATAACATACTTCAGATATACATTTATTTTACATGTTCAGAGCTCATTTTCTACCTATTGATTTAAGGGGATCCGGGACACAAAAATCTTAAAATTTTCTAAAAAAAACTTTTATTACATTAAAAATTTTTCAGTTTTTTTTCTGTTTAAAATGACGTATAAAATATGTTTCTATCTTAATTAGAATAGGAAATATTTTTTTTTTCGTTTTGGTTTGTTTTTAAATCTAGCTTTCAAGCAATGGTTGTCGTGAAAATGACCTCTTGTGAAAATGCGTTTTACTTCATGGTGGATTTTTTCACCTTTCTCAAATTTAAATTGTTATAAGTCCAGAACCATTAAAGATAAACGGTTCAAACTTGGAACATGTCTTTTTAAATTGGTTTACTTTAATTTGGATTCAGCAAATTTGAAAAAAAAATATTTACCTTTGAAAATATGTTTTTTTTTAAGTTACATCATTTTTTAAAAATTTTAATTTAAATATATTTAATTTTTATTTAAATTAATATTTTTGAAAATGCTGAATCAAAATTAAAACTTATGTATTTCTGTTTATTTAAATGAAAACAAATTGAAATTCTACAAAAATATTTTGAGTTATAACGATTTTAAATTACCCCACTTTTTTAATAAATTTAAAATTTTAATTTTTTTTTAATTTTGAGAATTTTTAGCATGTGATTTTGTTTACAAATGATATGTTTAACCATCACAAGAATTTTCAAAATTTTAATTCAATAAATAAAAATAATTATTTTAAAATGTGTCCCGGATCCCCTTAAAATATATATTAACAGAATATTTTGATACTATGATCATATCCAAAATGACGATTTGTGGCAAGTTCACCCATTTAATTCGGGGCAGGTTTAGCGAGATTGTTTCTTACATTAATAAGACTTCAGAATTCAATAAAATTTCATATATCTTTTACAAGGTAGGATGGTATTAACTAATAAACAAATAAGACAAACGTGTAGATTCCTAAATCAGATGAGTGAGGCATTACAGACAGAAAATAATAATAATAACAATAAAAATATTATTACTATTATTAAAATCACATAAAAATCTTATTTTTATATAATTTAGAATTTATTACTTATCTAAATTCGCAAAATATTTTATTTATGTTATTGCGTAGACAGCTGACGATAAAACGCAATGTAAATAATATTGGAATATTAGATGTTTTCTAAAAGATAGAAAAGATAGAAAGATTCACGTAAAAGGATCCCCAATGTCTTCAATATTTTAAATTATAAAACAATGATAAATTACGAAGAATACATAAATCCAGAGTACCAGGTGCAAACATTTGCCAGACGAATCCTGTGTCACTAGGAACAAGGTATTTTGCGTTTGCATTCCAGAACATCTTTCATTGTCATTTATGTATTTTATATACCAAATTAAAATTACATATGATATTTTATTTGTTTTTTTATTTCCTTTAGTAACCTAAAAATCAAATCAATTTAGAGGTCAAACATACTTCGTCCGATACGACAGGTTGGCCCAGTGGCTTGAGGTCTTTCCGAGCTTCATATAGAAACTATTATTTAATGTTTTTAAAATTTTCCCATACGTGATTTTAAAAATTTTATTAAATGAAAAAATATTGAAGTGAAAATGAGCCAACAATCCACGGTTACCCAACTTGATGATTACAAAAATACATATTTTTAATCGAAATTTTACTTAATTCCCTGGATTAATATTTTTTAATTTTCCAAATTGACATGCATGGAATATTTGTACGACTGGGTAGTTTGGTACGCTGGGTAGTTTTGTACTCTGGGTAGTTTAGGAGTGGTTTAGAATCACTTCCCAAAAATTTACACGGTTAGTAGAAACAATTATAAAATATAAAAATATTTAGTAACAATTAAAAAAGCGGAAATTTATTGTAATTGTAATTACCAGGTGCACAATAATAGAAAAATTTTTTAAGCACAAAACATTCTATCTATATTCATTTAGTAAAAACATTTTTAGAAAAAATGGAAACACGTTTCCTAGCACGCTTGCTTTCTTGGAACCACTGTAAGCGCGTGCATATATCCCATAAATTAGTTGCATTAACTGAGGATAGACTATATTAGCAACGAAAAAGGAAATTTTTATTTTTTTAGTAGAATTTCTCTATTATTAAACACTTTATATTCACAAATTGTACTTTTTTACAGTATTCTTTCAGATCAGAATTATTATTTTTTCTATTTATTCCATAGAAGTTTAAAGTATTTGTGTTTTATGTTATTTGCATAGAGACATGTGTAAATAATAGTTACTGAACCTAGACTTGTTTTTGCAATTTTGAAGAAATAATTAAAAAAATATAATGTCATATAATTTTATAGAAGCGTTAATTATATAAAAAAACTATATATATTTTCAATTTAAGGTTTCATTTGTTTGCGCTGAATAATCTTACACACTCTAGTCAAATTGAAAAACAATTATACTGTCTAATTCTGCTTAGATAATGCTACTATCTGCAGGTAGAGTTGCAAAGAGTAAAAAAAAACTCGGTTAAATCTGGGAATAACCAGGGTTTTTATGAATAAAGCAATGTTTTGGACAAACCAGATTCTTTGGGAATAAACCAGTCTTTTGGAACTTTATCTGCAGGGCACGAAAATTTTGTCTTTTAATTGGGAAATGCGAAATATTTTTATTTTTGCACTGTTGTCAACTTGAAATAATATGAATAATAATAATAAAAAAATCTAAGATTTTCTTTTTATTATTCGTAGACGTTTCTGGTTAAGGTTTTCTTTTATTAAAAAAAAGAACGTTACTGCACCATATCTTAACCATTCAGTTTTCAAATAGAATCTTCCAAAACAATTTTATTTACGATTTTAAAAGATTGAACTTATTTTTACTCTTAAATAAATGCATGCAATTTTGTGAAATATATTTTTTTTTATATTTCAAGCAGAAAAATTACCTAATATCATTAAAATAAAATACATGCCAAAAGTGATTACAGGACATGCAAAAAAAGTCTTTAAAATATTTTAACAAACCGAGCAGTTTCGTACGCATGCTAAAGGTTACAATCTCAAGATCTAAGTAGTCCATAACATGACCTTGGGAATATCAGCGTTAGATATGAACAACACTAGTTGGTTTATATTTAAAAGATTCTAAAGACTTTTTTCATATGCACAAAAATGTTGTTGTTGTTATTGTTGTTTATTTGTTGATATGAAACTATACTGCTTATTGCAGTGTATATTGGGAACTTGAGCGATAATTGCTGGATAATTTGTTCGTGCACACTTCAATATTTCCTCTACTAATGATAAATCGAGCGCAGTATCAATACTCATATTTTATAAACCGCGCTAAACACAAAATTTATGCAAAGTTTAAATTTGGGAAGTTAAAAATTGCACTAAAAACTTTAGAAATTTGCAAAAGCGTGTTATTGTGACAGCAAGTACTGTTTAAATATCGCGTGTTAGTTTAACTCCACTAGTTTAAGAGGAATTCAATATATCACACTAAACTTGTCTTTTATAAACATTTGAAATTTACGGCACTGATATATGGAGCATATTGTTGATTGAGAAATCTAAGATTGAATAGAAAAAATGATTTTTTTTTTTTTAAATCTATTACCTCAATTACGTTTTCACCACAAATTTTTATTAAACCGTCATCGTTATTCCCAGTGTAAACGAATTATAATGAATTCTACGTGTTGATTAGAAACAAATGCATACACTCATTTTTCCATTTATTTACGTACTAGTCATTTCTAGGTGTAAAGGAAGCCGGCATTTATGTGCATTTGAATACAATGCTGTTTTATATAGTTATGCGAAATAAAGGTGCCTTCGAAAGCAAAACAAAGAAAACGAAAATACCCATTCGATTAAAAAATAACCTTTCTTTTAATTTATTTACATAAAAATAATGTATATTAAACAGGCAAACTTTAATGTGAAGATTGACATTCTGGTAATAAATTTACGATTTATGATTTCAAATTTTAATGTTTTCTGTTTTCTGATATGGAGACTCCTTTGAATTTTTTTTTATTAACTATACATTTACAGATAACACAATTGCCTGTCGAATGCTTTTTACCCGACTGAAAAGAAGGGCTATGTGTTTCACGCGTATCTGGGTACGGGGATTTCTTTATACCCTCGAAACATCCCAACTGCTAGATGGATTTTAATGAATGACTTCTCTATCAATTCCTCTTAACGGCCTGATGGTTATATGCTAGGTTTTATTTTTATAGATTCAAAATGGCGACCATAAAATGCAAAATGACGGTTGAGGTGAAAAAAAATATTATGCACCCTATTGAGTGGCATATCATTGGATAGGTCTTTCAAAATGAAGACGATCATTCTTTGACTATTTTACAGTCAGAAGCTCCGCTAAAATATTATACAACCTGGAAGATGTTTAGTTAGGATCTCTAGCTTTACTGCAACTCTAACCATCATAGACATCTATAGACCTAATCAAGACAGTTTTTATATATAGGAACTAACAATGAAACGCAATTTAAAAGTCATCAATACAAGTAAATAAAAAAATACATAAGTAATATAAACAAGAAATATATATATATATATAAAATTATATCAATTCCTACTTAGGTCAATAAGATAATTTTTTCCCCCATTCTTCTTCCCTCTTGAGTGGCGTTTAAAATGTATTGATCAAGAAGAGCAGATTTTGTGGCAGATTTATCTGCAACATATCAATTTCACCCCCCGTTTCTCAAAATCTACTTTAAACAAGTAAATTCATTATAGTAATTCTTTTGCCTAAAACAATTCATACTTCTACATGCATTTAGTTTTTTTTTCTTTTCCTTTCACAACACACTTTTCTCAACACATATAAAGATTTATGGTTTCAGATATTTTGTTTCACTTATTCAAAATTCTCATTCTCGATTATTTATTTATTTCCCTTCCTAACGGTTTTTATTTACATGCAATCACGATCATATTTAATTCTTACAGCTGCACTTTAATTTAACCGTTTTTTTTCTAACGTATTTCATTTGCGCTATAAATAAACTACTGTCATTTCCTGTTAGAACTTGACGGGTAAAAAAAATGAAATGAAGAAAGGATGTATTCATTGGAATTGCAGTTAGAAATTATATCTTCAATTATCATCATTCTTTCTACAGTTCATATACATTGATTAAAGATTACTCAATCACATTTAACTGCAATCTGTTTTTTTTTAATGTAAACATAATCGAGACTTGTTGTCGCTCTTAGTCGTGAAACATGTAGGGTTGCTTCACATTCTGTTACTGCTCCGAAAGGCGGGGCTAATACGTAATTTGTATGCTAATCCTGTCGCCAATGCTTTGTCTTAGTAATATAGGTGTTAAAATCTTGATTAGTTGGCGATAATACAATATGCCAAGACAGATGAGTTCAGTACGCATTATGCAAGAGTTCGCCCTGACCGCCTGACTGGAAGGTCCGTTAAAGGACGCTGTTGTTTTTTTCCCTTTTTCCGGCTGTGACGATACGATGCAGTTTCTCATTAACGGATATGCTTCTACACATAGAGATAAATATATTTGATCTCTGCTTTTACAGAGCTTCGTATTTGAAGCTTCCTTTTATGTTAGATGTCCTTCTACACATTGAAAAATGAATGAAGACTAATTGAGTTTACATCTGTATGTTAGAGTTTTGTTTTACACCACTTCAGCGAACTCGAGAACCACCAACTGATGCGAACCCCTCCAGAGGCTCTGTCGGTCTTAAAATACCTTGGTCAAGAAAAGGGCTCTCTCGATTATTAAAAATTATTTAATTTAATTTTATTAATGAATTAATATTTGAAAAAAACTGGATTAACATCAAGTGTCATCTACTACAAGTTCTAAAAAATTATTTGAGCTTGATTGGATGAATAATAAGTATTTTATTAATGATTGAAAATTTGAACAAGATATAAATAGCGAGAGTGTGAGCTAATAGTAGGAATTGAAAAAAATATTTTCGCATTGATGTGAAATAATTAATTAGCTCGCAGTCGGGTTTTTTGAATTTTTAAATTTAATTGTTTATTCTCGTTATTCTTAGAAAAAAGTAGGGGTGCTTTTATATTCTTTACTAAAATAATTTCATAATGGTGAAAATAAAGTAATCCAGATTACATCCTTGCTGCAAAAATTTATAGTCAAAAACTTACAGTGTAAACGAATCCACAATTTTATTATTTTATAAGATAAACTAAAAAGTTTTTTTAAACTTTTATAGCACGTTAAAATTAAAATGTATCTTAAGAATTCGCAGATAATTTCTTTTGCCGAAAACGTAGCTTCTTCCAAAATAGATTATGAATTAAAAAATATCAGTAATGATTTTTTATTATTTAAAGAACTTTTCATTTCAATGTCAGTCATATATTTTAACTATATAAATTATTTAGTATATGTTATATATTTTCATATACAGTTGTAAATAATACCTGACTATAAAGAAAATCCCAGTATACTAATAATCACAGAAGAATACTAAATAGCTATTAATAATTATTTTTCCTTTAATACTTGGAACGTTTGAGAACTGTCGCTTTAAAAAAAGTCCTTCCGGCCAGTGCCGGGAGGAAGAGGTAGCTTTCATATTA